>PVKB01000014.1:143491-320014 GCA_004027205.1 Ctenodactylus gundi | reverse complement strand
GATGCATGTATATTATATGGTCTAAAAGAAGTCAAAAACAGACTCAGGCAAGTAGTACTGACTTGTCATGAGAAACAAAACAAAATGGGAACCCATTGACTATAGAACACTAATGCATTAAAATATAGCTTTCAATTATTTTCACATGCACTGTAAAGTAAAAATGCGCAATTGTAAGCATTTTTTTTTAAAAAAGGGCATTGTAATATCATAGCACGGATTAAAACTGCTGAAATTTTACCTTTAATAAAAGGGAATAGGACACACACAAATACATATAGATTATATATGTATATATATATATATATATATATATATATATATATAATCTTTAAAGTCTTAACTATGAAATTAATTTTCGGAAGCAATGCTTTCAGAAGTAATGCTTATAGCTAACATCCTATTCACACTACAAAATAAAAATGAAATAATTTTCCAACTTTAGAAAGAAATCAGTATTTTTCAAACTGGCAGTTTAATAAATATGTGGGTGATCATACCTATCTTTAAAATCTAATGTGAATAACTTTAATGCATTAACATAACCGGGCTGTGGAGTAGCACACAATGGAATTATTAGAAATTCACAGAAGTGCTTACCATGACATCACAAATGAAAACAAATTTATCCTTGTGGTAATACTTTTTAATTGTTCAATGAGATCTGAGAAAAGAGCAAGTGTACAGGAAAATAGATAACATAAATTTTAACAGTTGAATGTTAAGTATTACTACAGATATGATATTGGCCATTTCAAAGTAGTTTGTAACAAGAAAAAAGAATAATGATTGTGCTTTTTTCCAAAAGAACTTTACCAAAGGAAAATTCAGACTTTCTGTTCTACTTGCTAGGGATTTCTGTGTTTAGAAGTCAGAGGCTGGATTTTACTTCATCTTTCTCAGTTTGTTAAGTTAATCCTTTCTCAAAAAAATACAAGTAAAATAAAAATGATAGTCCATTTTTTTAAGAAAAGACAATTCTGGGTAATAAAAAGACCAGTGATTACTTTGTAGTTCCAGAAGTTGTCAAAAACTCTGAGACATTCCATACCTATTTTCATTTTTCACATTTTTATCTATTGAAAATTCGTTCGCTGAATGTTTAGGACTTGCCAACCACTGCTCTGGACAACACTTGTGATTCGGCAGCAAACAGAGCAATGAAAGGTGCCCGCTCTCAGGGAGCTTAGGTGCTGTCTGCAGAAGACAAGTAACTGCTGATCATAATGTACTTGAGACGGTAGACTCTAAGAAGACAAGTGCCACGGACGACGACAAGCTAGAGAAAGACGGAGCCACAGAAGTGAGGCAGGAGGCTGGTTACCAGTTCAAATGGTGTGATCAGTCATCGTGATCAGCGAGCAGCTTTTTGAAAAGGTGACCTGGAAGCCAAGTCTTGGAGTCCCATGCAACTTGGGACAGCACTCCAGGAGGAGCCCTAAGGAAAACCAGCCTGGTGTTTCAGAAAAACAGCAAGGGCCTTGAGTGCCAGGAGCAGCTGGGGCAAGGGGAGCAGGGTAGGGAATAATATTTTACTCAGGTAATGTAAAAAGGGTCCTGGAATTTTACTAAAGGATGGCTTGGAACAGTAATGTGGGAGGGAAGGGTGATGGTTAGAAAATTCACTTCAAATTTGCATTTTGACTGCAACCATGTTGTTTTCCTTGGAATTTTAATCAAAAATAAATAAGCATATTAAAGCATTCTAAAGATTTTTATTGACATTTTATTTCGTTCTTTTCTGTTATCATTGTTCTGTGAAAATGTTATATTACATATGCCACTTCCTTAGTTACCCCATAGTGCTAAGGTGAGGGTCAGTCTTCCTGAAGACAATGCATCTCTCTCACAAGCAAATACTGGCTATGAAGAAATCAGAATGGAAAAAAAAAAAGCCCAAAGAGATGCCCAGGTGTCCAAGTGCTGCCACTCACTACATAGTCATCAAACAGGAAAATAGTGTTGTTAAAAAAAAAAAGTATATCAGGTGGATTGAAAAATAACTAAAGAGAAACCTTGAAAATAAAATTTTACATGTAAAGCAATCAGTCTCATCTTTGAGTGGGCAACATTCCGATTCTGACTTTTTTTTGTAATTATGTTTGCCCATTACTGTCAAATTTGGGGGGAGATAATATTGCCATGTTTCAATATTTTTAAACAAAGAAGAAATATTTTAATAAGCTGTCAGCTTGAAATATTCCCAAAAAAGTGGATAGTTGCATGAAGCAAAGTGCTTTTCCCAACAAACCAACAATATGTGTTTATTACATTGGAGCCCAGGACCACCACAGATTACAGTAAAAGCTCTGCATTACTTCCATCTGGCAATGAGAACACAAGATGTTGTGCAAACTACCAGAAGAGCTCTATTTCATTGTAATTAAAATTTAGTGTTACACTTAAGCAGTCAGGCAACTCCAGGAGATGTGATTATCATGAGATAATGACCTTGGGGGGTTACAAGACATGCAAGGAGCCAAATGCCTCCGATCCTCTAGGGGGCAAGATTATTTCTACATAACAATCTCCGCCTTCTCTGGCGTTCCCACCCCTGCCCCTGACGCTGTGTGATCAGTGAAAGGAGAAAGCTTGGGAGTAAGAGTACCAATATGATTTCTGCAAAAAGAGGACATTGGGGGACTGGTATATGACAAAGTTGGCATTGTAGAATGCTGAAGCAGCAGTTCCAAATGAGTTGTGTTGTTTGTGCAATAATTATGCAATGGCTTTAGAATTCTCTGGACGCATATAGAACTGTCAGTGATGTCATAGTCATGTAAGTAATCCCTGGCAAGGGCACAGATCTAACCTTTTCCCCCTGTTTCGGTTTTGCGATTTCCACTCCATAATAGCAATAAGATATGACAGGTGGTGCATTTCTTGAGGGTTTATTAGTCTTCTTGGGTGGGTGAAGCCATTCAGCCTTTGGCCTGAACCTCTCAAGACATCTGAGATGTATAATAATTCCCCCAAAATGCAATGCCTGTCATGTCTTATTGCTTAATTACTTTGTACTTACTAAGTAATTTTTCTTAAAATGAATGCAGATAACAGTGCTTACTTTACAATTTACTCTATCCTACATGAAACTACCTCTAAAATGGAGTAACATGAAATAATTCTACTTTATGCTGAGGGAATGTTCTGTTATATGACTGTCAGAAACCCTAAACTTAAAGGTCCCTTAAAATTATGGAAAATATTTATATTTTTATATTTGTCAGAGTGGGAAATGGTAAACTAAGATTAGACCTAATATAAAATAGTATCATCTTCAATGGCAGCTTGTGTCAGAGAAATAAGTACTTTAATTATTCAAAAAAATCTTTAATTCTTTCACATCAAAGAGGCAAAAGTGAAAGCTTTGTTTGCAAATAATATTTTAATAAAAAAGAAATGAAACAAATATTATTCAAGGAAGCATTGGAATATTGAGAAAATATTTTAAAATAGTATTATGGAAAAGATTTATGTACATAAACATGCACATGTTAGTATGTAATATGTGACACGTGGACAAACTGAAATGCTGAAAGAGAAAATATTTCAGGTGTTAGATATTTTTCTCATGGTAAGAAAGAAGTTGTTAAATAAGAATAAGCCCAGTTAACAGACTGCCCAAGTGAACCTTGGAGTTTCACCGTGCTCTTCCATTTGATTTGTGAATAAACCCCGTCCCTGTAAATGCTCTAAATTCTCCAATTACAACAGTATAATTTTCACTTCTGCTGAGGTTGCATCCAAGACTAGGCTGGTTTATGAATCAATAACACTTTGCACTGAGCCAAGACATTCATCAAACTCAGAAATGTCTACATTATAAGTACTAATTCATAGAAAAGTATGTATCAATAAACATGGTGAACAGACCAGTGAGTCCAAATTGTAGACTAGAACATTCTCCAAATTAATCCCTGTGGTTAGTTGGACTAATTTAGGCACATAACAAAATAACAAATTACATAAGGGTCTCCACCCGGGGAATTCCCTCTCTCGCATATGTCTCCTACCACTAGCAACTCAGAAGCCATTCCATTCAATGATTCCAGTACATGCAAAGCTCAAGAAAGAGTGGCAAGGGGAGGTTCAGGGATTGCTCCAGACCAGCCTGCTCCAAGACTGTGTTTCCGGTTCACTCTTTTCTGGAGAAACAACTGGGAAGTTCAGCTCTCCTCCCACTCATTGATTACTCCTCAGACGGTAGCCATTTGTTCTTCTTTCATCTAGACTCCTCAATTTGAAAAGAGAAGTAGCCATATGAACCCTGCCAACTTCATAGTTTTCATGAACATATGGGTAATAGAATGCAAAGACATGGTTCTTAATTTAAGTACTAACCAAAGCCATTTTTTAATGTTGTTACTACTAATATACTTGACTAAGCATAGAAAATGGGTGGGAAACAATCAGGCACAACTTTGGGAAAACACCTAGCTGGAAGGATGAGACGGAGTTGGATGGGGACCATGTTCTTATTTTCTAAATGCATGAGGCAGGACACTAAATAATTACAATGAGTCATAAATCCCCATATCAAAAAAGGTCAACACAAAAAAGTATTTGCTAAATGTCACCTGTATTGGAAGGCACTGATCACGTCCTAATGGAAGACATTGCTGACGTTGACCTCCTCCAGGAAGCTGCCTTCATTGGGAAAAGATAACGAACTCTTCTTTGCATTATTACCAACACTAATAACAGAGAAACTTATGGTCATCAATTTGCTGGGATCTTTTAACCTATACATCATTTAGCTATTTTCATTATTAGAGTCACCTAACCTGTAGATTCCGTTCTGTAACTACTCAAAACAACTTTATTTTGGATTGTAAAGTACATAGTAAGAAAAAAGCCTGATGTAGATCATTATAGGTAAGCTGTTGAAAGTAAAGAAGAAATCTTTTATTTTTATTTTAAGACTTCATCTATAAATATCATTACTTAGGAAATCTACATATATGTCACCACAAAATTAGCTATGTGTTTGTTCTTCTACATACGCAATTTTTCTAGGCTGATATCAGAATTTGATCCTTGTATTGAATATAATTAGTTGGCTCTTCTTTCTACTGTGTGTGTCATTTGCCTAAAACTCGCTTTAGAAGGACCTTAGGCTGGGCCCTACGGTGCAGACCTATAATCTCAGTACTCTGGAAAGCTGAGGCAGAAGGATCCTAAGTTCAAGTTCAGCCTAGGCAACTTAGGCAACTTAGCTAAATCCAGTCTCAAAATCAAAAATAAAAATAAGATAGAGACGAAGCTTACTGGGAAGGCCTTAGATTCCTTCCCCAGTACCATCAAAAAATAATGAAGTTATGTTATTTTCTTTCAAACCTTATTTAAAATACTTCTTGACCTTAAAGTGTGTGAACACAGAGGAAATAACAAGGACGAAGGACTTGCATATATTTGCATAGGTAAATTAGCTAAGCACGATGTGTGAATAGATTTTGGTGACTGTGAAGCCTCTCTCTATAGATAGATAGATAGATAGATAGATAGATAGATAGATAGATAGATCAATGATCTTTACTTTCAAGTAATTGCTTTTGGTTTTTTTGGTCTCTGAATCCTTAAATTAAGCCTGCCAAGAGAAAATAAAGTTAGAATCGTGTCGTAAATGAGAAAGTCTAGAAAGAAATCTAGTATGATTCCAACTTACCCAAATACTCTTTTATTAATGGTATTTCTCTCTTGAGAGGTAAGGCTGTAAAATATGGAGGCTTTGCTAAATCAGATACACACTTGACAGGAACTATTTATTTATTCACCTCTATAAACTATTTAAACATAGGCTTTTCTGATGCCACCCGAGAAGGAAAGCTCAACCACTTCTTAACATGAAGTTTTATTGCATAAAGAGGCCAGGCAGTGAGTTGACCCAGAACAATCAGTAGCAAGCACATGTCTACAGATTTTCTGTCCCTCTGTCTGCCTACCTTCCCATCTATCTTTGTGCTTAGCTAATTATCATCCACTTATTTATATTTTGTAATGCCGTATGGGCAGGCAAATGCAGAATGGGATAATCTGATCACAAGGGCAGGAGCACCACGGCCCTCATTTCCCCCATCGCAGCACTCTGTCCTCAGGCTCAACATCTCATCGCGCCCCTGGGTGAGTGTGATCTGTCTCGGTGATAGAAATGGTGATCGCCACACTGTGCAGTATTATTTTCGTGCAGATGCTTTATGGTTAGCCATGATTCTGATTTCTGAATGGCCGTGCTTTCTAGAACACTCAGTTCCTTCCTATAATTTCCAAAGAACAGAATACACACACACTGGCTTTTTGCCTTTTTTGGTGATTGTTTGTTTATTTTTGGCATCATGAGACTCTGGTTTAAATTGGTGACAATAATTATGCATTTGTCACGGGATAAGAATTGTTCTAAGCCTTTCCAGGAATTTTCATAATAGCTCCTTGAAACTACATTATGTTCTCCAGCATGGGTTATTGTGGGATTTAAGAGTTCATCCACACAGTGATTCTGTATATGCCCATGACTGTTTAAACAAACTTCTTTTATGACAGAACCGTAGAATGGGGATGCTTCAACTTTAGAAATACCTTTACAGTCTGCGGTCACATCATTATTTAGCATTTTCTCTAAAGCTAAATCTTGATAGCCATGAGGAACCCTAACCGTGTAAGGTTTTCAGACACCAAGCATTATAGGAATCTAAGTATTTACAACTATGCTCACTATTTATGAAGTGGACAGAGAAAGATGTCCGCCTCTTTCCTTCTAGGTAATAGTACTCTTAACCTTTGTCACCAGAAGTAAATCATTATAAATGTCTCCTTGGCTCTGAGTGTGAGAAGTGCTTTCAAAGAAAAGATACTACAGTTCCAAGGAATCCATTTTTTCTTCCACTTTAAAGATGTTTTCTTTGTAAAATAATAGCGGTTATGAAAAGACTCTTAGTTACTTTTATGTTGCTGTGACTTAACACCTGACATACACAAACTTGGGAAAGGAAAGGTTTGTTTTAGTTCACAGTTTCACGAGGTCACAGTTCACTCGGGGGAGGCCCACAACAGTGGAAGCACATGGTGCAAGTGAAGGTAGAAGCCGCTCCTCATGACATTGCAAAAAGGAACCCAAGTCAAGTCAAGTCCCAGAAGGAGGGCAGGAAGCAGCATAGATTCTTCCAGGTCCCATTCCAGTGATGTGCCCGTTCTGGGTCCAGCCTCAGTGTCCTGCCCTTTCCAAGCATAAGGCCCCACCACACACCTGTAATCCAGTTCTCATGACTACAATCTACTCCTCCAGGCCAGGCACCATTCTCCCAACAGCACATGGTTCCATAGATAATCAATAACATCCAAATGCATGAGACTTTTGGGGGACATTCCAAAATCCAAACCACAACAGACTCCACTAATTATCATTGTGGTGATTGGTTATTTCCATGGTCCTTGGCTCTCACATGCTGATATCTACGTGTGTGTGGGTGTGTGTGCATACATATATGTGCATATGTATGTGTATACACAGATACAGTCATTCATAGTCGATATATAGTCTTTAATAAGTACAGGCCAAGAATTTCCAGGTGATTTGGAGGTATAAAAAGCAGAACACCTCCTGTTGGCTCTGCAGAAGCTGATTTCTTGTTGATGTAATTTATTTTTCTCATGAAATGATAGATGAAAATTTTAGTAAACAGAACCAGAATAAAAAGTAAAAAATAAATGATAGAAGTCTAGGAAAGTAAGTGGGAAAAATTTAAATGCTCTGAAAAAAAAAAAAAACAACACAATTCACAAGATATATTTAGACAGTTAATACAATAGAGTTCCACAAACAAAATGTTTCCTGCTATCCAAGGCACTGATGGAGTGGGGATTGCAAAAATCAATGCACCTATAAACCCGAGACATTTAAAAGCAATTGCTTAATACTCAAGTTCCACTAAATCATGAATGCATGTTGCTAACAAATGAAAACATGGAGGTCTGGGATGGCGTCTCCTTTACCTTTTTCTCTTCAACTTCACAAACTGAAAAATATAAACAGTATATAAAAAATAAGCAATATGTACAAATATATTGTTTCTCTTTGAGAGAAACAAGGTCTTATCAAATTCAGAGTATGTGATTAGCCCCTCAAGACTTTGGAAACAGACATAAAGATGATTTAATGTGAGAACACGATTTCCTAGGAGTAACTTGAGTTCCCACAGCTTGTTGGACACTGTGTCACTGGTGTCTGATTTAGCAGGCTGAAGTCAGTGTCAACTGCCATCTTTCAAGTTCTTGGCCTCCATCTCAGAGGAGAGAAGCAGCCTGAAGTGAATCTCCGCTTACCTAAATGATTTCCTCGTTTGCCTTGCTGAAGGGAATTAGCTTACTGGAAGCAGCCCAGTGACAAATCCAAAAGTTCCTTGATGAGCACAGATCTTACAGGTACAGCAAATTAGCACACACCAAATGCGGTATTTGCTGAATCTTCAGGATTCCAACAGACTCCTATCTATTGTCAGCAATAGAAAATGACCCTCCAGAAGTCGGCTTAAACCAAGGCTCTTGGAGTTTAATTGAGGCTATGACTCGGCCCCAAAGTGTTGAATCTTTGTTCATCATTTCACACTGAGTCTCGCTGTCGTCTCTGACTTCATGAATTCATGTATTAGCCCTGGAGAAGTTTTAACATACCAAGAAGAATGTAAAAAGACTTCTTCCTGCTAGCAATCTGAACTTCTAGCTTTGCCTCTGCCTCAGACTGTAACTCACAGCCACATTTTGGCAGGCTCTGAGTCACAGGGCAGCTCTGGGGATTGTCCACCAGATCCGTGCCTGGGATCCTGACAGTGGAATAAGGCTGCCTACTTGGTTTGAAGAGTTCATGGAACAAGTAGGAGCATATTGAAAATCATATATATTTGAATAAATGTGAGTTCATCTAAAAGTTCTGAAGTGCTTCTGGCTTTTGTTTTACATAATTCTCTCTCATTCTATGTGACCTCACCATCCAGTGAAAGCCTGTGTGTGTCCATGTGGCTCTATATAGAGAGTGAGGATAGAGATAAGCAATTAGTGAAATGTAAAAAGAAGTACTTTTTGTGTTCTAACACATTATATATAAATTCTAAGATGGCTGCCCTGCCAAAAAAATGGGTTGGGGGGGCTGGGGGGGTGATAAATGAAAACAACTAATAGATAGTCCTGAACCGGGTCACAGACCAAAGGAAAAATATTACCCTGATATATGGTGAATGGTGAAATTCATTCTTAAAAAAAAAAAAAATAAGATCTTGCTTCATAGTCCAAGTTGGTCTTGACATCATTACATGTCTCGGGCTGGCCTATAATTCATGGCAATCTTCCTGCTTCAGCCTCTCTAGGATTAGAATTACAGGCAAGCACCACCACACCTCCAACTCATGAAATTCTAATAAAGTGATTATATTAGAAACTACTATGGTAACCAGTGTTAATGTTCTGATCTTACAGAACTGGATATCCTTGTCCTTACCCTTAGAAAATATTTACAGGCAACATAGTATAATGTCTCCAAGTTTTTTCAAAGACTTTAAAAATATGTACACATGTGTGAGCACACAGAGAGAGAACCATGAAACTAATGTGGCAAAGAGGTAAACATTGGTGGATCTTGGTGAAGGCTGAACAGGAGCTTCTTTTGGCAATTCTTACATTTTTGCCAACTAGAAGCCATTTCAGGATGGTTTGTACCACATGGCTCCCACCTCTTCCACCCAACAGGAAGAATGTTATGGCAGGCCCCCAAGACTAGACCCTTCACCTATGAACCTTTCTTCACAATCCCTGATCCATGACTGCTGCTTTCTACCCTTTGGATTTACACAGGAATTACCAGTTTGTAACTTTGTCCCCCTATGACACAGCATCTTATTTGTAAACCTATTGCCCTAGATGCTACCTCCCAGGGCCTGTCACAATACTGGATTCAGGCTGCCACTGGTTCTCCGACAAAAGTTGTATACTTTAGAGCCAACTTCAGTGACTGGTGTCCCTGCTACTTCAGCAAGGAGAATTGTTGTATCTGTATCTTTAATATGTGTTTTTCATTTTTAAAAATATGCTGATTTTGTATTACTTACCTATTGAAAGACCACATGCTCTAATTCCTTTAGTGTTTTCTCTTAAACCTTACACTTTATAAACTTGTGTGATTTATAGATAAATTTTACTTACATTCCTTCACAATACTGAAAATCTCCTAAAGTAATATAACAACATACATTGACTAGTTTTACTAGTTTTGTTGTTTTAAATGAAACAAAGTAGAATGAAAGAGTGACACATTCAAATAAAAAACTGCACAGCTTTCTCTTTTTAATCTCATTTCATACTTGCCGTTGAGGTATTGCAGCCAAGTTAGGATGGCGGCACCTGTCTGTAGTCCCAGAACTCTGGGAGGCTAAAGCAAAAAGATCACAACTTTAAGCCCAGTCTTAAAAAGAAAAAGAAAGAAAAAAATCTGGGGATCCAACTCAGTCTGAGGCCTCCAGTACTGCAAAATTAATTAATTAATTCCCAGGCAGTTAGATGAACAAAAATTTTACTCAGTCTTACTGGTATCATGTGATTGTCTAGGTTATGTGAATTCATCATTAAACACATTTTAAATCTCTCTTCTACTCTCCAAAGCCAACATGCTCAACACTTCTGTATGTTATGGAGTCTTAACGTTTGCAAAAAAGGCAAACATATTAACCTTTCATAGTTGACAAGTGGATTTCCACACTGTGTAATCTTTTTTGTCACACTGTATCTTAAAAAGGCATTTTGTGGTCACCCCATCAAAGTACTAAACTGCTTTCGACATGCTTATACTGGCAAAAGAAAAAGGGAAAAAAACAGCAATATTATATAACTGTTATTGAAGAGGCTGCTTTATACCCCAACTTGTTCATCAAAAAGTTTCCATAGATCTGAGAAAATTTTTATAAAATCTAAGTATCGCAGTTGCAATGTGAGTAAGTAGCTCTTCGATAAAATGCAATTTAAATTGTGAAGGTACACTACAGAAACTGACTTAAATCTCGTGGCAATATTATCCTGTTCTGCACCAAGGGCAGAAATTTTTTCTGATATTTTCCTCTTACCTTACTCTGAGCCTTCAAAGTTACTGATGGAGTAAAGGTTGAATCAGCAAAAATAACTTTCTCCAATGAAGGCAAATACACTGATAAAAAAAGAAAGCGATCTTCAGGTCCGCAGCCAAGGCTGACACTGACCACACTGCTGTGGGAGCAAGCACTTGATTGTGGACCCCAGACAAACGGGGATCCACACAGGGCCGTAAATCATGCTGTCGAAGCAAGGGATGAGGAAAAGCTGTTGCCAGCTGGTTTACTTCTCAGGATTCAAATGCTGGTATCCTTGGGGACACTTTGCTCACATGCAAGAACACAGCTTCAGAAAAACAGCCAGTTGTGTTCCTGAACATTTGTGAGGCCCTGGCGGACACCAACAAAGGTGGTCACTGAGCCTTCATCTTGGACACCCCTGAAAAGTTCTGCTCTCTAAAGCTCTTGGATACTGAGCCTAGCAAAGTGTGAGGTTGATGAACTAACACAAATGACTTCAAACTTGTCACCAGGATGCTTCCACCATTGAATCCCCGAAGAAACTATAGTCACTTGTACCCAAAGAAAGGAAAAAAAAGAAATGTTCCCCAAAGTTCTTATGTCGTGTTTGTCCTCTGGATAAGATATTTACTTTTATGTTAATAGAACAAAAGTATTTCTTTTAAGGACTAAGAACACCTCCTACATGTCGCAACAATGTCATTGCTGTCTTCCACATAAGTTAGAGGTGACCACCTGCAGTGGTTTGGATCTGGAATGTTCCCCTGAAAGCCTCATGTTTCTATGGATACTGTGTAGGGCTGGGAGGTGGGGCCTGTCTGGAAGGAGCTGGCGGTTGGGGCTTGACCTGGAGGGAGGGGCATGTGCTAGTCCACCCTTTCTCTCAGTCTCTCCTTGTACCACCTCATTGTGAGGATCTCTGCCCCTGGAGCTCTGGCTCTGGCTCTGCCCAGGCTCCAGCCCTGCCATGTGTTTCCACCATTTTCCACCGGCCCACCTGTGAATGGACTGTGACCTTCTGAAACTGTAAGCTACAATAAGTATTTCCTCCCCAAGTTGTGGAAGTCAGGTGTTGAGCCACATTCCTGTCACCAGAGGCTAATGTAGCATCACTGCATTTTGGGGTTTAGATGAGGGCTCCAATGGCAAAAATCAAAGAAGTCTTCATAATTAGTCAAGAAAACCCCTTCAACATTCAGATAGTATTTCTTGAATACCCCAAATAAATAAGTGTTTTCCAATAAAATAGATAACCAAAACATACATGTTAGACATTGTCAAAAACAACTCCCATGGCCAGCTAATGAATGAAAACCTTTGACCTATTTTTTTTTCATTGCACCTATCACTCTCTGCGTTTCATTTCTCTGGGCACCGTCTCACCTAGATGTGAGCCCCAGGAGGACAGGGTCATGGCCATGTGCTCCAGGCAGAGCACATCAACTCACAATAGATTCTGAGAAAGTATCTTATACAAATTAATAACAAAACACTCTTGCCTAAGTGGCAGGTAAATGCAGAACACAACTGCACCAGAAGATGGGTGGGGAGACCCTGGTCTTCACATAACCCCCTTGCAGGGGAAGGTCACACTGGGGCACAATCAAGGATGTAAAGCACAGGGTCTGTGACAGGAAGATTCTTCTTAAAGTGACTTCCACAGCCTTCGTCAAAAACCATCCGCCTTGATTTCTGTCAGTATTTTGCAACTATATTAGGCCTGGGGGGGACACTTCAAGGCACTCTCCTATCTACAACAGAATTTATCAAAATTATAGACTGCTAGTGAAAATAGAGGATGTCACTGGTCGATAAATCAATAAACATGACTCCCGAAATATTATTTCTTGGGCCCTTTGCTCAAGTCCTGAAATCACGATATGTGCTTCAGAATTATGGTGAATATGTTTCTAGAAGTTATGCTGAGTGCATATGATATAATTTTTCACAAAACTAAGAAGAAAAAATGTAGAAAGCGTATCTTCTCAAGTGAGGAGGTGAATGGTGAAGTCCTTGAGAAATAAACATTCTTCAGTCTCTAAGTTTTGTGAGCACACAAGGATAAACCTGTTAACCTTAGGGACATTTGTATTGATAAGAATCAATGTTTGACAAAAAATCCTGAAATGTTTTTCAAACCTAAACATAATGTCTTTATGAAACCACAGAATCTGATGAAAACTGGAGAACAAATACCTTATGTGAGTCACACATAGATTTCTGATCCACGGTCCATTTTAGAGTATCTGAATAGTAATGTTCCCCACCGAGGGTCTGATTTACATTCTCCCCTAAATCTGGCCTCCAGAGCTGACTTAGGCTAATTTCTGGACCCTACTGCATCTACTTAGATCTCGTTCCTCATATATTTTGAATGTTAAATGCAAAACATGTACACTATCGGTGGCTATATTTTAGGCGGGGAATGCAATTCTTCCCCATACTGGCAACACAACATCCTTTCAGTTATAAATATCTTCACTTCAATGAGAAAAGATGATGAAATTCTTTTTGAAGACTCTCAAAGGGCTTGCAGATTTTTAAAAAATATTACCGCCACTTTGTTTGGAAGAAATACAGTTGGGTCGTAAAACCATCATTTGTGATTGGATTTATGAACATGACACGCATTTGCATGCTAAGCGTGAAAACCCTGCACCAAACAGTAGTTTCAAACAAGGAAACTGTTGCTAGTCAAAATGCACTCGTCTGTATTAGTACTAACACGTCTCAAGTCCCTCAACTTGTTGAAAATAAATGTAATTTGGAGTCATTTTCCTGTATGGACAGAATCTATGACATTTAAAATTCTTCATATTTTCACTGAAAATTTTCCGAATAGTAGTGGAACATTTCTTCTATAAGTGTCCCAAAGTGCCTTTCCTTTTAAGGTCAGACTAGGGAAAAGCATCTTCCTTTTTAGTTATTCTGTTGTGGCACCCTAAGTACATAAAGTCTGTTTGCAATTTGCTTAGAATGTGTTATTATCATTGAGCGTAGCAGTTAGAAGCATGATAATATTTTTTAAACAAGAGCTGCCTACCAAATCTAATTCATTTGGTTAAAACTCTCAATTAAAACAAGAAACAGTAGTAGGACTGAACTTTTTTTAAAGTCAATTAAATGTCTTAAAGAAGCTTTGTATTTAATATTTCTATATTCCAAAGGGAAGAAATAAAGTGAACACGTGTGATCCAAATAGCAAGGACTCCAGGGATATGGTGAAGGTTCTTAAGAAGTTGTCAACTGTGTTTGAATAATTGGTAGGATTTTATTAACTGGAAAGTCAGCGGAGTCTGAGGAAGTTCAAGGCCTCTGGCTCCTCGATTCGGAAGCCTCTCTCGAATTCAGGAGTGGGCTCAGATCAAAATTTCATGAAAGCAAATGCTTCGGATTGATATTGGAGATGTGTGGAGAAGCCCAAGGCTTAATGTACACTTCTCAATAACTACAGTAAGGCAAACCTTAGGGAATTTGGGGACGAGCTAAATTATTTCAGTGAAACAATCTCCAGGAATGAGATCATCAAGTAGCCAGCGTCTCTATCTGGAGGCATCATAAACTAGGATTGTGTGGTTTGACCAATTTTCCTCTACTCCCTAAGTGAAACTAGGATTTCTTTGTCAAGTAAAAACACAAAGTCGAATACACTTGGCAGAGTCACTCCAAGCACATGCAGCGCAGCGTCATCACACCAGCAGCTGCTTTGGCCCCAGTGTTTTATCCTGTCAATAAGAAAATCCTTGATGTGCTATTCAATGCGCAGTGATCTTGGCAGCCATCTTCATGTAATATTAAAGATAGCTTTCACACAGTCTCAGTTATAATATTAGCTGGAGAGCCAGTGCTTGCTCTTTATTTAAGGAATGATGAACTTGATTTGATGCTTTCTCTGCTGTGAGCCAGTTCAGACTCACAATTCTCCTGGGTAGATTCCACCATCTTTGACTGACCGTAAACTTAAGATGCTCCTGGCCAAAACCCTATTCTTATCAATTACAGTTCTGCACCCCTACTTTTACTCTGATTTAACTTGAGAGCTATTTTCGTCAGCATTCCATCATGTATTGGGCCTGATATTTGAAATATAGCCACTGAATTCCCAGTATCCAAAATTAGAAGAAACTGCCTTAAAAAACTCTTAATCCAAAAAAAAAAACACTATTCTATCAGTGTAGCATCAGATATCTCAAAGTTCTTTTACTATTGTCAATGTTTAATAAATTGTAGAGAGGTGGTTCACCAGACTGAAATTCATGTCAGGGGAAAGCAGCAAGGGAGGGATGGAGTAGGGAATAAGAGAGGAAGAAAGGAGAGAGGGAAGGAAGAAATTGCGCAAACACAAGCTACCAAAATTTGATCTGAGAATTCCCACTTGGTTTGATGAAACTGGATATACAAACTCTAGATTCAATAATCAAGTAATACATTTAACTTATAAATCATTTAGGGTCAGGGTTCTAATTGCAGCACTATAAATAAGGTGACAAGGGTTTTATTATTGCTGAGGAAACTAGGGCAGATAAACTGAAGACAGCCACGCCTACCAGCCACGGTCCTGTCAGGAACAGATGGCCCACTGGGAAATGAGAGTAGCAAGCAGTACACTATTTGCAAAGCGGTGGTGACATGCCTGGAGGCCACAGGAGAACGCTGTACCCAGGGCTGGCTTGGGGACCAAGGAGGAGATCGTTTAGATCTCAAGGAACCAGGAGGTAGTGGAGGCTGCAAGCCAAAGGTCTGCAGACATTGCTGGTAGTCTCAGTGTCGGCAGCTATCCTTGGCAACTCAGCAGCAGGGGCCAGTCTCTTTTGGTACCTTCCCTCTGGTCTTCAACTGCTGCACTAACTGGTGAAAAAGAGTAGGCAAGGGAACCAGTAGGCAAGGAAGCTTCCTGCTCTATCCCAAATATGTCCCCCAGAAGCATAGAGTAAGGCTCAGGAAACCGGAAGGAGAGTAGGCCTAGAGGGACTCCTGCAGAAATCTAGCAGTCACGGAAGTAGCTAGGGCCAGGCAATGTATTGAATGCAGACAATTTATGAAGAAAATACACTAACAGGGCAAACACCCCCAAACTCCATATTTCACCTCTAATAACCTTAAATTTTGACCTTAAACTTAAAATAAAAAATTTCAAGGATTTGGAGTAGAACTACACAGAATTATTCATGCACACATAGGTATAGCAAAGTAGAACAATCTACCTAACACAAACTCTGGAAACCTGGGGGAGATGTAGCAGACAAGCAAGTTTCGCAGGCTCTGTGCACAAAATGCTGTACATAGCAAGCCTGGGGAATCTTGTTGAGCTCTAGAAGGAAGTAAGAAGTTCTGGATGGAGAGAGAAGAGAGCTTTAGGAAACACAAGAGAACAGTGTCTGTTTACTCTCTTGCAGGCTCCTTGGATTTGCTTGGAGCCATGGTATGATAACTAACTTCAGCATACTTCACTCAAACGTGAAAAGAAATAGTACCTTGTCACAGATGCTCCTTGATTTACAACAGGTTGTGTCCTAACAAACCAACCATTAAGTTGCAATCAGAGTTAGATGAACATGCAATTGATATGTGCAACCTGCCCAACCTCATGCAAAGCATCGTAGGGTACTGTCTGTTTCCCTCATGATGCCACCAGCATGATGAGAGTTTCCTATTGCATAACGCTAGTCCAGGAAAGATCAAAATACGGAGTGTGGTTTCTTATGAATTCATACCAATTTTATGCCATCACAAAGTTTAAAAAATCAGAAATCTAACCACTGCAACTTGAAAACCATCTGCATTTTCTATGACTATCTGCTCTTACTCCTTAAGGGCCCAAAATGCTAGAGAGTAAAGGAAGAAAAGAAACTACATTTAAATAGGATAATCTATCTATTTCTGTCAGTGTACCTACTTAAATTTTTTTAAATACATAGACTTCTTTTACATGGATGTCCAACCTATCTGATTTTTGCCACCTGCTGTTTTTTGTCTCTTTTTTTCGTCCAGACAGCATTGAAGAAGAAAAGAAGCGGAGACGAAGGACTGAGCTCCTATCAGAGGCAGGCCGGGCAGGCCCTGATTCAGGTCTTGGCATTATTCCCCAGCATTATGCTTCTCAGTCTCCTGGTATCTGCTGGTCCCACTACGATGTGAGGTCAGTTCTTGCACCACCTGCTCAGGGACGCAATTGTCTCTGCCCACCACATCCCAGCCCACCGCCACTTCAGGCACTGAGTATCCTGACAGGGCTGTGACTCTCCCACTGAGCTCCAGCCCCAGGCTTTCTGTCCCAACCCCTGCACTCAGACACAAGGCCATATCATCCCTGGGCTCTTTTCCTCTACCCAAGATAAACAAACTCAAACCTCCCTTAAGGAAGCACGCTGTGCTTTTACTTAAAAGTATCTCCAGGGAAACCACTGGGTGGAGCCAACCTCCAAAGCCACAAGGCAGGGCTTGGGCCCCCAAAGAAGAAGGGAGCAGGCTCACCCCTACCATGCCCCTGTCTCCTAGATCCTCATGCCCATACTCTTCCCACAGTTCCAGAGACTGGCCAGGGCAGCTCTCCTCTGGGCTGTATCCTAAGATCTCCCGTAGTGTCAAAGACGCCAGCCGTAATCAGAGAGTTCCATTAAAATATCTGTATAATCTGGGGAGTCCCTTTCAGAGGGTCTGTGAGATCAAAATCATTCTCATAGCACTAATGTGCTACTGACCTTCCCCATTCTCCCTCATAGAAGCACAGAGTGGAGTTTTCCAGAAGCTATGTGATGTGTCATGTCTCAAAACACAGCAAGTGTGAGAAAATAAAAGAATCCAGCTCTTTTCTATTAGCCCACGCATTTTCAAAAATGCTAAGCGTGCCATTCTTTTTATTTTAGGAGAGGGGATTCAGAATGGTTTTTTAAATGGGAATGTGCTCTTTATGTTATTGTGTAATGGTCATACTATTTTCAATTGCTTATGGGCATTTAATAATTATACATCTTTCTACAGTACAGTGTGACATATCAACAACTTATGCAATGGGTAATGACCGAGTTGGGTTAATCAGCATACCCATCACCTCAAACACTTACCATTTCTCTGTGTTGGGGGCACCCAAATCCTTTCTATGAAGCATCTTGAGATACACAGTTAATGATGCACACCAAGTTAGGCTACTGCCCCGTACAAAACATGGAGGTTATTCCTCTCCTCCACCTGGGCCTTGGTGCCCACTAATTATACTCTCTCCACGCCCTCTACAAGCCTTTCCCAGGCTCTGGTAACCACCATTTCACCCATTACTTCTGTGAAGTCAGCTGGATTCAGATTTCAAAATGAATTCATACATATAAATATTTTGGAAACTTCTCGGCTCAACTCTTACAGAACTTAAAACCAAAAACAAAGTGAAACAGGGTGGTAGGGCGGGGAGGGAGTGAGGGGTGGGTGGGGGAGGGACAAAAGGAGAGTGGGAAAGTCCTTGTAACCTTGACAGGATACGTATGTGCACAAAATGCTAAACTTCATTGTTGTAAACTTTAAATTTTGCAGTTATACATATCAATAAAATGGGGGGGGGGGGGGATCAATAACCAATATAGTCAAAAGTTCTTTGGGGTTGTCCCTAAGTTGTTAAGACTGAAAGGGCATTCTGAAACCAACAGTAGGAGACTCATTTCTCAACATGTGAAAAAAGAAATATTATTTACAATTCTCCCTGCCTTGCCCGCAGAAAAGTGATAATGGTCAAAGTATGTTATGTACATGAATAAATATGCCTAAATAAATCTCAGTAATCCATATAACAAATTTAAATTTAAAAGAAAGTAATTTTGCCCATAAGGCTGAGACATAGTTCAGTGGTACAGTACTTGCCTAGCATTTGTAAGGCCCCAGGTTCAATCCTCAGTACAGAAAATAAGTTAAAATAAAATAAAAAAGAATTATTCCCACGCACCTTCGCCCCCCAGCACCCAGAGCCGCAGCCTCACTGCAGAGCTAAAAGTAATCAACGTGGGTAGGGTCTGGTGATCCAGAGCTCTAATCTCAGCAGTGTGGGAGGCAGAGGCAGGAAAACCGCTAAGTTAGAGCCGAGTATGGGCAACTTAGTGTCGCGAGCACTCCGTGAGAGGAGACAGACGGGACAGAGGCAGATGAATTTACCTTGGAAATGTTCTTTATTCGCACAACAATCAATCAATCCAATTCACAAATCAAACCATAATAAATCGATCAATTAATTAATTAAGCAGGAAAGCAAGCGTTGTTCTGCCTCTTAAAACTATTCCAGTTCTGGGTCCCTTATGCTCACCATGCGACGTGTTCTTGACTACCAGCGACACAGCCGACCCGCTTATGAGCTTGTCCCGGGCTCGTCAGTCTGTGGCTGGATCAGGACCCACCGATAGCTGCCCAGCTGGAGAGTCACTCCTTCTCCAGGGGCTCTCGCTCTCGGGAAGCGAGAAGGCTGGGGACGAGGAGCAAGACGCGTACCCTGCATTCAGAGTCTGTGACTCCTACCTCGACCCTGAGCTTAGGACCAGGACGTTTTATATACTGTGTTTATGCCCGTAAGCTACGGATAGTGATTGTATCGGGGTCCGCATGCAGGTGGACAGAGGTTCTGGTTATCGATCATGGGGCTTCTGGTTATTAATCGTGGGGTTCTGGTTATTGATCATACAAGGGCTTTGTCCGTAGGCTACAGATAGCGATTTTGTCACACGGGGTCCACACGCAGGTGGCTCACAGTTTATCAGAATCATACAGAGCTTTAGGCAGCTTCCAGCAATTTACTTTATTGCACTTAATACGGGTTTGCCTTCTCTTTGTAGTCCTCATGCCGCTCATACCAATGCCTTCAAGTCCACTCTCCACATTCTACCTGTGCTCTGGGCACTTAGTAAATTGGTAAGATCTTGCCTCAAAATCAAAAAGAAAAAAATGGACTGGGGTTGTAGTTCATGTGAAGGTCCTGGGTTTCATCCCCATTCCAAAATAAAAAATAAATAAATAAATAAACACTAATCTAATTGTTTTTGTTCTAGGCAGCATCAGGCTTTTTCTTTCTGAGCAGTCACCATGTGGCTTTTATTTGAAAGTAAAAAATGTTCCCATGAACGTCTTATGATTCAAAGGTGGAGGAGGAGGGAATTAAAAATTCAACTCAGTATCTGCAAGATTTTGCTTGAGATTCTTTCTTGTGTGAATGTTTTAGGGAGACAACAAACCAAGCGTGGGATTCTGGGCCCAGGTCATGACCGTCAGGGACATAATAGGTGACCAAGTGTTTGGGATGGACATTCTTGTCTGCATCTCTTTCCTCCTGCCAGGTACAGCGGAGGCTCCTTGAGGGCTCTGCTCGTTACCTTAGTCTTTCCAGGGTCCTGGAATAGAGACCCTTCATGAAGAAGCTCAAAGAGAAGTTGAGCAAAACCGTTCCTGACCTGAGAGGTGTTGTGTAGAGGACACCCAGAGGCAAGTGGAGGATCAAGAGAGGTTTATTACAATACCTGGAGAACGATCAGCCAGGTTGGGGCCAAGACTCCTTTTCCTTGGAGTAAGGCCCTGAAAGGAATTTTACAGAATTTTTGTAATCAAATTTCACAATATACACAAGATTTCATGTAACAAACAAGGTTCAACCAGTATATTTAGGCCAATACATATTGGGTGCAGCCAGGCTTTGATTGAGGGTAAGTTGGTTTCTTATGCTCTTATGGTTAGGTGCTCTCTATTGGGGGGTGATACCTTATACCCAAGAAGGCAAGAAGGACAAGTTTTCAAAGCAAAGGAAGCTAGCTAGCAGCAGGGAGGCCATTTTGGTTTAACATTACAACAACTCTAACAGAGACTCCCAGAGAAACAAGAAAGACCACAGCCAGCATCCCACCTCCAGCAAGTGGGACCTGAGAACTAATAACAGTCCACTCTTCATCTTGATTAAATGACGTTTTTGCCAGAGGGCTGGTGATGTCCGGGTTGAATACAAGGACTTCACAGCTGTAATCAAGCATAGTAGCACCAGAATTTGTGATAGAGACATAATATCATGCACATATTACAGTTTCTGAACAGGTAAGTCATTTTTAGTTATTTAAATTATTCTAATAAATGCAGTGACTTCCACTTCAAAAGTTCTATACTAAAAATTATCATTGAAAATATTTTTGAATGTTGGTTTTTGTCATAAATGCCTACTTAGAAGTGAATGCTCACCTAATCATCTAATAGATCCTAAAATATAAGCATTACTATACATTTGTAGTATTATCATTATCATCTTCAGACTTGAGAAAAATAGAGAAAGGGATTTGTTCAAAGCCACACAAATAGGAAATGTTATAAAATATGTTTTCTTAATTTTTTTTCTCCTCAAATCTGCCTGAACAGTAAAAATTGGCCAACATGTAATGACACACATTCACATTACTTGTAATAGAGAAGACCCACTCATCAACCTTCTCTCTTTCTCCCTTGACCACAGACACCCAATCTCAAACGGTCCTTGAGAAAAGCAATCTGGTTCAATTTGCTAAGGGGGCAAAAATCCCCAATAAGGTTTAGTGATTGCTACAGTTGGAATGTTCTGAAACCAGAGCCATGTTCCTGTCATGGCAAATTAGGTCATCACGGTTAGATGTGGAGCCACACATGGGATGATGGAACAAAAAGTACATTATTAACTGATGTCCCTTCCGTTTTATTTTTCCTCAGTGACATTTAACAAATTAAATGTAAATGTTCAGAAACACAAAACGCTCTGTTCAATGGCTTAAATGGGGTAGAGGGAGAATGGGGTAGTACAGAAACCAGCAGGCAAGGTAGTAACAGGGCACTGAGTATTGAGAGGAATTCAGTAAATACGATTTTTTTGTGAATATTTTTTGAAGTTATCCTTTAAGTAATTCAGTACTTTTTTTCTAAAACTACACTACTGTTTTTAAGTTTGAATTAATTTTTAAGTCTCTTGGTGGATAAAACATGGATTTATAAAAATATATGTTATTATATGTTGATAGTATACAATAACTAATAAAAGTAGAAGTATCTTAAGCTTACTCTAAACCAGAAAACAGTTAACTGTTTATTTTAAATTTTATATATTTCAAGCTATGGTGTAAGAACTACATTTGACTATATTTATAGGGCAGATATTTGGTTTAGAATCCTAGCTGTCTGACATTGGGTAATTCACTTAACTTGTCTTTGCTTGTATTATCTCCAGGGTATAAAATAAATTTATTAATACCTACATTATTGGGGCTTTATGGGGAATAAATGACTAATATCT
Source organism: Ctenodactylus gundi (assembly GCA_004027205.1). Taxonomy (NCBI): domain Eukaryota; kingdom Metazoa; phylum Chordata; class Mammalia; order Rodentia; family Ctenodactylidae; genus Ctenodactylus; species Ctenodactylus gundi. The sequence goes on along the minus strand of PVKB01000014.1, from coordinate 297,664 downwards.
AAAAGGTATTTAAATTTCTTAGTACATGGAAGGCACTCAATTAAAGTTTACAATTTGCAGCATTTTAAAGCTACCTAACTTCCATTTCTCTTCCTATCCAAATAGTTGAAGATAAAAACCCAAATAAAACACAACTTCTTTCACTAACAAAATACAAGTCAAAACACAGAGATGTGTTGACAACAAACATACTCCAAGCTAAAGAGCTTAAAAAGAACTTATCTTTTACTAATATATTTAAAGATGCAGAAGAAGCTGTAGTAAAAACAAAAACCCCAGCATGTGTGTTTTCTAAGATAACATTCATGTTTTCCAAACATAACTTGATTTTTTTTTTTGAGACAGGGTCTCGCTCTGTGGTCCAGGCTGGTCCTGAATTCACTTCAGAGCCCAGGCTGGCCTTGGCAATCCTCCTGTCTCAGCCTCCCAAGTGCTGGGATTACAGGCGTGCGCCACTACGCCCATCTTATGTGGTGCTGAGGAATCGAACTCAGGTACTTAGCGCTTGGCTTAGCGCTTGCTCAAGCACTTTAACCACTGAGCCATTCCTCCAGCCACTCCAATCATAATTTGAAAAGACCACTGAGACTTCCACAACACAAAGAAGATACAAGAAAAGTAAATAAAAAGCTGAAGCAATTCTAAAAAAGAGAGGTTGGAACGGACTCTTATTGGAAAAACAGAGGTGTGGAAAGCCGAAGTTCATCTGCTAATCTGTAACGAATGCAGTGTAGGACTGCTTTCCCACAGACCCAAACCATGCAAGAGACACAGGCCATAGCCACCAGTGACGAGACTATAAAGCAGATTGCGACACTTGCGATGATTGGCCAGATTGTGAAAATGGTGCAGTACCTGTGGGAAACAGTTTGGTAGTTCCTTAAATGCAGTCACCATATAACCCAGGAATTCTACTCTTAGGTATACTCAAAAGAATTGAAAATGTATGCCTACAAAGAAGAAAAACACTTGTATATGAGTATTCATATCATTACTTACATTAGCCAAAAAGTACAAAGACCCCAAATGTCTAGTAACTAGTGAATAAACAATGCTGTATATTCATGCTTTGTAGTAATATTGAGCCAAAACGATGAAGGAAACATATACCACAACACAGATAAACCTTGAAGATGTTTTTCTAGAAACCAATCAGACACAAAGGTGTTTCAGGACAGTATTTGTACGGAATATCCAGAGTAGGTCAACTCGGAGACAGTAGATTTATGATTTCCTGCACTAGGGGGTGGGGAAAAATTGGGAATAAATGCTAACAATGGGATAAGAATTTCTTTTGGGGGTGATAAAGACATTCAGAAATTGGTGACAGAGGTTGTACCATCTGTGAATATACTCAAAATCTATAAATTGTACATTTTTAAAAGGCCAATTTGTGACTCTCACAAATCATTAGATCTCATTAAAATTGTTATTAAAAATTATATTAAAATCTGAGCAAGTATTTCCTTATTGTTTCTGTTTAGAAGATAGATGGTTTTAGAGTTCCCCTATGAATCTTACTTGCAGATAAGGGATTTAAACTTCTGGTGATGTATACTAACAATGTCACTTCTCTTCCACAAAACTCACCCAGTGAAGAACAATTATTAGTTAATGAAGTTTAACATGCATTCAAATCGTTCTCAGATCAACCATAGGAAAGAAGGATAATTAAAATTAGCTAACGTCACCAAAAATTAAGTAATTTTTTCACAGTGCTCAAAAACTAGTAAGACTAATTAGGCCTGAAAATAAAATACAGTATAGCCTCACCCAATTAGAATGATCACCCAAGAAACCATTGGCACAATCTGTGGCAGAGCAAACAGGGCAGCAATATTCTACGCTTTGGAAGTCAACTTCTTGAAGGATCAATAAGGTATTGAATGATTTCCTTTTTACGCTCTCCAAGTTATTTTTTTTTATGGTCATAGACACCTGAATGCCCTTCTCACCAACTCTCATTCATGTGCATGTCTTACAAGAGTCTTCTCATCTCCGTAAGTCTTGGTTCATCAAAGAAAAAAAAAAAACATAAACTTGATTATACAACCTTCCAGGGTTTAAAAGGCAAGGGATCCAACCAACCATGTGAATTCGTGAGGCCTGGCTTAATAATAAGCCCAACTGTGTGGCATTAGGCTGATGGAGCAAGCGACGACAGCCAAGGACAGGGAAGGACAATCAGCACATCAACGCGGTGGGCCATGGGCCACGCTGCCATGGGCACGGACAAAAAAAAGGTGCCTAAAAGCAATAACAAAGTGGAATAAAAAGCATTATTGTAAACACTGGGTTAAAAAAAAAAAGAAGATGCACCGAAATACTTGACAGTTAAAAATAAAAAGATTTTTAGCTTTACATATTATAACACTAAAACGTCATTTTCTTTTTATGAACCTATTATCTGCTGTAGATATGATATTAGATACTTTATCTAAGCATTTACCTTAGCTAAACATTGGATATATTCCCATAGAAGAAGGCTGGAATATTGTCGCTTTTTTTCCATTCTTAGGGTAAATTTCATCAATGCCTACAAACGTTCCGAAGCTTTTGAAATACTGCACTTGGACTCACATAGGAATACACACACCAAAGTTAGTGAACTAATTATTTCATTTTTATGTCTATCAATTTTGTCTCTTTTCACTCAGTGGGGAAGCAAAGAACACTCTAGAACAGTTGGGAATGTGACTGAGATGTTCTCTGCCTTCCAGCTGCGAAGAGGAAGAAAGTAGGCGAAGAACAGAGACAACCGCACTGTGCTGCAAGGGTTGCTGGAGGAATACAAAGACCGTTTCAGTTAGATGCACTAGGTTATCAAGGTGGTAATTTCATACTCACTCTGAAACACTAAAAATATTAAAACATTTAAAATATAGGTGTTTGGCTGAAAGAAGGAGCTGGAATCCGTCCTAAATACATTTTGGCAGAAGAAATAGGGCCTTGCTTCTTCGAATCTTGTAATGATGCCAAATGTTCTCTATTCCATTGACTTTTCATTAAAAATGTTCACCTTTCAAGTGTAAAAAATAATAATAATTAATTAAAGGTAGTGCAGCAAATGCTGTATATTTTTGCTGAAATTTTTACAATGATTTCCATGCCAAGTTGCCTCAGCCTTCTTTATGCTGTGAGAACATAGCGGTGTCTTCTATAATCAGTTAAAAGAATATATGCTAAGCTGATCATCTTTCTTAGGTCTAATAGAGTTTCTTATTCTCTCTCTCTCTCTCTCTCTCTCTCTCTCTCTCTCTCGCTCTCTCTCTCTCTCCCCCCCCCCTTTCTTTTTTTACAGATACATCTGTTACATTTTACAACCTCTTATCAGGCTGAGTTCTATGTCCAAGCAATCTTCTAAGCTCTGTGAACATCTGCTATTGTGTCTGATCCCCTAATAAAAGCATTCCAGGGGACCCATGAGTGTGAAGATCATAGAAAACCTCAGAAACTGACAGGTAAATTCTCCAAACGTAGCTACCTAGGACACCAAGTCCTCCATGGCCCGGGCTCTGTGCTTAGGAAGATGCAGGGATGCATTCTCACTGCTTTTCTCACCAGCTTGATGATTTTTTAATATTTTAGTCCAGCAAAAGTTACTTTTCTTTGTCCATAAAACAGAATAATAGTATCATTACAGTAAAAACAACCCTTTATTCTCTCTCTCTCTCTCTCTCTCTCTCTCTCTCTCTCTCTCTCTCACACACACACACACAAATCAGGTTCAGCCAAGTAGGCAAAAGAAGAGGACCCGTCCTGCAGTCCTTCCTCCTCCCGTGGGCACTTCGCACTTTGTCGCCTGCTGTAGCTTAGCCTTCCAGGTTGCTGCCTAGTCTCGCAGTACTCTTCTAAGCATTTGGAGTATTTATTATAAGAGTTCATTCTCAATAACAAGCGACTCTTTAAATATTATCTTTTCCTCCTGTAATTCCTTTCATAGAAATAATAGAATTATTTTTCCAATGCTAAAAAGTGGTGTAGAACCTATATATTCTTTATTTATTTGTTACATGTTAGCTTTATTTTCTTTCTATGTGGTGGCACTTACTGCTCTGTGTGGTACTTTCATTTTTGTTTTTTGTTTTGTTTTGTTTTGTTTTGTTTTGTTTTGTTTTTTGAGACAGGGTCTCTCTCCACAGTCCAGAAAGGTCCTGAATTCACTACAGTGCCCAAGTTGTCCTCAAACTCACCGCCATCCTCCTGCCTCAGCCTCCTGAGTGCTGGGATTACAGGCATGCACCATCATGCCCAGCTTATTGTATGATATTCAAATATCTGTTGTTTCCTATAGTAATTTAACAATCATTATATAACTCTAAATTTAAAAGGGCAGCTATCTGAAGAAATCTGAGTGAATGGAAAAGATGCTTTCTGATAAGTTCTAATTTTTAATAAGATATATTCAATACAGAAGGGAAAGCCCAAAGATGTAACTGGCAGCCTAGCAAAAAAGTTCACGAGGCTTTTAAAGGTTCAAGAAAACTTAAGATGAGCAGATCTGTGACTTCAGACCTTTGCAAAGTAGAGCTCTTGACTCAGCATTCACATTACAGAGAGAAGGTCTCACTGCTGAAGCCAGCAGTCCAGTTGCTAACACCTGGATTCTGTGATCTACATCCCACCCTCAGTACTGACAGTGACCCCACACAACCGGCATTCGCTGGAATCAGCAGTGGGTGAGTGAAAGACCAGGAGAATGTCGTCGAAGATGCAAAGTCCTAAAATGATACAAAATTGAGACTATGCTAGATTGGTTAATTAAGAAGATCTCAAATACAATTAAAGTTTTAGAAACTGAAGAGATCTTAAAACAAGCATTTTCTTTAAAATGATATTCAAAGAAGAAAAGAATTCAAATTGACAAGGTAACCATGATTTTAATGTCAAAAAATAATCTCAAAGAAACTGTTATGAAGAGGTATAACTATAAGCAAGATAGGTACAAATATAATTAAGATAAAACTATCTACCTCCAATAACATGAGAAATAGCAATCCCCACGTCTTCTTATAGCTTTATGTTTGTCATTATCTTTCTTTTAGTTTTGTCTCCTTGGGAGACAAGAAACTGTATTTACAATCACAACATATCATTGACATGTAGCCCATCAAGTCTTCAATTTCACTGAATAAACAGCAAATTGAATGATAAGCATTTTTAAAATAAATCTTGTTTTCCATGTATTCCAAATATATCAAAGATACATTCCCAGAGGAAAAAGTCCACAGGGAACTCAGTGGAAACTTTTGGTGAGGGAGAAGTCAAGGGCGGCTTCCCACCTTGACAAAACCCATGCCAAGACACTAGCTTGTACGAGGTCACACCTCCGATCACCCCGCGGCGCCCCTGCACTCTTTTGCCTTTTTCTTGGCAACAGCCCACCTGACTTTAACACCTGGCAGACTTCTTCCCTTTTGCCTGGTCTCATAAGGCACAGCACATCTTCCTGTGCCTGGAATCCCAACTTGTTCTCCTCCTACTCCATCACATGTATAATAAGATACTGGAGGCCACTCAGCTTAGAGACTAGAGGCTCACACCCTTTCCATCCACACCGCCACCTAACATGTGCTTGCTTCAACTTGAAAATCGTATCTTCGGTGTTAGCAAAAGGCAAATCACTCCTATTTTGAAATTTTCAAGCTAATTTTTTGACATTGTGATGAGAAGAACTAATTAAAATAGAAAAATCAAGAGCTTCTGCAGGTTAATATACATTTGGCATTGCAGCAAACTGTCTAGAGAAATGTTCGTAATGTACAGTACTTTAGGGATCATTGCCATGTGTAAAGCATGGTGTTATGGTTGCGATCTGCAATGTTCCCCAAAGCCACATGTATTTGGATGTTGTAGAATGCCTATGGAAGCATATACTATTCAGAGGTAGGGCCTGGTGGGAAAGGGCAGAATAACAGGGCTTGACCCAGAATGATATGATCACTGGGTCTTGACCCAGAAAGGGAGAACACTGCGGTTTGACCTGGAAAGGGCAGATGACTGGAACATGACCTGGAAGGATGTATTCTAGCTCTGCCCTTCCTTACTCACTTGGTTTCCTGTGTGCCAAGCCATGAACAGATTTTCTTCTGACTACACACCCACCATGTCCTTCTACCATTGCTGGCTACCCATGAATGCACTGAGGCCTTCTGAGACTGTAAGCTAAAATTAATCTGTCCTCCCTTGTGTTGTGGGTGCCAAGTATTCTGCTCCAGCAATGAATAAGTGACTAAGACAAAAACTGGTAGCAGAGAAGTGGGGTAGTTGCTGTGACATTACCCCGCAATGCGGTGTAGAAACATTTAGAATTGGTTTATAGGGAGACTGTTGAAAGTTTTGAAGATACTGGTTAGAGAATCTTCAGAATGCTGTAAGCAGAACTTGATGGGAGATTCTGGCCAAAGCTCATAATACCAGAATGTTGATAAAAGTGTGGATTGCAAAGATCAGGCTCTAAAAGTTTCAGATAAGAAAACGGTAACTGGTCTAGAATTCAGGCATGCTGCATGCTATGCTCTGGCAAGATGTACTGGCATCCCGTCCTTATCCCAGAACTGTGCCTAAAACTGAGATCATAAATGGTGGACTGCTTAATTTGGTGGAGGAAGTTTCAAAGCAGCCCAGTGTTCAGTCTCTCCCATAGGTACTGCTTGTGGCTTTTAGCCATCTCTCTGCTGAAAAGCAAGAAAAAAAATCCCAGGGAAAAAGATGCAGAGCTTGCAGTTTTACTGGACTCAAAGGGACTGTAAAGAGAAGGCAAAAGGAAGCTTGGTTGCTGAAGAAATTAGCATTATATTATAAGGAAGCCAAATACTTAGAATCAGAACTACAGAAAAAGAACTTCTTGAGGGCATCTCAGAAATCAACAAGACTTCCCCCTTCATTGATTCAAGGGTTTACTCTGAGAAGAGTGCCTCAGGACAGACTATAAAACCAAAGAGAGTTCATCCACTTAGGCACTTGGAAGATGCTACGGCCATAGGCCGGGAGAGCTGGACTACTGCTTGAGCCAGAACTTGGCATTATCCACATTGTGTTGGTTTCACAATTATGCAGAATGCAAGAGTTGTGGTCATGAAGGTGCCAACACAGATTTTAGAAAACCTTAAAGGTCAGGCAGTGTGCCCCTTGAAGGACAGTACATGAAATGATAAAGGAGAAGTTTGTAATGCAGTGGAGACCCAGAAATTTAGAGATGCCAGGAACATTGATCATCTGCAGAAGAAGGCCACAGGCTATAAGCAAATCCAGCCCTAAAGAGAAGCCGTGGAAGTTGCAGCCAAAAGCAACATGGGAGGGGCAGGGCCGCCCAGGCCCTTGGGAGCTTTTTCCCCACATGTCACCACAGTTTGCCACCAGGGCTGGACACAGAACTACAGGACTTTAAGTAACTACAGGATTTAACTCTTGTCCTGCTGGATTTAGAACTTGTTTTTGTCTAATTGCCTTCTGTTTTTCTATTCCTTACTTTTGGAATGAAAGTATTTACTTGGTGTCATTCTATGCTGCAAGTATTTAATTTTTTAGTATTTAATTTTTTTATTTTCACAGGAGCTTCCAACTAAGATTTTGCCTTCAGTCTCAGAGTAGAGATAAGACTAAATGGCCACAGACACATATGAGAGCTGGAGCACCTGGTTTCTGCTCAGGCATGAGACAGAAGAACAATAGTACTAAACTGCAGTCAGTGCAACTCTGCCACAGATCATTGCTGGAAAGCAGTGGCGAAGACCTGAGACTGCAGACTGGTGTGAATTGGCAAAGGCAATCGTGAAGGCCAGAGCTTTCCCAGGAGAAGCTGTAACAATCTTTCTTCTTCCTTCCTCTCTATTTAGTTCAAGCTACGAGTTGGGCCACCCACACCCATGTTCTTCTCTGATTTGCTATCCCACAAAGTCAATCACACACAGACCTGTATGCTTCTTCCCTGGGCATTTCTTTATCTCAAATTGACATTATCTCTTCCACAGTCATACATGGTAACTGGTATTGGAATGAACACAGGTGGATAGAAGTTATGGTCTCTGTCCTATGAAATATTAACATAAAATCTAATTGAAGAAATAGAACTATTGAAAAATCTTCAAGTGTAAAACATGAAATAACTATATTCATAAAATGAGAGCTCTAATTAAAGAAATGGGGCAGGAAAAGATTCTAATTCAAAGAAGTAAAATATCGCTTGGTCTGGACTGAATGTAGAAGGTTTCACAAAGAAGGACTTGAGTTACAGCTTGAATGATGGATGGCATTTACCGAAGCAGAGAGAGAGGACTGCATTTCAGGCCAGCATGATTGGTTTAACCAAAAGCATAAAATCAAAAAAGTTCAGGCAGGTTACAATAGAGTTTAGCTTGAGTACAATGCCAATAAAGTGAACAGATAGAGCTTTCTGCAGAGGTTGGCATGATGGGAAAGATTTTATACTGTCAGAATCAGCCATTCGGACTCAGGGTAGGCTCTGGGAGTCACTGAAGTCTTTGAGTAGGAAATGACAAGATTGAAAGAGTATTTTATGATCAACTTGTCAGCAATTTGAATGATCTATTGGTAATAAGAGAGGATGGAAGTAGGATGAATAATTAAAATTAAAAAGCTTCTATATTAAAGGAAATAGGGAAAGAAGACAAGAAATTCAACAAGAATGGTGGCGCCAATAGCAGGGAGAATCAGAGAAATAAATGGATCGAAGAGTCATTTTGAAGACAGGACTGGCATACACTGGTGATGAGTATTACCTGGGAGACAGCATCCATGAAATCCACTCCTTTTTAATTTTATATCTTTTTATTTTTTTATTTTTGGTACTAGAGATTGATCTCTAGGCCTTTGCACTGAACTGCATCCCAGCCCATTTTTAATATTCTATGACAGAATCTCACTAAGTTCCCGAGGTAGGGCTTGAACTTATTCTCCTGCCTCAGCCTCTCAGAGTGCTGGGATTACCAGTAGTTGCCTGCACCACCAGGCTTGACTCAATCTTAAAACCTAAATAAAAATAAAAGGCACAATGACAATGCCTCACCTTTGGACAGCAGCAACAATTAATTTACAATATGTATTCCTATTGGAAATAAATGAAATCTCTTATATCATTATTATAGCTTTGTAAGATGATACAAAATGTTTTTCTCAGCTATTTAGGAGATACTCTGAGGATGCTGCTAGGCTCTCATCCCCTAGCCAGCCATAGAACGTGGCTCTCCATAGTTTACCACACCTAGGCGGAGTTGTCTGGCCCTTTTTTGACAAAGGGTGGATGGGTTGAGTTGGAATCTAAGGACCACATTAAGGCGATTCTGGACCACCAAAGCCAGAGATCTGGAATTAAAATCCAGCAGATTGTTAGCTTCATGTATGAGAAAATTCAGAACTCCAGGAAATATTATGGGGAATCTATAAATGGTATGTGTACAAATATAGCAAAAGAAAAGTAGGTCAACAGAGAGGCAACAGAGGTCTAGGAGAAGGAAGAGGAAAGAGAAGTAAAAAGTAGAGAAGGAAGATGAATGCAAGAAGGAGAAATTGGCAGAGAAACCGAGAACAGGGAGGCCAAGATGCAATGGTCAAAGTAGGAGGGATTCTGCCTTGGTCTGGCCCACCAACAAGCTCCGAGTTCTCTAGGAAGATTCTGCAAGATATCTTCTCCCTTCCCCAGATGAGTCCTTTACCTTAAGCCAGTCTGGCCTGATGTCTGTTCCCTGTAACAAAATTGCTGTGGCAAAGAAATCTTCATCCTATTATCTGAGGGTGTCGGTGTTGTGAACCGAAAGAGAACAACACAGAAGAAATGCTGACTTCAGAAAGCAGATGAGGGGAGGGAAGGGGGACAGTTTCAAACTTGTTTATGCATCTAGCACGCAGTCCAGGGGACAAGGGTGAAGCAAGGGCGGGTGTCAGAGGTGTTGCCTTAGTTGTCAGTAAGTCAAAATAACGAGTGAGACACCCTCATCGCAAGCTTGTAGTGAAAGAGACAGAGGCCCCAGACACGAAAAGAGAATGTGATAGAAATGGCCCCAGAGTCTGCTGATTTCTAGTGAAGATCCTCAAACTGACTTGAGCAAGTGAGAAAAAATCATGCTCATCCTAAGTTATTTCCTTCACTTTTGTTGAAGATGAGCATACTTATTTTAAAGTAAAAAGGCTTTTATAACACCATAACACCAATTTTATGCAAACAAATAGCTTCTTTTAAGGAGGGCAGAAAGCATAAATGTAGATTAAATTTCAGTGGCTAAATCTACAAATTTTAAATGTCATTTTGACCATAATCTTTCTGTGCTCATAAAAATCTTCAAAGTTGGATTCGACCAGGTCCTTCCACCATGAAGCCTTCCCAGGCATTCACTGTGATTAGTGAAGTCTTAAAAATGATGTTTTTCAATAGTTCATCTTAAACATGAAAACATTTTTCAGAACTATTCCAAATAAACATATTTTACTTGAGTACCAATCTCTTAATTATGCTGGTGAAAATTGATCTCAGATCTGTCACCAAGCTAAATGTCTAGTCTTTCTTAAAGCTGTCTTCTGATTTCTTTAATATGAGAAACCAGAATATAGCCATTTTATAGAACACCAAATGGGGTGATGAGGGAAATAAGGGGAGAGAGTGCCAGAGGGTCAAAAAGGTTGGGGGGGGGGTGGAAGAGACTGTAATTTTGACACAATATATTTGTGTACAAATACTTAAGTCCAACATGATCATTATGTTATCACACATATATAATGGAGGGGGAGCTTCCTTCTGAGACAGTCTTGCTAAATTGTCCAGGCTGAGCTCAAATTTGCAATCCTCCTGCCTCAACCAACCAGACTCAAGAGATCATGGAAGTGCTCCACCCCACTCTGCTTTAATTGTACTTTTATGTCAATTAATACAAACATCACTCCTTCAAAAATATTCAGTGTGCCTGTTACGTGAGATAGGACCAGGAAAGAAATCTGTTCTCAGAGCCAGGAAGCAAGAGTGCTTAACACTGCGTATTCAGAACCTGCCACCACTCTGAAGGTACATCAGTGTTTTTTGATCTTGAAACAACACCTGCAGGAAATGTTCTAAAACTCTCATTACCCCTGACCTGAAATCCCATATCTGTCTTTAAACAAAGGGTTTTTTTTTTTTTTTCACAAGTCTCTAAGAACAACATGGAATTCAACCACACCAGACAGGATTCTGGTCTGTTTCAGGTACTTCAGGGGAAACGTGTCCTCTTTTAACAAATGCATTACATTGTAGCTCAGGGACAGAGCTGAAATTTTGTAAATGATATCAATGCAGTTCCCATATTCCAGAAGTAAAAGAAGCTGTTTGAACCATAAACTAATCAAAGAGTTAATCTTGTTTCATTCTTACAGGAGTAAAACCCACTAGCAAGCTGTAACTATGTTAATTTTCAAACTTTCAAGTCCCTTCTCAAACCACAAAGCCCGCAAACTAAAGGTAAAGCAAAGGGCTGTTTGGTAAAGACAGAAATGAGCTATGCCTTTTGAAGTGTTTCCAGGGAAATGTGTTTGGAATATTTAAGTCCCCAGTGAGTTACAAAGGTTATTCATTCACAAGTGAGATAAATTCATAGCTGTCAAATTGTCTAGATTCTCTGTGTGATCACCAGGGCTTCAAATCATTTATTTTTTTCTAGAAAAAGTTCAATATTTTCATAGCTTCAAATTTGATCGTACTTTATAATTTGGAAATAAAGAATTGCTTCTCTTTCTCACCTGCTCCACTGAAGCAATAAAAGTCCGTGAGTGTACGAAGGCAGGGTTTTTTTTTTTTCCTCTTTTCTTGCATTTTATTTCTTTAGTAAAGCCAAATGTTTCTAAATTGGATGTTTCCCCCAGCAAACTAACTGGATATAATTAACAAAATGTCTGATTCTGCCAAACAGAGGTGGGGGAGGGAGGATATTGCAAGTATAAGCTTTGCAGTACTTTATATTTGGCTTTCTTTGTTAGAATATTTATAAAAGAAATTGTTTTAAAAGTCCCCTCAAATAAGTTGTGTTTTTTCTCTGCTCTTTTAAGAACTTTATTTTAATTACTTGGTAGAAATGAAAGAGTTAGAGAATAAGAATCTTCAGGAAAGACTGCAAAACCAGGTGAGAAGTAATGCTCAAATGAAGAGTTCGCAGGATGAAGAAGAGACCTGTGGCTTCGGTACTGGCCTGGCTAAATTCAGATTTGACTCAAGCAGAAACGGAGAGGAGCAGAGATGGAGATGGGTCCAGCAGGGAGTGCCCAGACTCCCCTCTTCCGTCATGAGAAGGAAGTCAAGACCTCAAGATGCTGCGGCCAGTGTCGTAAAGCCAGAGAGGGCACGCGTACATATCAGGAGGAGAAACCAAGGCAGAGCAAGAGGCTCACCCACAAAGCCCAGCTGTTTCTGACTCCACCGAGGAGAACGCAATTTCTGATGACCCGCTAAACGGGCCGCAAAGTTAGATGTGATCCTTGCCTTTGCCCGGTGTAGCCGGGGTGCGGCAAACCGTGACCAGACCGATGGGGTTTCCGCAGGGGATCCCTGTAGGACCGAGTAGATGAGAGCTAAGTGAGAGAAGGTGAGGAAGTGCGGAGATCGTGCAGCACCCATAAAAGCCTTTCCTAGAAGGCCATTGTGTGTCAAGTTGCACTTTTAAAACCACCATCCTGGTATTATCTGTAGGATGAGGAAAGACACGTCAGAACGTGGTAATCACGGGAGATGATCCTGATGCAGACAGAAGGCACACCGTGCGAATGAGAAGCGAGTTTCCTAAGGATTCACTAGGTGCCAGATATTCTGTTAAGTGTGCCAAATGCCCAAGAGACAGGAGGGAATTAAGATGGCCTTTGAAAGGAACAGGTAAGGTCCAGTCTAGGGTCACCTAGAACAATAATATATTCTACATAAGAAAGGAATATCATCTCTAAAGAATGATGAAACATTTTTCCAGATAAATCTACCATCCACTTAAAAATTCTTTTGACATTTCTTTTTTCCATTTTTATTGATATGTATATGTGTGTTACACAACAGGTACATTGAATTGGAGTATTTGGTGCACGTATATGTCACATCAATGTTACTATCCCTTTCCCTCCTCCTTTTTAGCCCTCTTGGACCCCCCACCCATCCCCCGACCCCCAGCTCCCAGTGTTACACCCATTTGGTTCTACCAAGTGTCTGTATTCTGGGTTTCTCAGTATGAGAGAAACTGTGTGATAGCTAACCTTCTGAGTTTTACTCACTTCACTAAGCATGATGGTCTCAAGTTGCCATCCATCTACCTACAAAAGCCTCCAATCTGTCCTATGAAAGAGTAGAACTCCATGTGTACATACCACAATTTTTGTATTCGTTGACCTGCTGGTAGGTATTTCGGCACCTTCCACAATTTAGCTATTGTTACTTGTATGGCTATAAACGTGTACACAGGCAGAAAATATTCCATTCAATGTGGTGATACTGCTTCTGGTTATCTTTCCAAAAGAGTCAAAGGCAACATATAACTGATGTATTTCTTGATGCTGGTAAACTTCAGCTCGGGTTTTCCACACTTCACTAATACATACAATTTTAATTGTTTATAAATCACATGATGTTTTAATGAGCGAGGAAATGGTTTGTAAGAGATTTTATGGTGAATTACATGGTAAACTGAAAAGCCTTTCTGTGATGTGCTTTTACTTATTTTCAGAAATAACAGCTGAAAAGAACATCTGTGTATATGTGCTTTCCTTGAAAAACAAACAAAAAAACTGAATAAATCTAAGTCCAAAAGGAGAAAAAGAAAGAAAGAAGAAAAAAGAAACAAGGACAATTCAAGTCTGTTTGATTTAAAACGGAAGGGTAAATACAAGTAGGGCCTTTATCTAAAGGCTAAATTGTGTCTAAAAGACTGCTTTTAATTTGTAGCCCACGACTCTCATACTTTTTAAGTATCATTAACTTCTAATTTTTAAGGAAATGGAACCATAATCATTAGATTCAATTTCAAAACATAATTATAAGAATGACACGATGACGCTCACAGAACGAGGAAATCCCTTGACTGGGTGCGTGGAAGATGCTGCTGAACCAAAGAATGAAAGTAGGTGAGGACATCTCACTAACGGAGCACAAGCGACGGTATGAGCACAGGTCCTTTAGAAAGAGTCATCAGGGGAAATGGAAGATCCTAAAGAACAATTATTAACCCTCGCAATAAAAATTGCAACGTAATCATGTTTCTTCAGCCTATTTGCTTTTCTTCAAGTCATTGTGCCAAACATCTGAGCTTTACCTGAGTATTTTGCCAGGTAGGCGGTAGTCAAGCATCTTGGCATAGCAGTCTGACTTTCTCAGTCAGGATCGTAACTCAGCTCCTAAGTAGCCATTGTGTCATTAACTTCCTTAGATCTCAATTCCTACTCCTCAAAAACTGTATAAAGGCTACCCTCAGGTTTGTTATAAATATTTTTTAAAGAAAACTAGAGCACATAAACGTCTAACACAGATTTAGGACCACAATAAGGAATCAGTGAAGAATAGCTATTATTATTATTATTATTATTATTATTATTCACAGAAGAAAATTCATAAGTATCTCTGCTTTGCTATGAAATTAACTTTCAGTAACACATTTTTCTCCTTAGTGAGTTTTTACGTGATTTAACAAACCCCAGCTGCCTCCATACAAGGATGTGGAAGATGCATTCACAAATGTCGGAAAACATAAACAGAAATTTGAAATTGTCGTGTAGGAAATGGTGGTAAATAAACTTAATGTATTAGAATCCTGTGTGTCTCCTGGCTGCAACAGAAAATATTAAGTTGTACACACAATATTTTTACAGCAGTTTTTCAGGAAGAATGATTTGAAAAGATAGCATGTTCAGAGAACACCTTCTAAAGTATTTTTGCCACAAAGTTTTTGTATTTCTTACAAAGAAAGAAACCGTGCAAGTCTGTTGAGAGGTACAATAATCAATTTTATATATAGGAAATTAAAGCCTGGGATGGTCATAAAACTAAGAGGAATAGGAGTTAAAATGTGAATCGAGTTTGGCAAAAAGAAGACACGCCAAGTTTACACAACTCCAACATTTCTGCAGGTGAAGGCAAAAGTGGCCAGTAGGGAACAAGGGACTTGCCCCTTGACTTGAAATATTTCATAAGAAGAAGCATGTCCTGGGCCTAGAAATACAAGCTTTTACCTTTTGCTAAAACAAGGGAAATTAGTAATATGGATATTTATTCAAGAGGCCTTCAACGACAAAATGAACTGTGATTTTAGCAGAAGTCTTAAACAAAATAAAGACACGCTCTTTATACGTTTCTTTATTATATCGCCTGAGGGAGTCATTTTAAATCAGTTCTGTGAAGGAATTATTTTTAAATAGCAGATGGTTGAAGCAGTACTTTCTAAGTAAATGATAATCTTTCAAGAAAGATTTATCTAGAGCCTACTATGTGCCAATATCTATGCTAAGTAGTAAGTACACAGAGACAAAAGCTCTGGTCCCACCCATCACGTTCTAACAGTTCACTGGAGGAAGAAGTTCACTTGTGATGAACCGCTGTCCTCGTAATAAGGCTTTCTGCACAGGTGGCAGGTGTCTTAGATACTTACTGTTGCTGAGACATCCACAGCTTAGAGGCATAAAGGTGTATTTTTAGCTCACTCTTTTGGAAGTTCTCAGGGCACTCCTAGGCAGCCAGCAGAGGTGAAAGGGCCGGGATAGGACCTAGCCAGAGAGAAGCTGATCACGGCATGCTCACAGGAAGGCCAGTACAGAAGAAGGGTAAAGCTAACACACACCCTTCCAGGTCACGTCACACTGATCCACCCCTTTCAGGTCAAGCTGCAGGGACCCACCCCTTCCCATCAGGCCCCACCTCTGAACAGCAGAGAAAATCAATGAATTAACTGCCATGTTTGCATCACCTTCCAGGCATGAGGATCTTGAAGGACATTCCCAGCCCAAACCATACCAACACGGGGTAATGAAAGATAGAGCAGCTCCGTGTGCAAGACGGCTTCAGGGAGTCACTGACCTGAAACTTCACATTCGCCCAATAAGTAAGAGTAGAAAGGATGAGAGGCCATTGCAAGAGAGGAACGAGTGTGTGCAAAGATTCACACACATGGAATGCAAGGGATTCTGAGATGCTAATCAGCCCAGTGTTCTGGAGCTTTAATGCAACAGGAGAAGGATGGTGAGAGAGAGGTGTAAGCCAGACGCAGTAGTCAGAGGGGGCTGGCTATGCCCTGCAAGGGGCAACTGTGCTTGTTCTCTGAAGTCACCAGTGTCTACTAAGCAAGGAATGGCATGGTCTGATGGGAACATGAATAAGGGCCCCAAGAGTCGTGTCAATTCATCAATGACCAGATTCCCAAAAGCCCAATTTGTAAAGTTTTCCGATCCTACCAATTTGTCAAAGTCATATTCTTTATATCTGTTTATGAGGTTTGCAGAGGTCTGTAAATTGCAATTGGCTTATTTTCATTTTGACTTTATAGCTGCATTTTACAAAAAGTGCAGTTCGCATCCGGTGCTGGGATACAAACAAATTAGGAGCGGTGATGAAGGATGGCCTTTGGAAGGAAAGGAAAAGATCATACCTCTCATTGGCAGCCTCTGACGGAAGTTCCTAAATGTGAAAGTGGGGGACATGATTTTGAGGGACCATCGGGAGAACGGAGGGGCAGAGAGGTAGGATGCTGTGGAACCAGGAAAGGACTTCAGGGAAATAAATGGGAAAGACAGGAAGAAAGACAAAGTTGGAAGAAAGAGATTAGCCTGGCACCTTCTCACAGGACTTACAGTCTGTACGGACAATTCATATAAACATCTTTGTGGCAATTTCCATCTAATTGACTTTTTATTAACTAATTTCTGCCTCCCTTCACCCACAACCCAATGGCCAAGATCCAATATGGAATGCTCAGGAAGATATTTCTAGGACTTTAAATGGGTGAGGACATAGGATAAAAGAGATTTTTTATTGTGTTTTGTTGTTTTTCAAATGGAAAACTTAAATTTGTGAATTAAGAGAAAAAGTTAATAAATGAGCAACAGTGTTTTTGCAGCAAAATGGCCCAGTTACTATTGCTATCTAATCTGCTTTCCCAAACCTAGTGGTGTCATAATTATTATTATTTTATCATCTTTTATTTTGCAAATCTGCAACTTTTCCAGAGCTTGTCAGGGATTGTTCACTCCTGTTCCACTCAGGGTCACCTGGAAAGGATCAGAGGCTATCAGCTGAGATCAGCTGAAGGTCACTCCCTCATGGGTCTAGCAGTTGACTTGATGGTGGCTCTTGTTTGATGGTCTTGGTCCTTCTCCACGTGACCTCTCTACACCGGTTGGTTTGGGTTTTTCTACGTCATAATAAATGCTAACCGCCGCCCCCATCCCCTCAAAAGAACCAAGAAGGGAATTACAGATTTTTCTTAACTAACCTCAGGCCTGCAATCTGAGCACTTTGGGAGCCTGAGATAAGGGGATCACAAGTTCAAGCCCCACTTAAGCAACCCAACAACTTAGCTAGACCCTGTCTCCAACAAACTGTAGAAAGAGGCTGGGGCCTCAGTGCCACCAAAGAAATAGGGAACCCATCTCAGGAGTGAATCATACAACATCACTCACATTGTATTCACAGGAATATCCAGACTGCAGAAGAGATACAGGACACAGACCTTTAATTTCTTCTTTTGATGGAAGGGCGTTTTGATGGAAGGGCGAGAAAATGCACAATGACTTGGGAGACACACACACACACACGCACGCACGCATATACACACTCATTAAACGTTCCTAATTTGAAAATCTCAAACCCAAACTGTCCCATGTCTTAGTTACTTTTCTGTTGCCTGAGCGGAATACTCAATATCCACAACCTCAGGGAGGAGAGATTTTAGCTCAGTTTCAAAAGGTCTCAGTCTGCTCATGGGCAGCTGACAATGGTGGAAGCAAAAGGCAGAGGCCCAGAAGGGGAGGAAGCTATTCTCAGCATGGCAGACAGGAAGCCAAGTGAGCAAGGAAGAAAAGAGCTAGCACATATCCTTCCAGGTCATGTCCCAGTGATCGACCCCTTCTGGCTCAACCTCTACTGTTCCACCCCTTCCAACCAGGCCACACCTCTTAACAAAATGAAATTCCATAGCTATTAGGCTTGAGGCTTCAATGGGACACTCCAGATCCAAACCACAACATTCCATAAACTGAAACTTTTTAATCACTGACATGAAACCACAAGTAGAAAATAACATGTGACCTGGTGTGATGGGTCATGGTCAAAACACAGGAATACTAAAACTGTTGTATAAATTGTCCCAAGGTTGGTGGTGGATATAATGCATAATGCATACATGCAATATAAGCAAATTTTCTGTTTAGATTTGAATCCTATCTTCAATATATCACATAATATGTGAGCAAATAATCTAAAATCAATATATGTATTTCCTATTCTCAAGTATTTCATATAAGAGATTCTGAACCTGTATGTATGTGTGGCTCTCTTTGAAAAATATAATAAGCTCCCAAGCTTATTAGAATACAATTTTTGAAATTAGCTCCTATTACTTCTTGGTCTTTTGTATAAAATCAAATAAAAAACTAGCTCCAAAAAAATGGAAATGAAATAGCCAGTGTTGCAACACAATACTCAAGACTCACAACTTAAGGAAAGAAAGCTTTATTTCAGCTCACAATTACATGAGGATTTAATTCATTCATGGCCTGCTGGCAAGGACAGAAGAGTCTGGCAGAAGCCTAGCTGGAGAACAGCTGCTCACCCCGTGGCAGACAGGAAGCAGAGTCCAAAAGGAAAGGCAGAGCTAACATATACACTTCCAGGTCACAATCCAGTGAAATGCTCCTTCTGGGTCAAGTCCAATTATCTGCCCATTCAATCCTGGCCACACCACCCAACAGCACAGGAAATCAATGAATTAACTCCCATGATTGAATCACCTTCCAAACTTGAGCCTTTGAGGACTCATTCCAGATCCAAACCATTACTACGCTTGCACAGGCAAGGAAATAATTCTTCTCTTAGGGAGGGACAAGGCCAGGAATGCAGTTGATGTGAGCCCCTATCTTAAAGTTAAATGAAAGGAGTTATAATTTGATACTTGTTGACGAAAGTCCTACACGTGCTTTAAAATACTTGACCTGAAGTTTTCCTGTTTATACTATAACTATTAGCAGGTATAAAAAAGGAGACCCAGCATAAACATTCAAAAACTCTAATTTTCACTGTGAATACACTCTTCTTATGGAAGAAAAAAAGAAAAAGAAAGAAATAGCACTGCAAAGGGTCAATAATGCAATAAAGTGTCCTATCAGCACCACTCTGCCCTAGTCTTTCTCCAGTATCAATTATCACTATCTGTTGTATTCTCTGAAGTGTGGAGAGCTTGCCACATTTTTCCTATGATAAAGAAAGCCATCCTTAAATAATTGCATATTTAATAATGCCTAATACTTACTGCTAAGTAATGTCAGAATTTACAAA
The DNA here is from genome assembly GCA_004027205.1 of Ctenodactylus gundi. NCBI lineage: Eukaryota > Metazoa > Chordata > Mammalia > Rodentia > Ctenodactylidae > Ctenodactylus > Ctenodactylus gundi. The sequence continues at coordinate 278,172 of PVKB01000014.1, read as the reverse complement.
TTGCTTTCAAGTAGTAGCACTGATCTAATTTTCTTTTCCTTTAATGTCTATTGTTCTCACCTTGGAAATTATAAGTAATGTTTTCTAGGTTTAATCATTTCTGGAACATCTCATTTATTTTAGAAAGATTAGAGTTAGTATCTATTTATTTCTTTACCCCTGGGTCCAAAGGAAATTAAATGTTGAAAAAAATGTAGATAGATTAAAAAGAAATATTATTTTCCATATCCAATAAATTCGGAGAGAATTAAAAGGAGCCTCTTTTAACCTGTTGTGGGAGGTCAAGTCAAGCAACTATCTTAATGGGTCAATAGTTGAAGTTTTAAGGAAAGTTTTAAAGCACAGAGTTTGAAAGGTTTCAACCTCTGGAAGCCTTATAGATCCACTGGCAGAATTTCTGAGGAGAATGTAAATGTTAAAAGGGAAATTATGAATGGTGATAATCAGAGCACTTAAAGGAAACTCCAAGGTTTGATGCAATATTTGGCTATAAGAACACCTACAAAAATTTTGTACATGAGTTTTTTAATCCTAAGAGAAAATTTTATTTTTTATCAAAAAAATGTGTCATGTGCACATCTTTTAGGCTATGTCAATTCCTTTTTTCTCCTGTTATGCCAGAGAAATTATCACCTACGCTAACAACGACCAATCCTTCTGTAAGAGCTCAGGATCCTTTTCCTTCTCATCTTTCTGGATTCTATCTTCAAACTATCTCCCTTTCCCACCTCTTCAGCTTCTCCATCCAGACCAAGCCATCCTTACTGAAATATCGATGGGGCCATCTTGAGTCAATAATGATCAATAAGTAGACCAAACACAAAAATCTGAGTATATACAGCTATCTCTCTTAGGAAATCCACCAAAACCATGGCTAAAGAGGCCCCAACACAGATGACAGGGTAGAAAGAGGGGCAGTGAGCTCCTAGGAAAGAGATGGACATCTGAAAAATGGAGAAGGCCACAAATGGGCATTGATTTGCCAAATTCCATGTCTTTGATATGGTGTAGAATTTGAATTCATACATATATAATTTTTTAAAGTAAATGAATTTGCTGGAATGTTGTCCTCTAAGTTTTGGCTATTGACCTCCTGAAACTTTCTTCTGACAAAGTCAAACTCTGTCTACCTCTTTCTCCATGAATTGGCAGGAGGTTGTAAAGGAAGGGAACCAGAGAAAGAGAAAAGGAAAGGAAGAAAAGAGAAGAGAAAGAAGAAGGAAGGAAGGAATAAAGGAAGGAACAAAGGAACAAAGGAATGAAAGATTAATTAGCTAATAAAAACTAATATCTTACAGCTTTTCAGTAAGAAATTTGAGACACAAGATTGTTTTAAATATAAAAAAGAAAGTTCACTTGCCACCCATATGCACCCAAAAACAAAAACAAAAAAAAAATGAAGAGAGGTTTTACTAATCGTGCCCAAGTCCACAAAAAATCAGGTTGTTCTTCTGCTTGGAAGCACAATTGTGCCAGGAATTGCACAGTTAGGTTCATTCTGTGATGCAGAAGGGCTTCCACCGATTCTTCGTCGTGGCACGCCCTGAATCACGAAGAGCATATGAGCTTTTGAAAGAAGAGAAATTTGAATGACAAGAGCACTGATACTTATTTTAAGGCATTCAAATGACTGAGTCATAGAAACATGTTGGAGATATTTATTGAGCTGCTACCTCGTACGAAGGACTTTTTGGAATTAATAAGCTCTGAGAGACCCAACTTGTCAGACCCCCAGTGGCTCAGAAGATTGCACGTCGTTGTGAATATGACAAGACCTCTAGACACCCTGAACCCGAGACTGCAGGGAACACGGAGCATCGCTGATTTGCTCAAAGTATGCGTTGCAGACTCCGTGTAGACATGTGGACTGAGCAGATGGCAGCTGGGGACTGCGCTCACTTCCCTTTTGTGAACATTCAGAGTGCAATGTATTCAGAAAAAAGAATTTTAAAAATTGCAGAATTAATTGATGTCAATAACACCATAAGTTTAGACGGGATTTTTATAGTTTAATAAATATAAATCGTGCTGATATCTGTGACTGCACTTCTCGGTAATACCCAGGTATTCTGAGTTAGCACAGGTCTGTTCTACTAACAAAAAAAGATGGTATGGATTATACCCACCCAGAAGATAAATCTACCCTACTCAATGAGTACTTCAGGTCATTTGGTCAAACTCTTTGAAATATTTGACTCTGTCTTAGTCTGAAAAATTGTTTGTTGTTGTAGTGTATTTTTGTTTTGTTTTGTTTTGTTTTGGGTTTTTTTTTTTTTTTTTTGATGTTCTGGCCAGATTCCCTTGACCAAGTCTAGTGTATCTATCTCCTAACTGGTGGTGGTTTTGACTATCAATGGTATGAAAATTAAAATCTTTTCCGGGAACTGTACTCAGCCAAGTAATAGCTGCCCAACCTAGGAGGTTACGCCTAACCCTAGGACCTTTTCTTCTCCCTAAAATAAAGGGCAAAGTTATTGTACCTGGCTCTGCATACCTTCAAAAAGACACACAAAACTTGGAAGGCCTCACTGAACTTCAGAAGAGAAACATATCTACCCTTGAGATTAATGTTCGAATCCTCTTTGGTCCTAAAAGAATTAATTTCAGAAGAAGACACCATGTAGTATCTGTGCAAGATCCCGAACAACGTTCTATATGAAGGTTCCTAGGGGTCCAAAGCACCTTACCACAAGACAAAAAACCACGTGTACAAGCCCAGATAAACTGGGTATGCCAAGCACACCACGCCACCTGGGGGAGGTGGCTGAGAAGCCATACAAACAGACTCGGGTGGGGATAGCTCCACAGGAACTATGTAGACACATCACCTGGTGCAGTGACAGCAATGCCACTTGCCTGGCTGTACAGTTTTGTGAGGAGTATGCACCCAATATTCCTATTTGTGTAAAAAAAAAAAAAAAAAGGTGGCCCAAGGTAAAGATACACACACAGAGGCACAGGCAATGAACTTCATAAGGTTTTGTCCTGTAAGTTGTCTCTCCACACTATTTATTGGTTCCTTGGCTGTGAAGAACCTTTTTGATGTAATCTGATTTGTCTATTTTTTTCTTCTTTGAAGCAGTAGTTTTACAGTGTCAAGTCTTTAACCCATTTTTGAGTTAGCTTTTTAATATATGAGTTGGTGTGAGATGAGATTAAGCCCATTCGGAATGCCCAGTTTTCCCTGAGCCCTTTGTCAAGGAGACCATCTTTCTCCCCACATGTGTCTTTGCACCTTTGTGAAAATCGGTTGAGCATAAACTTTTGGGTTCACTTGGGGCACTTTATTCTGTCCATTGGATATTATTAACGCTGTACTACAGGTATTATTAGCAATACTAATTCTTCCAAATTATAGGCGTGAGATATCTTTGTATTTATTCGTGTCTTCTTCATTGTCTTTTACTAATATTTTGCACTTTTCATCATATGTTTTTTCTTCTTTAGCTAAATTTTCTTCTATGTTAATTTGTAGCTACTGTCAATGAGAAGTTTTCTTGATTTTTAAAAAATAATTGTTAGTGTATGGAACTACTTATTTTCATAAGTTGATTTTTAATCCGGCTGCTTTCCTGAATCAATGAATTCTGGCTTTTTTAGTAGTGTCTACAATTTCCAGCATATAGGAACATTTAGCAAGTGAACAGATGGCTTACCATTTTCTTTCCTGATTCGATGTCTTCTCTTTCTCTTGCATACCTGCTTTCTAGGACCTCTTGTGCCATGTGGAATCAATGCAGCAAGAATGACCACCCTCATTTTGCTCCTAATATTAAAAGCTTTTAGCTTTTCATTGTTGAGTATGAGGTTAACCATGGGCATGTCGCATATGGCCTTTGTAAAATATTGAGGTACACTCCTTTTATATTGAACCTCTTAGGAATCTCTTCTGTATCTACTGAGATGATCATATGGTTTTTGTCCTTCATTCTTCTAACACAGTGCCTCACAATAATTCATATGTTAAACTGTTCTTTCATTTCAGGGATAAATTCTACTTAACCATGATAAACAATTCTTTCAATGTTTTTGATATTTTAATGGCCTTTTAGTATTTTGTGAGGATTTATGCACCTATGTCTATCAGAGATATTGACCTGTAATTTTCTTTTTTTGGAAGTATCTTTATCTGGCTTTGGTCCCATGAAATGACTCTGGGATTATTTCCTTCTCTTTGATTTCTTGGAAAATTTTGAGATTTGAAAATTTTAGATCTTTAAACGTTTGGTGGAACACAGCAGTGAAACCAGTGTTAGTAAGAATTCAAGTTAGTTTCCAACACTGTGACAGACAATATGGAGGTTGTTCAAGAACTTATAAATAGAACTAATGTATGATCTAGCATATATTGGGATATCTACCTAAAGAAATAAAATTAGTATTTCCAAAGATGTCTGTACTCTCACGTTCATTGCAACACTGCTTATAATAGCCAAGATATGAAATCAACCTCCAACTTCATCAGAGGATAAGCAGATAAATAAATGCAGTGCACAATACTCTTCAGCTTTTAAAAAGAAGAAAATCCTTCCCATTGTGACAACCGATGAATCTGGAGGACATCATGTCAAGTAAAAACAGGTAGACACACAATGACAAATATCATATGGTCTCACTCAAATATGGAATCTAAGAAGGTCAAACTCAGGGAATCAGAGAATAGTGCTACCAGAGGTGAGGGGAGGGAGTTTGTGGAGATGTTGGTCAAATGATGCAAAATTTCAATTAGACAGAAAAAGTAAGTTCAGAAAACCTGTTGCACAATGTAGTGACCACAGTTAATACATAGACTGCTCTTAGTTCAACTTCATGGCTTTCTACAACCTAACGGTGCTGCCAGAGAGCTGCACATTCAGTAGAAACTGTGTATGTTGTATAATTAAAAAATTCTAAAACAGCAGATTTTAAGTGTTTTCGTCACAAACAAATAACAAATGTTCCTTAGCTTGATTTAGCCATTCCACAACGTATACATATTCCAAAGCAGCATATTATACACCGTAAACATACACATTTTTGTCAATTAAAAAGTGAATGGTATGGGTAAGGGAGAAATGAATTAATAAATAATTTGCAAAGATGGATTAATTCATGTTTACAGCCCCAGGATTGTGCAACGTGTACATGGATAGGAAGGAAGCTAACATGATAAATATTTCCTCCCTTTTCTTTTTATTTTTTTCTTTGGTGTTTTTTTTTTTTTTTTTTTTTTTGTCCTAAATGTAGTTATGCGAGACCCTGATTCCTGGATGCAGTCATGCTGTCACCTTGAGACAACAAGCCAAAGGACATTAACATGACTTCCTGAGTGTATCAGAGCAGACAGGCGTGGAGCTTTGAAGACATCATTGAACCACTGTACCTGACATGGAACCATTTGCCTCTGGAATTCTTTACCTGTAAAATAACTGCCTTTTCTTAGTGGTTAGGCCCTTAGTTTCAGCTTTATAATTTGTATATTCTGTTGATTTGTTTCTGAAACAAAGGCTTTTGAACTCATGAGTACTGTATAACGTTTTCTTGAAATTTTAAAACACATAAAAATTAATATTTACTTTAGAAAACATGTATCTTTAGCACATGTATAAAAATATCCATGAAAGGGAGATAGACCTGCTTTGATTCAGTGGCTTATCTAAATGGAAGGAACTTAGAATGGTCTGTGATATAAAAATGCCTTCATCTATATTGGTAATATAGTATTGAATAGATTTTTTTTTAAATTGGCAGTAAATTTATCAAAACTTATCAAAGCTCATAGAGGACAGAGCATTTATATTCTTTTTTTCTTGATGTCTGAAATATTTCAAGGTAGCAAAATGCATTATAAAATAAAAACTGAATGAGATATGTTCCTGAAGTCAAAAGCTTTTTACAGTCCCATGGCAAAGATGTGCTTAGTCGTCCTCCACCCCCTCTACCATTTGTCCCTCTTTGTCTGTGCCCAGGTCTTGGGAAGAATGGCAAGGATAAGCTTGGAATAGAATCCAATAGTGGTCTCCCTGGAAGGCAGCCAGCCCATGTAAGGGCCACACCAGTGAAGGAACATTGGAACAATGAGTAAGCCTTAGCCTTCCTTGTAGCAGGAGAAATGCTAGGAGCAACAAATTCTTCTCCCTGGACCACCATTCTCCTAACAAGTCTCTAAATGCTTGATTTAACTATGCAAAAAAAAAACTAATTATATTCATTTATGTGACTGACTTACTATTTGAATCTAATTGCCATGCAGCAAAATAACTGTTAGAGCATATCATTAAACTGGTTGAATAATTAGAGAGAGTTTTGCTTGGCCTCCTAGTTTGAGATTAAGCATTAGGGCAGGTATCTAGCCCCCTACCTTTCATAAGATCTTAAATTCGCTAAAGAAATGGGTATGAAAACACTTGCAAGCAAGTCAGCTAGTCAGAAATCTGGGTCTGCTAAGTAGCTGACACTTCAAACAGCAGTATATTTTCAGTCTCAGTTTGGGCTGCTATAACATATGACCACAGATATATACGCCACTCATATACAGGAAGCATTTATTTCTAAGTCCTAGAGACCGGAAGTCCAAACTGATGCTAGCACGACTGATGAGTTCATGGTCTGGTTTATGAAACAATTCCAAGTTGCAAACTACCAACTTCTCTTTGTATCCTTGCATGGCAGAAAAAGAAAATTAGATCTCTGGCCTCTTTTATAAAGGCATTAGTCCCATAGTTAGGGCCCCAGCCTCATGATCTAATCCCACCCAAAGGTCCTATCCCTAAGTACCATCACCGTGGGATTAGATTTCAGCATGAAAACTGTAGGAGTGCAGACACCCAGCCCACATTATTCAGCGTGCCCTCTGCGCACTGCCAGCATCGCTCCCCTGCTGCACCCCACTGCTTTCCTTGGGATCTTTCTCACCCCTTGGCACTCACATCTGCCACACCAGGTCCAACTTTCTCATGAGTTTCTCCTCTCACTCAGCTCCCCTCTAAAAGCTCACTTATACCCACCTCCCTGCCGCTCCCCCTCTCCACGCCTGGCTCGCCCTCACCACCTGCTTCCTGCCCTTGGACTTGTGGTATCATTGTATCTTCTTTCTTACCTAGCTCCACATTTTTCTTCCTTCACATGTTTGACAACTTGAAGCAAAGTGTCTTCCAGAGGTTTCTCTGATAAAGACCATTCTTCCTCCAGCTCAAAGAGCAGGCAGTAATGGGAGAGGAGGAGGCCATCTCAGTTATAAAGGATAGTTCCCTGGCCATATTGTGGAGTATCTTAGTTTCTCTTTGCTGTGACAAAATACATGGCACCCATAATTTAAGAGAGGAAAGGTTTACTTAGCTGACAGTTTCATGACAGTCAGCGATGGTGAAAGCACATGGCAGAGGCTGGAGAGCTGCCGACCCCCCCCCCCCAGCCCCCCGGAACAGAACCCAACTGAAAGCAAGAGCAAGCCAATGTACGGAAACCCAAGCAAGGCTAGAGCTTTCCTAGGATGAAGCTGTAACAACATTTCTTCTTCCTTCTTTTAATTACTTCAAGCTGCCCCCAGGGTCCTACCCCACAGGTGCCCCTTCCTCACTTCCTGGCCCACAAATAAACAATACACACCCGAAATCTCTATCCTGAGCAAACCCTAATCTCAACAAGTTGATGTAACATTTCTGGGTCAAACTGCAAGTGTCTGCCTCTTCCAACCAGGCCATACCTCCCAAGAGCACACAGTTCCACAGTTGTTCCACTACATATGAATGAGTACATGAGGCTTTTCCGGGACACTCCAAATCTACACCATAATAGAGAGACATGTTGCTTTGCAGTTCTAACAGTCTGGAGTCAAGTATATCAATTCCAATTTCATCAAACCACAGTGGCTGTTGGTTGTGTTTTCCCTCTTGGTGGGTCACAACAGATCCATTTCTTCTGTTTTCCTCAATCTCTGATTCACGTTCCTCCCCTCCAAGCTACCATCCCATCCTACCAAAATTATCAGGCTGGTGCAAAAGGAAGTGTGGTTTTGCATTGTTGAAATTTGCCATTTGATATTGGAATACACTCACTCTCAAATAAATGTGGTATGTCATATATTAGTTTACTGTGCATTTATCACTTTAATTTTTTTGCTAATGAATTGTTAACCACTGTTTATTTTATGTTTGTTTTAGACTATGGTAAAAATCATTAAAGAAAAAACAAACTTGACTGATTTTCGTATTTGAGTTCAAAATGGGTCATAAAGTAGTGGGGACAAGGTGCAACATGAACAAAGCATTTGCCCCAGGAACTGCTAATGAACCTAAAGTGAAGGGCTGGCTCAAGAATTTCGCAAAGCAGACGAGAGCCTTGAAGATGAGGAACATAGCGGCCAGCCATCAGAAGTGGACAACAAGTTAATCCCCTTACAACTACATGAGAAGTTGCCAAGTAATTTAACATCCTCCATTCTCCAGTCTTTCAGCATTTGAAGCAAATTGGAAAGGTAAAAACATTAAATAAGTGGGTGCTTTGTGAGGTGACTGAAATTTTTAAAACTCTTTATTTTGAAGTGTCATCCCTTCTTATTCTACCCAACAATAATGAACCATTTCTCAATTGAATTGTGTCATGCAATGAAAACCGCATTTTATACGACAACCAGTCATGACCAGCTCTGTGATTGAATGGAGAAGAAGCTCCAAAGCGCTTCTGAAAAAAGCTACCAAGAAAGGGCATTGTCCCTGCTCAGTCTCTGCTGCCAGTCTGATCTGCCACAGCTCCTTGAATCCCAACCAGACTGTTCCATCTGAGAACTACTCACAGCAGATCTGTGAGATGAGCCAAAATGTGCAGAGCCTGCAGCTGGTATCAGGGCCCAAACCTTCTCCACGATAACTCTGGGCTGCATGTCACACAACCTAGGCCTCAGAAATTGAACAAAACAGCTACGACGGTTTGCTTCACTTGATCTCACCTGATCTTTCACTAACTGACTACTACTACTTCTTCAAGCAAATTGACAAATTTTTTTGCAGGGAGAATACTTCCATAACCAGCAAGATGCAGAAAATGTTCCATTGAAACACAAAGCGTGGATTTTTATGTTACAGAAATAGGCAAACTTATTTCTTGTTGGCAAAAAAGTGTTGACTGAAATGGCTTCTAAGATTGATGATGTGTTTTAGCCTTTTATAATAATTTAAATTTCACAATCCGAAACCACAATTACTTTCACACCAAAGAAATAACAAGCCACCATTTTCACTGGCAACACTTCAGACCCCTTAACATTTGGAAACTCCTGGTTCAGAGGTTAGATGAAGCACTAGAGATAGCAGAGAAGGAAGACTAGCATGGCGCCTGCTCTTCCGGAGCTCCCAGTCCACAGCAGGCACACCAATTTAAACAGCCATCCATAGGACATGATATCCTCGTACAGGGCACTGCAAAATCACTTGAGAGACAAATCTCACTGTGAGGACAGGGAAGCCTTCCATGAGACTGGACCCAAAAGATGACTGGGAATAAGCCAGGTGGAAAAGAAGAACGAAAGTAAAATCAGCAGAGATTAGCACTTAAATCATCCCAATTTTTCCAATATCTTAGCTTTGTCTTCCATTACTCTACGTTCTCTCCATCCCAGAGCCACAGCCAAATATTTAAATATGCATTTTGGGGCAATCTAGATTCCCTTACCTTTTCTTACACCCACCCACTCAATCTCACCCATAAATTCTAAAGCACCACTGCAATTCATTTTTTAACCTCTTAGCCCTAAAGCAGCTAAACAATAAGAAACTGTCGTTTTTGTAGTTAAAAAGCTATAAAATGTCAGAAGTTCTATGTGCTTTAAACTATTGTTACCGATAAAAGTATAAGCTAATTAGTCACTATAACGACTTCTAGTTGGAGTCTCTCATTTTGTTGTAACTCTGCAGAAAGTAACTACTCATTTTGGTCACTAAGACTTCCGGGATTTAAAAAAGGTGTCACCAAAAATAGACACCCACATGATTTCTTCATAAGCAGTAAATTCTTTTTTATCTCCAACCTATCCTCCTTTGTCTACATTTCCTCAGTACACATAAGAATGTGTTCGTTCCTTCCCTTACAGAGAATAGCACTACAGACGATAACAATAAACCATTATTTCCTCATTTTTCTCCATCCTCCCAGGATGGGATGACTCCATATCATACATGTGACCTGGACAATATGCAAAGTAATAAAGCATGCATGAGGTTTGGGGGTACTGAACTGCACTTCAGTCAAGTCATAAATCGCATAATGCTGTCTCTACTTCACAGGTGTGAAAGCTCAGTCTAGGAGGTGAGAAGTGATTACGATAAAGAGAACCAAAAATAGCAAGGTTGGATAGAACTTGCTTCTGATTCTAACTCTACACCCTTCCTAGCCACCTCATCTCTTCTTGACTTATGTCTTTCGGGAGGCAGAGGACAGGCAATTGAAGGCAGCCGGACACCTTATTAAAGCAAATTCTTGCGTGTACAAGGTAAGTCAGGGTAGGCTAGGCCTACCTTATACTTGGCCCATGTTACTAAGTGTCTTACTTCATCATCGCTGTAACTCCATACCTGACATCCACAACTTGGGAGGAAAGATTTATTGTATCTTAGAGTTACAGAAGATCTCAGTGCCTTCATGTATGGGTGGGCAACTGGGAAATGATGGAATCACACTGTGGCACCACAGCTAGAGCCAGAGCTGGAGCCAGTGCTCCGAGAGACAGAGATCCTCACAACAGCGTGGTAAAACTGCGATAAGACTGGGCAGAAGGGTGGAACCAGCACACGCCCCTCCAGGTCCAACCCCAAGCATCTGCCCCTTCCAGCCAGGCCCCACCTCCCAAAAGTACATAGCATCCATAGGAACAGAAGGCTTTTAGGGAACACTCCAGATCCAAACCACCACACTAAGTTTCCTAACTCATTAACCATGTCTTGAGTCTTTCCTCCACTGGTAAACCTCTTACTGATTTCCACATCCCCTAAAGACTTCTTAACTTTTGATGGAACGGCTAGAAGCGAAGAGTTTAAAAATAATGCTGAGCCAAAGCTACTTCCAAAAAAGGAAGCAGATGATTGGAGGAAGAACAGTGTGATAGCAAGGCAAAGGGAGCAGGTGAGGCACAGCCAATCACACACATAGTACGTGTGTTTTCTGCTAGAATTTTTATTTCCCTTATTTCCCCCTGCTTTTCTGAATCCCACATATTAAAAATATCATTTGCACATATCTCTCCTTTTTAAAAAATTCCAGATCTTTTCTCCACAGCTTTACAACCCAATAATCAAAATACCACGTAGAGGAAAGAATCACAATCTCTCCGATCATTACCAATTGGATCCTTTCTTAAGCATTCTGTGGCCATCCTTGCTCATTCTGTATTCCAAGAGGGCTAAGTAGGGCTAGATTTTTTGAGAAAGGGAACTGAGCAAATTATTAATTAAACAGCTAGTAAGTCTCAGGTACTTTGCAAAGAATTTTACATCACAATACTTTTCTCTAGAAAATAAAAAATAAAAAGGTATAAGTACAGGAAGAAGAGAAAAAGTTGGTGCCTCTTCAGGGAAAGCACACATACTACACAGGATTGTGATTTTCTGAAGACCAATATAGCAATCAATACAGTGACTAAGGGACATATCTAGGCCTATCTCTAAACTGGAGAAAATACCTGTAAAGTTGCCACTTCCCTTCACCCTCTCCTTCTACCATTCCTCCCCTCCCTACACTAAGATGAAATGATCTGGGACAAACTAATTGAGAAAACTAGTAGTGCATGCCTTCGGGAGGTTTTATTAATGGAACCAGACACACTGCTATAACAGAATGTACGACTGCTCTTTTACATTGATCTAATTAGAACATTTACATACTGAATGCCTCCTGGACAATTCTCTACCAATGACACTCACTGTGTGCACCAGGCAAGACTACTCTTTAGGTGAAATTGAACAAAGAAGTCATCAAGTCTCCTTTTTTGCTAAGAAAAAATAACATTGTCAAGGTTATTAACAGTCAATAAGAGCTGTCACGGTCTTAGCATAGTGAGGATATTGGGTTTCCTTGTACTTACAAAGCTCCTCTTACCCTGATAAGGAAGACACCCTCACCTGATAAGAGTAGATGCATGCATAAGTTAAAACAGAGAATGGGTGTTGAGCAGAGGGTCACACTGTACGTCTGATCTGGGGATAAAACAGAAAAATATGAGGTTTCTTCATAGCTACAATTGACCTAAGATTTCACATATGCGTAATATTTTGTAATGAGAAGTATTTTTAAGGTTTGTGCTCTTTCTGTTTGATAGTTTCGGAAGTGAGTGAGGAGGAGACACTGCCAAAGCCACTCACGGCAACAGAGGCAGAAGAGGGCGAGGGCACAGGGCATCCAGCTGCTCGCTCAAGCTTTCCTTAAAAAGCTCTGTTTGCCTGGTTTGATTTCTCTGCTATTCTCTGTAAATTCCTCCCTAAACATCCCCCACCCAAGAAAACTTTTTTTTAGTCTATAAAGAATATGAGGGACTGGAGGGTTACTACCTCTCTCTATGTCTGTTCCAAAATGATCTCCTCGTTCCCTCTTATTTGGAACTGGTACTGATAAAGAGAAATGATTCACTATTAAGGACACATAAATTGGGAAATTTTTGTAAAATATTATACTTCTTGCACAGATTTAGGAGCTGTCTCAGAGGCAGAGAAGAAAGGGGAAAACACTTTCAGAGCCCAGCAGTTGGCCAGAGGTGGATTTCAGGATGAGCAGGAGAGGCTGCGTGTGATGTTGTGCCTCAGGTCCTCACTACACTGCCCATTTTACCATCTTAAATTTGATCCTAAGGTCTATTGTGAAGGGCTGCTGCCGCACTAGCCATCTCCCTTCTGAAGTGTCCACATCGTTCTATTCTAAGTGGTTTCTGGAGGTCAGATCCTGCACGCGCTGGCAAAACGTTCTGTCCTGTTTTCATAACCTGTTCATTTTAGAAATTGTTTTCATAGTCTCAAGGACAAAGTGAACACACTCTTCTTTGTCGTTGTCTTCGGTCTTTGGCGCTTGGTTTGTTTGTTATCCTGTTCTCGACTTGGATAGTCAAGACTTTCATAAATGTTGGAGAAGGGAGAAGTCATACAAATTAATTTTATAGTTACTAACTATAATACTCTTTTCCAAAAATAAAAGGAAATTATCTTAAGTATTTAGCCGACTTAACCAAAACTTCATAGACATGGGGTAAGCAGAGAGAATTCTAAATGTTAAATAGAATAAAAGCCTCAAACACTTTCATTGAACAAATTGCCTCTTTTTCTATCTTTTTATTGGATTGTCCCCCAAAATAAAAGAATAATGTAAGAGCATTTCTGGAATACCTGGTCTCCCTCTCCATGTTCTAATTCAGAGCCAGGAGCTAGACTAAAGTTAATCCTGTGTGCTGAGGAATCACCCACTCTTCTCCCCCTTTGAGTCCAAAGAGAAAGCAGTGTTTTCTGTATGACTTGCATGACTTACTCGCAACAGCACTCAGCCTTTACTCTCACAGATCCTTTTAAAAGTTATTGGAAAAAATGGACATGTCTCATGTGATCCCTCTAATTTGTGCTCTCTTGGGATTAATATTATTTGTGTAATTCTTCTGATAGATGAAAAGAGCCAAGCCAAAAAAAAAAATATCAAGAATCCTGCCCCACAGAGACCATCCATTCACCGTACTAGATAAAGGGAATGTGTGGGAAGTGCTCTTTCCTGAGTGTGCAGGACTTGTAGGGTCCACCCGAGCCTGATAAATGGCCCCCAAACCAGAACTTAGTATCACACACCTAGGGTCAGCATCTCATAGCCTGTCACTTGGCAAGCATGAAGATCTTCCTGAGAAGAGAATAATACTGTTGGAAAATACTGTTGGCTAACATCTTAGAGATGCCGCAGGGCAATTTATCAATCTTTTCAGTGTTATACAGACTGTAAGAAATCCTAATGTCATGCATACCCCGATGTATACCAAACGCCTGTGGACAGAAGTGGGTATGGGCCCCGGAAATATTCGGTTTCCTTTACCAGGTCACGTTTGCAACACACTACGCTCTCATGTGTGCGTGTTGCCGTTCTCTGAATAGTAAACCTTAGGGATTGTAAGGATCGGGCACCTCTTTATCGTATTTATTTTTATACTTAAAAGTGATGACGCATAGATTGCCACACAAGAAAAATCCTGAAGAATAAACACTACTATAGTGCTAACATTTCATTAGAGGTGTGATTTAAAACATCATTAAGGATTTTAGAATTAAACCTTATATTCATGATCGGTTTCATGTAACCCCGGTCTGAATTTCATCCAACCATAAAAATCATTTTGAACTAATATAATAGAAAATTAGATGAACCATAATGTCTAGGCAAAATCAGCTAAGTTTAAAACATAATGGCATATATAAATGTATATATTATAAATATAAATGAAACAGATCACAGGGTAGTCAAAAAGTGACAGCTGCTTCAATTCGGAGGAGTTTAGTCTTCCAGCCCCTCTGGAAATTATAAAATGAGGAATAACAAAAAAAAACTACCCCCCATTATTATCCAAGCACAAGTGGTCTAAGATCATTTATCTTGATGCATGTCACCTTAGAGCACATATTATCCCTATCTCTCAAAGTGTTTTTTCCCCCTTATTTCATCTCTGACATTCATTGTAAATTTAATGATCCACATACGATTTGCTGGTGTCTCAGTCTGGTGTTTTGAATCATGAAACTAGTGCTAAATTTATGGCACTGCAGTACCACTTAGTGAATCATTAAGCAGTACAGTGATTTTAATGATTTGGATCATACTGGACCTCATCACTATATAATGAGGTTCCATTTAGTGTAAATTTTATGTAAAAATTCAATTTGCAAACCAACAACATGAAACTACAACATTTTTTCTATCCTGACATTGTATTTATTTATAACATATTTCTACTGGGTTCTAGTGTTAAGTTCATTAACAGAATGAGACTATTCTATTTTTATTCACACAGTGATTAAAGGCTCCTAAAATGAAAGTGATCAGCATATACCTTGTAACACCTGAAACTCTTTGTCAAGTTTGCTCAACTCAAAGATCTCAGAAATAATTGCAAATTTTATGAGGTTTTAATATCTTTAGACGTACATTTATTTTACCATTTGCAAAGTAGATGGCTTTATAACCTTTCATTACTGGGGCAGATTGAAAGTGGAGAAGAAAAACACAGTGATTCCAGTATGCCCTTCTTGCCTCTACCATTTGGGAAAAGTACATAGCCTTCAATAATTATTCTTTTTCTTCTGAGAAGATAAAGTTTAGCATCCTAGATAATATTTAATGAAACGGCTAACTACGGTTCAGCTACATCATATCAAATGGTTAGAAGTTTTCCTTAAAATAATATTTTGGCCTCGATAATATATTGATTAATTATATGGCAATAAGTCCGACAATTGAAATCAGTTCTATAAATGAGAGTTGATTGCATGGTAACAACCTTTTTAAGTAGCAGAAAAGGAAACTGAGGCTGAGAGATTAAATATTTTGGCACAAGATAGGTGGTTATCCTGTGATGTCAAGAAATAAACCCATAACCCTGGATTCCAATTGTTCTTCCCGAATTTCTTTTAAGATTTAAGAAATGATGTAATAAT
The DNA here is from genome assembly GCA_004027205.1 of Ctenodactylus gundi. Taxonomy (NCBI): domain Eukaryota; kingdom Metazoa; phylum Chordata; class Mammalia; order Rodentia; family Ctenodactylidae; genus Ctenodactylus; species Ctenodactylus gundi. The sequence goes on along the minus strand of PVKB01000014.1, from coordinate 262,534 downwards.
ATATTCATAGTGTGACTGAAAAATGAATTTCTGATTTCAGATTTACATTTATTTTCCTCTGCATCATTGGTAATCATACCTACAGAGCGACCTGCTTCTACACCCTACACTGAATGACGGCTTTAACAATCTAGTTCTAACAAGCAGGGTATCGGTAGTAAGTTCATAAGGCACATTGAATTTGAGTTGTTCACAGTCACCCTAGGTACTAACAGATAATTTTTAGTAATCTCCTGACCTATACAAATGTAATGCAACGCTAGAGCCACAAATTAAGTAGAATTATTTTTCCTTGCTCATTCTGAATATGTTTTTAAAAACTTACAAAAGATTGAAATCAAGACCTATGTTTCCAATAAAAGCGATACACTATGTTATATTTTAAAGTATTAAAGAACTGAGGCTGGAGGAATGGCTCAGTGGTTAAAGCACCTGCTTAGCAAGCTCTAAGTCTAGGGCTAAGTACCCGGGTTCGATTCCCCAGCACCACATAAGCCAGGCGTGGTGGTGTACACCTATAATACCAGTACTCAGGAGTCTGAGGCAGGAAGATCGCCATGAGACCAAGGCCAGACTGGGCTCTATAGTGAGTTCAGGACCAGCCTGGACTACAGAGCGAGACCCTGTCTCAAAATAAAAAGTATTAAAGAACCATGGGGTCCATCTCCCTAAAATTCACAATGAAAACTAGGCAATTGAGAAATAGAAATATAAAACCCCAAACAAAATCATTTCAAGACTTTTTCTGAGAATCAAAAAGCACAGTGGGTCTTGTTCTCATGTTTGAGATGTGTGAGAGGCACTTAGATTACCTCTTTTTGGATAAGTGAAGTCACAATGACACAACAGAAAGTGGACTTTCAAAAGATAACCCAGTGGGCAGAGCTCGGCTCAAGCCTTCTTGTCACATTCCTTGGGGACTCTGAGAGCTCACATGATTTCTATCACCTTTTTCTAATCTGTTCTCATTCTCATTTAGTACGGGCTGCAGCTACCTTGGAAGGATTTGCAACTTCATGTGAGAAAATGTGTGATGAGAACAAGATGAATGATGGGGGACCCATCCAGCCCCGTGTGTGTGACAGGCCAACCCAGGCCTCCTCCTAGCCTGGCTTCTTGATTTTTCTTGCTTTTTCTCACCACTAAGTCAAATGCCAAAATTTATATGAGTGGTACCTACTTTTTCAGAATTAATAATACTCTTAAAAATAAAATATAAACACACAGTTCTCTTTTGCCTAACATCTGTAGTTACCCTTTTTAAAATATGAATAAGACTCTTCAGTAGTCAAGAACTTGATTCAAATTTGTCACACAGATGCCAAGGTACCAAAGACCTTAAAACAGAATGATTCCAAGGCGCTCACACATAGACCGTATTAGCTGGGAAGACGTTGGTGACACATGGACATAGGTTATACCCAAGAAGGTATAACTACAGATAAGCCGGGAAGGCGTAACTTCAGATAAATGGGAAACACAGATTAACATCAGACTGGAGCAGCCAAAAGATGCCCAAAGAGGATTTGCGGGACCATTATTGGGGTGCAGTGCGTGGGGCTGAGGAGTTCAAGAAAGGAACCTGGGACTCCCCCAAAGGCACGCCAACTTTAATTACAGGTCTGTGGCACTTCATTCTGCTTTACTTCGTTGCTACTACTTTAGTTTGGTGCCTTATTTTGAAGAAACATTTTGAAAATATTCACCTTATTTTTCTCATCTCTCACTTTCATTGGGTATCCCCGGGATGACCTTCAGCAGTCAGAGTCGTTGTAAAGGGTGCTTTTTCATCAAATGACCAAGTGGTCCTTTCTCCATTGTCTCAACTTGAATGTTTTCTAACTGGGAGTAGGAAGGGTGGGTCTTTGCTGAAAGCCAGGTCATGGAAATTGTCATAGCACTGGAGCTTGGGTGACAAGAGCCCAGCCCCTAAGGAACTACACGATCCATCCCACCAAGTCCTCTATCTCACCAACGGCTTAGAGCATATAATCCACTCCTGCCGGATCTTAAAGACTTGCTCCTTAATTCATACACCACTGTTGGGGTCTCCAGGGTCCCTGGCCTCCATTGGCCACTGGTGCTGGTCAGGAATAAGTGAAGTCTGGGGGAGCAGGGTCTCGAGGGGTCGTGAGTTCGACAGATGTCACAACATCCGGGAGTCCAAATCAGTGTTAACAGCTTGTTTATTGTCTGTGGGGGCCAGGCTTGTAAGCAGTTGACGGGAGGAGGGTCAGCCAGGGTAACAGAGCAAGGGTCATTTACTGATTGGAGGACGTTTGGGGTCTGGAAGTCGCTTAATTTGTATGGTGGGTCTCTCCAAACCTGATCACGTGATTTTTGGTAAGGGTCTTGAGGTAAGGGGGGAAATTGGGGATGTGATTAGAGTGAAACCTGAGCTGCGGGCTGTCCTGGGCCTGGGTTAAGAGGGACGAGGCTCCACTCCTGCCAATCTGCAGAAGAGATTATCGGTCCCAGCCACCTTCTACCTTCCATTATCCCTCGCCCTGTCAGAGTCCCACACACCACCATTTCCATCTTTCTTTCTCCAAGCCTTATTATTTTATTTATTCATTTATTATTATATTTTTGGCCCTTTTGAGATAGACTCTTATAATATCCTCAGTGACGTTTGGCTTCTAAAAACTAAGACCAATAGGAAATGAAGGCTAGTTATAGGAGAAAGGTCTCATGGCATTTTCAGAAAATTTCATTTTCATCTCTGTAAAACAAAGACCTTGAAACAGGGGAGCTCATTGTTCTATTTATTTTCTTGGCACATAAAAAGAGAAAAATTATTAAAATTTTTATTTTTCAACACAAATGGTCCTATCAAACAGGTCAATTGCAACAACATTAACTGAGCGTTTATACTGTAAAGAGCCCTAAACTCAACCCTATGGAGGAGTCAGAATGACAATCAAATGCTTCTCGAGCACCTACTGTATACCAGATACAGCCACCACAATCCCTGTCCCTGAGGTGCTCATAGTTAAATTGTGAGCACAAGCGGTATTTACAATACAAGGAAAGGGGACCCTGGGTAGGGGACAACGGGTTGTTTATCTTAGTTTAAGTGTTAGAAGGCTAGTCTCTAAGGACTAAAGAATCGCTGAGTGATTAAGTGATCAATGTAAAACACACGATTGAGCATAAATGTCTCAGTTGAATTAAGTTAATATTTTGCATTTCTTTGCTGGGTCACTGAGTACTTTCTACTATCCCTTGATGATTGCCCTGGGGAGGAGGCAACAAGTTCGTAAATGTACTGCAAAGGATGAACAATGATCACAGGGAAAAGCGGCCAGGGTAAGGTCTCCAGCTGTTTAGTTGCAAACTCAGGGTTCTGATGTTAAGTCATAACTCTTGGTTTATTAAGTTATACTGTACTCATGGTAAAATTTATGCTTAAAAATAAATTCTGATCATTTTCATGAGCCTCATTGATATCAGAGTATGATTAGTCCTTGATGGAATTGCCATTTTTGGATATCTATCCAAAATTTAAACACAAGTACAAAACAATGACCCATGTTTATTAATACACATTAGAAGACTTCTGAATCTAAGGAAAAGTCTCGTAAAACACATCCCCTTGAGTGCTTGTCAAAAGCTGACAAGGTCTTAAAACCTTAACTTAAGTGTATTGTGGTGACCAGGTGAGTATTTAACTTCAAATATTCCAAACTTGTAGTTATTTCCCATTAGGCTGTTCTTTCATGTTTTGAGTAAGAGGAGGATCAAGGGAAGTGAGATGATATTTAAATGTTTAATGATATTTAAACAACACTAATTAAGCTGCTAAGTTCAGAATCCATTTGGGTGAATAAGAGACCCTTGTCATTGTACAATCCTTCCCTTTTTTGCCCACTGAAGTTGCCTTTTTTATTGACCCATAATAACTGTACATATTTATAGGATACAATGTGATGATATTCAATACATGGACATGTTATTTAATGATCAGATCAGTTCAATAAGCATACCCATCAGCTATACATTTATCATTTTTTGTGATGAGATAAGCCAGACATAGAAAGATAAATACCATATGAGCTCACTCACACACGGACCAAGAGAATGCCAATTACATACAGAAATAAGTGGACCCGTGGCCACCAGCTGCTGAGGAAAGAGGGTATAGAGAGATTGAGGAGCAGTTGACCAATGGGTGTAAGTTATACATACATATGGAACAAGTCCCACTGCTCTGTCACCCCAAGGGACTGTAACAGTAATGATATATGTTCTAAGACAGCTAGAAGACAGGTTTTTGAATTTTCTCACCACAAAAACTGCAGATAGTTTCTAAAATAAATTCCCTTCTCTCTCCCTACTCTCCACCAAAAATTCAAATTTTTGAAAAGTTCTATAAACATACATGAACTTATGTTGACAAAATTTTTTACCATTTGTAGAACAGTAAAATTTCTATCAATAGTTATATCATAATTTCACTTCTCCATAGAACATCTGTTGTAGTAGTTCCTAAACTCAATGAGTTAAGTTACAGCTATTCTGGTTGTTTTGACCAGGCTCTCCTCTGAATCCAGTCTTTAGCGTGCAGCAAGCTGGAGATAAAAAGTTCCTTACACAGAAATAGCAGAGCTTTTGTGTAGGGGGAGGGTGCCTAATTAGGAAACACGTGTAAATGTGATAGAAGTAGTATTTTACGGAAAAATCAGTATGTAATGTTTACAGCCTAAACAAGTGATTGTGGTGTTCCAGAATAAATTTTAACACATAATAACCTTTTCAATTACGTAGACTTCATGGAACACAAAACTTGACTTTTTAAAGCTTCTCATGCTTTCTGCATAAATGATTAGACACTAACTACAAGAAAATAGACTTGGCAACAAACCTGAACAACAGAAAATATCCTTGTAATTGTTGTCCTCTATAGTAAATCTCTAGCCTAGTTCTGAATCAATGTGACATCAGGTACATGCTCTAAGAAGCAGAACCCCAAGCAAGGCCTGCCCCCAACCCCTGAGTGACACTTGAGGGGGTTAAGTTGAAGTACCCCCACTCTCCCAGCCTCACTTTGCCCTTTCCAGAGTGAAGAGGAGACCCAGAGCTCCAGGACTCCATGGCAAGACCCTACCAATCCGTCCCCTGAGACTCAGCATCGTCCTACCTATTGTTGGCCTTGAGAAGATAAAAATGAGCCTCGTGTCCATTCATCTGTGTTTATCTGAAGCTCAGCCCTCAGCCCCTGCATGTTAATTGTTGTGTGGTTCGTGAGCATAGAAACCAAAAAATCACTTCCCAAAAAGTACATAGATTGATAAATGGATAGAAAGAAAGAAAGAAAGAAAGAAAGAAAGAAAGAAAGAAAGAAAAAAGATCTTGCTGATTGCCTATAGTAGTAGAGCATGTGGTTGGTAAGGGCTGCTCCGCTTTTTACACTGTTGACTCTAAAATAATAATAAACATGAATGAGTGGATGAATGAAATGCAAGTGAATTATACGAATCTAATTCAAATAATGTCTACCATGCAACTAAACGTGTCAAGTACCTGCGTGCCATGCTATACATGCCATGCTATAAGCTCAGCATTAGCCACATAGAGATAAATGAGACCTGGTGCTTTTATTCTACTGACCTTTGATCCTTCACACCTGATATTTGCCTTAAAAAGATAGACAGATAGATAGATGATAAACAGGTTCATGAGTGTATATATATATACATACATACATCTTTGAAGCTGTGCCAAAGAGAAAATACTACCAAGGTTGAATACGCCATTTACATGACTATTAATTCCACCTTCATAAGAGGCAGTATAGACATGGTACCCCCTTTTGTTCCTTGTAAGTCTCCATGCACAGGCATGGAAGCATGTAACCCATGGGCAATATCTGTTGAGAAGTGCATACTCAGATCAAATTCCCTTACCTGGCAAGTAAAAATAATTTGAGTGGGAAATTTTCAACAAGGAAATTATTGCACCAAAGGCATTGAAAGTCAGAAGAGAAAACAAGACCATTAGTAGGGCTTTATGCAATTTATAATAACCTATCTCGAGAGGGGTGAAAACAGTCCCATTTCTCATTGTTGGCAATTCTTCTCAATGACCAGTGTGTCTACCAACATTTTCTTCTTCAAAATATAGTCAAAGTTGTAATAGAAAATCACAGATGCAATCAAATTTATACTAATGGCTGAAATGCGCCATATGTGCTCTGCTACCTATGCACAATGGGGTGCAGGTTTAATGACTTTCTTATTGTGCCCCTGTTGTAATTAGGTATTAAAGGACATATGGTATGCTGCCGTTTTAACAGTGAATTTCCTTGTTTTTTATTGTTTTCTATCAGAAGCTTAACAGTCTTTCAGGGTAGTATTAGTAGTGAGAATTAAACCACATGTTGATTTCATTTTTTAAGCCTTGGAATCTCATCTTGATTAGCCTTATTAGTGTAGTGCCAAAGAAAACATACAAATCTAATCTATTTTCAGTTAATATGGAGTAAAATATGTTTGAATTGGTAAGAAATAAGTGAAAACTCCATTAAAAATATAGACTTAGGCTACTGTATGCAAAAGTTCAGTAACTAAATAATGGCTTAGGTATTCAGAGTCACCAAAGAGTGATGGCCTCACAATGTCTCAACCTTCTTCTGAAATATTTACAGGGGCTGGTTTTGAAAATAAGTAATTGCTTTATAAGAAATTCCTGTATGATTGACAAAGGACTCAATAAAATCCCAACTGAATAAGAGCATTGAAACAGGGAGCAATGATGTTTAATTTAGCTTGTTTAAACACAACCTAAAAGAATTTTCAAACACAAAAAGGCTATGATATGTGCAAATTTAATAAGTCTGAAGAAAATCCACATCAACTCAAAAGACTATTTTTATCATCACACAAAAAAAATATTAAGAAGCACCAATACGATAGCAAACTCTACTCTGTCCAGCCATTCCAAAATTCACCTTAAACTTAATTAAATCTTCCTTGGGTTTTTGGCTTATAGACTAATTAAGCACTAAGTAGTTTTAAATTCAAATGATCCTAAGCATCTATCTAGAAGGAGTGCTACCAGAGTCTCAGGAAGAAAATCGTCACTAGATGCTATTGATACATTGTTCCACATGAGCTTTACTAGATTTCTGCATTTCATGTCAAGAAAAGGGAATGATCTTATCGTACAAGTTTATATTCCCCAGTCGTAAGCATGGCTACACCTCCCTGTCCTAGTCAGCATGAGGGCACATTACAAGTTAACCAGACAAACTTCCAAATGAGCCATGAAGATTAATAAAATACAATCTCCAGAGCACGTTGGCACCTCCCTGTCAAGCCAGCTAATGAGTACTGTGTTACTGTAAGAGTCAACTGCCACATTATCTCCAGACTAATGAATGGATTCAAAGACAAACAACAATACACAACTAAAATTCAGTCTGGAAAGAGCTTTTCACTTATTGCAGACTGGTGCAGCCCCAAGAGGGTCTCTAGCTGTGGGCACCATATGCATTGTCCCTTCTAACAGGAAGTATTCCTTGGGGGCAAGGCAGTTTAGGCAAAGGAAATGTAGCATCGCCTTTCCAAATTCAAGGTGCAGTACTAAGAGCAAACTATTGGCAAGTTTAATTTACATGTATCCAGGAAATGTGTAGTGTTTCGAGAAAAAATACATTTTACCTAAATCTACAAAATACATAGTGTACAAAGCTTGTTCTGGGGACTCGGTCAGTTCTTATGGGGGAGTTCTTAAACTTAAGTAGGAATCTATGTCTTCTACTCATGTGTCTATCAGAAATTAACTACTCAGAAATGAAACCTGGCCGCAGTTTGTTGTGTTAATCTTTTCAGAACCTATCACAGAGGAATGAACTCATTGTAGAGAACTAGAAATCTGAACATTGCACTCCTACTCCTATTTTTTTTCAATCACAATGTGGATGTCCTTGAACTTATCTTGAAAGCATATCTATAGTATAGTAACAAGAAATAATCACGGGCCAGTTACAAAAAAAAATCAGATTTTGTGGTAATAAATGTGATGAGCAAAGCAAAAGATATGACCTGGAAAGTATTTCATCTATTTTTAATTACTGACAACAGAGGAAACAGAGAAAAGGAAGGGGGAAAGGAAAGCAGAAATGAAGAAAGAAGACAGGGAAAGAGACTTGAAGGGAGGAAGGAGGAAGAGGAAAAGAAATTGGCTTCACACGTGCATGCTACTTCTGATTCATCAGTCAGACTGATACAATAAACTTTAATTCGCCTGCTACCTTCGAAGAAAGTCGTCTTGTCAAACACACATGGCGAATGGGCTCATGCGCTCGCTGACTTCCATGAAAATTCCAAACAAGTACGGAAGGGTAGAAGAGGCGCAACACTGAGCTGCATCTGTCCTCGTCTCGGCTCAGTATTACGCAGTACAGAGGTAATATAGAACACCTCTGAGGAAATGCTTATTTTATTTGCTTTAACCGTCTGCCTGCTGTTTTCACACCGTGAGCTGGACTCCAACAGCTGAGGGATTTTTCTTTATTCTCTAAGACAATGGAGATAATGGACGCTGTACTGTACCTGGCACCCACTGAGTGCTCAAGGCATGTTTGTGCGCTTCCCCCCTTCACTCTGTCTTTCTCGCTCCTTTCTCCTTCATCATAGTCTGTATTTAACTTTCAGGGACCAATTGTCCAGCGGATGCAAGTCTGTTAAAGGTGTTACTGTTAGAAGGAGCGCTAACTAAATTTCCTCCTGCCCCTCCCTGGTCCACCATGGCTGATGTCAGCAAGATGCTCACAAAGATGTTATAATAAACAAAGGAGTCATTTTTCACTTTGATACTGGGTTATTTCATGAAATATTGCTTTTATTTCACAAGCAAATAAGCCATAACAATCTTTAGCTGCTATCATCACCCTTATTATGTTTTTATTAACGTTAGTATTCGTGCGTATTCGCAGGGAACTTACTAAATACTCTTTTCCTAAGTCACCTCTGAAAGTAGTCCGCTCCTCTGTCCAAGTATTGGCATTTGGAACAGTGTTTCTCCTCATCTCTTCTTTCTATTTCCCACAGACCTTTCAGGAAAATGTTCTTTGCGTGTAATTTGGAGCATGGCAACAGTAAAACGAGGATTATATGCCACACGCCAGGCATTTTACATGCATTAGTCACATAACCCTCACAGTGGCTTAAAGCTAAGTACTATTATCATCCTAACTTTACAGATACGGAAACAGTGATTTAGCAAGTTGAATTAAGTCATGATTCAACCTTTATTTATTAGACTTCCCTTAAAAGCATTACTCTGCCACCATCATGGAACCTCTACTCGGGTATGCATAGCCCTTTGAGAATGTTTCCTGAGGAAGAGATTATGATCCATATTTGACATTCCCCTTTTAATAACCAGCTGCCTCTGGAGTCAGCCCTCTATTTAGGGTGTTGGAGAAATACAGAGCAGCAGCAGTCACAGCATCCCATCAGCCCACATGGACAGCACACAGGTATGTGGCTCCAGAAAAGACGATCCCCTCCTCCACCCAGTTCTAAGGGCTGTGTTTTTGCATGTCCCCAGCTGCAAAGGAGACATTGCAGTAGATAGAGGTGCCCTTTGTCAGGGAACAGGACTCCAAATACCTGAGCCAGGGCTTGGCTCCATCAGAGAGGACCCTGTAAGTAAGTCCTCACTCTGCAGGCTGTCCCAGAAACACATTTGCTGCTGCCTGCCATCTCCTTTGTGCAGAAATGATTTTACAGCCACGTCACTTGCATGCCAGCTTTGTGAGTCTGGAACTTTTTAAAAATTCACTTACAAAAAAAATGATAATAAAGGGCATGTCCAAGAATAACAAATGAGAAATGTATATCTTCAAAATATGTAGATTTGAGATTTGTTTTGGGGAAAAAAATGCACAAGCTCTACTGAGCATCTGTAACGATGATATATCTACACATTATATGGCCGGCTATCTTTAGTTTGTTTTTATATCCTGTGGAGTGTGACATCTGTGCAAAAATTATGAACTGACTCATATGCACGAGGTGCTTATTCAGAGTTTGAAAAATGGGCCTATTCTTCTACAGTCCAATTATTTATGGAGAAATTAGAAAGAAAGTTTAAAATCCTGGGATCTTTTCTTAATTTATTTTTGTGTGACTCTAATCAGCCTGATCAAGCAGAAACTATCTGTAACAAGGGTGAAGGTTTTTCTAAGTGGGTTAATTATATTTATTTTCATGGCCACCAGCCCCTCATTTGCTTTTTATAAATTACTCAGGGCAAGGGGCTAATCTCTGTGATCGCTCTCAATCTAGATGTAACAGCTCAACCTTTCATTTGAAGTGGATCTTTTCTATTACAACCCTTTTATGAACCACCTGTGAAGGGAAGGCTATATCCACGTGGAGATATAGATATATGCATATAAAAATTTATAACTATTCCCTAATCACTCAGACGTGGAGGCTAAGCATCACTTATGATTACTACACAGATACTATTATACAAAGAAGTACATTTATATGGAAAACTAAAGAAAGATTTTATTATACGAATAAATGCTCACTGATCCTTAACTCTAACTACCTTGTTAATACCACAATAAGGAGGTTCATCCGTCTTTGTCAGTCCATACTCAAGCCCCCTTAAGTATGTCTATAGGCAGCCAGGAGAGATTAGAGGCTTCTCTCTCCTGCTTTGCTAGCCTGGCATGAAATTCTGCTCCTATCTCTCTTTTGTATCTTCCTTCTACTTCTAAATAAGTTTTTGATCAGGAGTCAAGTGGTACAGTGGAAACTTTATCCTCTGTTTATGAAAACAAAGAGCTTTGCAGATGGCTTGTTTGTTCAACCTCACTTTCACGTGAACCATGGTGAAAGGCAGAGGTTGGGGGACAGTCCCAGCATGCATAAAGGAATAAATGGCTTCCATCTGTGGCCATCTAGCACAGGGGGAGAAAGAGAGGGAGGACGGGCAGTGCCAGTTTAGAGTACAGAAGGAAGCAAACCAAATGACCATGAGGGTCTGCCAAGTGCCATGCTCCACACCCAGTGGATTAACGTAGATTGTTAAGGAAGTTCAAGAAAGATCTATTTCTTGGGTTTCTGGAGTTTACTTTGCCACATGAAAATAATAAGTGATTGGAAACTTGAAGTTTGGGGAGTTTACTCTATACCACAAGATAATAAACACTATAAATGTGTGCATTTGAAGTTAAATGAACTTTCTTCCAACTTTAAGAAGCTTCTGTATCTGAAACTAGATTTGCACATCTCAGAGACAGGGTCTGTATTCTTAGACCTGAATACTTAGGTCTTACAGGAGACCCAAGCAAAGCAAGCGCTTGGCTTCCCAGCACTCAAACAAGCAGAGACAGCTTTATGTACAGAGTGAAGAGGTAACTCGTGGGCTGTATTCAAAGAACTATTCGGCACCACTTTCATCCTGAAATTGTAACTCCATTACATATCAGTGAAGTTTTATTTTCATATATTTTCAAGACCCATTTTTTAAGCCTTTCAATAGGATTAGATGTTTAGTCAGTATTAGGCACTATCTGACTTTTCAGTTAACAGCCTAGTTAGGATTGGTGGGAGGTGGTGGTTTCCTTTGACATATGGGACACGGATTGGAAAGATAACCTAGGAATTGGGTCTAGGGAAAAGTACAAACGGGAAGAGAGGAATTCTGAAGGGAAGTAGGTATGTTGCGGTGAGGGACAAAGGGACAGATGGCCACGTGTTCAGTATTGACTAGCTATACTTTGTGCAGAAGTAAAAACACTGAAGGAAAATAAGGTGTATCGGTTGACATTTTAATAAATCCTAGCTGTTCTGACTTTTTCAAAGTTATGTAAAGTCAGTTTCCTCCTGCATAAAAGTAGATTATTAAATATGAAGTCTGTTTCTTTGTCCAATAGTCACTTCACTTACCTTGACTCATGAACAACCAGGAAAGCCGGCTGAGAGAGGAAGGCGAGCGCGACTTTTCTTGCTGGGAGAATCGCCATAAGCATGATGGTTGGGGAGACAGCAACAGTGAGCTGTGAAACAATACTGCTGGTTGATTTGCTTCTCCTTTTTCCCCCTTCTGTAAATATCCTGTTATAAAATAATTTCTAAGGTCACTAAAAACAAACAAACAAAAAGTAAGCCACTGAGGCAAGGCCCCTTTAATATTTTGCGAGGCTGACATCACCGTTGTTAATAAAGCATTTGCTGGGGGCCCACTGAGCGCTGTGACATTCCAGCCCCCGACTCCTGCTTCCCACCATGCGCTCCGCTGGGGGCCAGCCTCTCCGTGCATAGTTAAACAGCTGAGATGAAGGCCTCCGGTTTATTGTTAATTAACTTTCCGTCTACATTCCCTCCACATACAACTTAAAATACAAATCGTGTGCCCTTTGAACATAAAGTCTTTGAACATTCCTCACTAATTGTTTAAATGATGTGTGGATTTTGTCTCTAGCAGTTGGTTTCACTTTAACCTTTGGACAAATTGAGAAGTTTTTTCTTTTTTTTTTTCCTCAATAAAACTCCATTCCTCTTTGTAGTCTTAATTTTGTACCACGGGGACTGTTTAATAAGCAGTTTACAGGTAAAAAAGAAAGACCTGATGACCTAATATTCTCATTTTCCCCAATGATTACACAGAGAAATTAGTCAAAAAAAGGAAGAATGAAAGCAGGATTATGATTGGCTATGTATAAATAGGACCGATTCCCTGAAGTCGTTAAGGGAGCAATAATGACAGAGAGTTGTTGCTGAAATTGATTTTAGGTGGAAGCAGGTTCATTTCCCTAAAAGAAAAAAAAATCTTTTTTATACTTATTTAGTAATTGGTCATGAAATAATGCTTTAGACAGGCATTTTAGGAAGTATACCTCCTGTTTAATAAATCTGAGACTTTGATAATTATTAATACACAAACGCCAGCAGCAAGATGCTTTATTCCCCCATGTCATGGCACGGCTATTAATGATACTCAAAGGAGTGAAAATTACTGTTTCGGAAGTGTCCGAAGCAGTAAACGAGTAAACAAGCCTGCAGTTAGGACTCCAGCTGATGTGAATCAACAAGGGTGAAAAGATTTGGTTACTGCGTGTATTAGTGTTAATAGGAATAGATTATAGAGGAATATTTGTGATGTGACCTTCTGTGCACTAATTGAAATAGTATTCAGAGTCAGCATTGGTGTAATCAAGTTAAACACGGAATCATAAATCATCATGAAAAGTGCTGTCACAACTTCACCGTTCATGCCCTGGACTGCTGGGCAGCCCCGAGAAAATATCTGCTACGCCGATCTTTAGGTTAATAGGAACAGAAATGGCATTTGAAGACTATTTGGATCAAATCTGCTCTGAGGTTCAAAGTGTTCCTCTGTTAATTTACTGGTAATTTGAAGTGATGTAGTTAAGGTTAGAGGGAGCACAGCTGAGCCCCCTTAGAGCAAAACAAAGGGCTGTGGGAGTTTCTTCTAATATTTATTTAATTGCTTTCGGGTACAATGCTAATCAGTTTTAATATACATGTGTAGTTTCCTTTGTTTCTCGGCTATGAAACAGTTGGCAAGGGGCACCAAATGTGCGTCGCTCGCTGCAGAGCTGGTGCGTCTGACAAGAAGATCTCCAGCCCCTCACACTTCACAAGCAGAGAAAGGTTTTATCGTGTGTACATAGAAATATTTCTGACAACTTAAACTGTGGTGTGACCCGGAGAAAGAATATGAATTTACTAGCAATGCTTGTCTTAGGAACATTTTTCTATTGATTGAATAGAATCAAACTAACAGGCTTAAGAAAAATCACAGAGGAATTTGTTAAGAAGTGATATGTACTATTGCCAATAAAGCCCCGCATCACGGCACACAGAAAGGTTGTGCTAATTCAATCAGTCAATCCTCAGATCGTGTGGACTATAAAATATATGATGCTCAGAAGTAAAGGGCTTGTTTACTATAGTTTGCTTCAAATGCTATAAATTTATAGAAATCTGGGCAGGCAACTGATAATAAAGTCTTTCCAAAAATATCATCTGCGGCTTTCCATCTGAAAACACCCCAGGTTTACCCAACTTCAAATCATGTATTTAAAACTTGGTGGGCAAGTTGGGCACATGGAGCTGTTTCTGAAATGGGAAAATTCTTCCTAAGGGCCGTTTACCTGGGAGAAAGGGTGACTCACCTGTGAACAGGTGAGTGAACTGGCTGCTGACTTTTGAATGGTTACCGATAGTAGGCACATAAGTGATAGGGCATATCTGAAGTTAGCTTCCAGTCTGCACATGTAAGATGCATCCTCTTGGGGGGAAATGTTGGTTTCTGCAAGCCTCCCAGGTGAGTGAGTGCCATTTTTCAGTTGGGCACCTGGAAACTGCAAAGCCCAGGCCACCCACCTCAGCCCAAGTGCTATCCGCAAATGGGACAGCTGACTGACTCTCAGGGAAGGTGAAGTCTGCACTGTGGCCAGCCAGGATTCATGCTATTTAATGAAAACTAATCAACACAGAGGCCTCTAAAACATGACTCTGAAAATTCTCACTGTAGATTCCCATATGAATGTTAATTACCTTCTGGATGATAGTTAATCTTTTCACATGTAATTTCTTTAATTTTTTCTGGATTTGACGACATGCAATGACAACCTTCAGCTTACACTCTTAGTAGCCAATCGATGACTTCCAGTTAAAGGAGCATCACTGTATGAGGTGTGCTCAGCAACAATGAATGTTTAAATTTTAAAATAAAGCAGTAAAAAACAGACCACCATAATTCCCCCTCGGAATCCTCCCCGCTTGCTTCACACGCACACACACTTACCCCATGAGTCTTGCCCCTTCCTGAAGCAGCTCTAAAACTGCTCTTTCATGAGGGCGTTTATGAGGTATGATCAAAACCACAGAGCCCACTGCTCTCAAGTGCCGCCTGGCACAAATGCACTCTCCCATGAACGTTGCGGTGCGCTCTCCCCTGCCTTAATCACCAGATCTGGCACTGTGCAGCTTCCGGTTTTTCCCCAAAGTCGAAGTGACCATGGAAAGTAAATGTCTTGAGCTGGCTTGGGACATTGAAGCCAACATGACAGCACAACAGAAGACCCACAAGAAAGAGGACTCCCAGAAGCGGCCCAGAACGTGGCAAGAACGGGGGCAAGCGTGCTCAGAGCAGAGAGAGCAGGTGGAGGAGGACTGGTGGCAATGTGCCTTTTCCCAGAATAAATTTTATTCACATATTCACGGTATTTTCAATTGCATCTCATACCTTCTTTCATCTGTCACCCAGAATAAGAATTTCTGTAGTGGCATATCCAAAAAACTAGCTAACAAAATATGATCACCACATTTAAGACTAAGACCCCCTAGGCTAGAAAAAGTCCTAAAGAACATGCAGGGGGAAGCTTTACTCATTCTGCTGAAATGAGGCAGTAGTCAGGATATATTATCCGCTGAAAGTATCTTTGTGTTAATTTTAACAGTAAAAGGGCTGGAGGAATAGCACATCAGTCAAAGAGCTTGCTTACCAAGCATAAGGCCCCATATTTGATTCCTCAGCACTACATAAGCTGGGCGTGGTGATGCACACCCATAATCTCGGCACTTGGAAGGCTGAGGTAAGAGGATTGCCATGAGTCCCAGGCTAGCCTGGGCCACATAGTGAATTCAGGACCAGTCTGAGCTACAGAGGAAGACCCTGCCTCAGAAAAAAATTAGCAGTAGAATGAATATGTCCTCACAACACAGTAAATTACTATCCTTTGAAGAGGCAGCAGACTCTACATGAAGCAAGCAGGGTAGATTTAGAAAGAAGGAGTAATCTTTACCACGTGTGGGAAAATTTATGGTCCACACTTCTCTGCTCAACCAACAAAGTTTACAAACACGAATTAGTCGTAGCTGCTAATTCATGCAGTCCCCACTCATTCTGGGACCAGGGACCAGTTTCATGGAAGACATGTTTCCACTGATGAGGTATGGAGAAGTGGTCTGGGGACGATAGGAGTTCAACACATTTAGTGTGCACTGTATTTCTATTGTTATCACATTGCAACTCAAGGTGAAATGCTTCTGCGGCTAACCAGAACACAGAGTCACTGGGGGCCTCATTTTTCTGCAACTAGATGCTTCCACCCCACTTGCCACTGTAATCTACTACCAGGCGCAGCCTAATTGCCACGTGCCACTCACCAATAGGGTTTAATATGAATCTGCAAGTAATTGACTCATACGATCTCTGTGCAGACAAACCTCTCCGCCAACACTCATCTGTACTTGCAGCCGCCACCCCCACCCCCCTAGCCCTAGCATCATCGCCTAAGCTCCAGCTCAAGTCATCAGACAGTAGATTCTCATAAGGATCACATCACGTAGATCACCCATGCATGCATTTCACAGCAAGGTCCTAAGAATCTGACGATGATGCTGATCAGACAGGAGGCAGAGCTCAGATGGTAATGGGAGCCATAGGGTGGGGCTGCAAATACGAGTGAATCTTTCATCCTTCACCTACCGCTTACCTGGACCAGTACTGATCTGTGGCCTAAAGGTTGGGGACCCGTGTTATAGACTCACAGTCCAACAAGAATATGTGCTTAGAATCACAGAGTCAGATGCACCCTACGGAGCTCCAAGCTCTTAGTGGACTGGAGGCAGGAGTAAGGCTTGGAACCGCATTTCTAGTTTGCTTGTCCAAGGGCCAGACTTCTCCACCACATGGGGCTCTAGGTTACCTATGAGGTAAAGGGTGGCCTGCCCTGGCC
Source organism: Ctenodactylus gundi (assembly GCA_004027205.1). Taxonomy (NCBI): domain Eukaryota; kingdom Metazoa; phylum Chordata; class Mammalia; order Rodentia; family Ctenodactylidae; genus Ctenodactylus; species Ctenodactylus gundi. The sequence continues at coordinate 245,799 of PVKB01000014.1, read as the reverse complement.
CCTGCTACAGCTGTGAGAAGGTTGGGAAGAGGACAGAAAGGATGCAGAAGAATCTCTGCTAGGCCGGCTTCAGTCAGCCCATGACACAGCCGCCCTTTCACCATAGAACGAAGTCCCCCTGACCACAAAATCTGCAAGAAGGTCGCAGTGGAAAAACTTTCTGTCAGCAGCAACTAATGATTCAGTGTTCCTTACCACTGGAGGTGTCTGAGGCTCACAGTTGACACCAAACGCACTGGTTTTTCTTTGCAGTACTTGGTATCAAACCCAGGTCCTTCTCTCTGAGCTGCATCCCAACTCTTTTGTGCTGTTTACTTAAGACAGAATATTGCTAGCTTGCTAATCTGCACAGACTAGGTTCTAACTTGTGATTCTCCTGCCTCGGCCTCCCAAAGTGAGGCTGACTTTCCTTTGGGCTCAGCTTCAAATGAATCTTTTTCTTATTTATTGCTGTCTATTATCCTTTTGAAACTGCATGCTCTTCACATGGGTGGGGGGACAGAGGGTTCTTTCTTGTTGATAATAAGCAATGACTCACTAGAGTTTCGGGAACATTTGAGTGTTATATAAATATTTGTTAAGTTTTTAAAATTATCCAGCTTCATTATTTTTACGTATCTATCCATTGGCCATAATTTGAAGATTTAAAACTTTTAAATGATGGATTTTTTGAGAGATATAATAGAAATCTGAATGGAATTAACACCAAAGTAGAGATGTTGTACTTTGGAGTGACACTTACACATCTGACACTAATTTTAAAATCTCTTCTCCCCAATGTCCGCTCGCTACCTTGGCTTTATAGACCGCCTGCCATCCATGAGCAGAGCTGCGCGTCTCCTCCACTTGAAGAGCCCCAGGGGCACAATATAGTCAGTGGGAGGGCAGGACAGAAAAAATATACAATGCTTTGCACACAGCCTGAAAATCAAGGCATAAAAGAGGGAAAATAAATCAATGAGCCCCATTCGGCCTTTGCATGCATAATTCATCAGTGAAAATAAGTATCTAAAATGTTTTACCAGTGACTGTAGAATAAGTAACTTTATTTTGCATGAAAACATAAATCACAATTGTATCCCAGACAATTCCAAAATAGGTGATCTGAACATATATGCTAGCTATTTAAGACAAATAAATATCAACTTGTTGATTTTAAGAATATATTTATTTCTCAAAGTGTCGTTCATCCAGTTGTAAAGACAGCATAGCAGTTAGATCTTTTTATAAATAACTGAAAGATAATCAAAACATTGGTGCCTAAAACTGCAAGTGGAATTAACATTGCCTGAGCTCCTGCAATGTTTTGATCAGTACGGTAAGCATTTCGTGCCCATTATCTCACTTACTCTTCCCCACCCGCCCCCATGACATGGGGACAATTATCTCTAAGCACATAAGGGCACCGAGTTTCAGGGAGAATAAGAAACTCACCTCTGAGCACCAAATCCTAAATAGCAGAGGTGAGATCCGACCCCAAGTTTCATGGCCCATGCTTTACGTACCACCCCATCTCAAACTGGGTCAGCAATTGCATATAAAATAAATTGCATTCAATGACAATGGACCTGAGTGATAGAGACCTATCATATTGGATCTGTGGGTAAATGGGAGGCAGAATTACAAGGCCAAACTTGGGCTCTGTTAGCTACATGTTTCCTCTTGGCCAAGCCAACATTGCCTCACCAGCCTCTTGAGCACACTTGCTTCTTTACCATGCTTTGGTTTTTGACTTGTGGGTATTAATGAGACTGTGGGTAGGGCAGAGTTGGAGCAGTTTGCTTTCCAGATGGTTTTGTCTGCCTTAGATTTTCTATTGCACAAGCATTCAGAAAAATCTCTGCGAACCCGTATGAGAGAAAAGAAGACTAGGACCAATATAGAGAAAAGGAACACATATGACACACAAAGCAAAGCTTTTTACTCCCTAAGTATGAGGTACAGTCTTCCAGAGGTTTTAGAGTTCTCACAGGTCCCCTTGTGGAGTCACCTCACAGGGAGGGTGACTCTGGAGTAGAAGAGGGAAGGAAGAAAATGTACTTCATCTTCCTCATCTCAACCTGAGGTCTCCAGGTAGAAGTGGCCCGTCTGCATGTGGTGACCAAAGGCTGTCCCCACAGAAGGGCCAATCCAGCTGAGCTTCTATATGTTCATTCTATGGTGAAAGGGGAAGGTAGACGTCTCAGTCCAAGTAAATGAATCCTCAACCCCAGAAAGCCAGGTACGGTGCCGGGTGTGTTCCATAAGTCATAGTTGTAAAGATTTGAGTACATCTTCCTGCAGAAAAAATTTTACTATGCAAGTCACCTAGATTCCATTTTTACATAGCCTTTTGAAGAAATACTTAACATTTAATATGTTATATGAACATCACTAAAATGTGCACTGTTTGCTATGATTTCCATGTATAATTCCATTAAAACAAAATAAAAATGGCTAACCTACATGTATTTAATATAAATAAATCGTATCCCATAGCTAATTTTTTAACCCTCAAAATTTAGAAATTTAATTACTCAACTCACGAAATGAGCCATTTACAGTTACATAGTTAATTTTGCTGTATTTTTTTCCTGGCCTTCAGATTCACATTAGGGACCTTCAACAACTAAACATGAAAGAATCTAAATTTTTAATGCTGAATTATGCCATAATAATTACATTCATTTTTTCTCACACTATCTTATCCTGAGTCCTAAAAGATTTTCATATTAAACGTTCAATTTCACAACTCCAAGCAACTTATTGTAGTGAAGAACCAAAAAAAAAAAGCCTAAAGTGTGAATTAATAAAATTCTGTGCCATACATTATCATGCTTGGCAATGAACGAAGTGCTTGTAAGAGAAAGATAAATCAAATTTAACATTATAACTCTTTTAATAATAAAATATATAGATTCAAAACCTCTTCAGTGACCCTGTCTCACACAGTATAATTCCCTAAAACTTCTAAGTCACTCAATGATAAGAGGCTGATCTAAACGCTTCCACTGCATTAATCAAATACCAGGTCTAATTAAAAGAGCCGTGCACAAAGCTTTTTCAAAATGTTGCTCAGGTATTGCAATAATTTCTGATCACCCAAGCCTGGAAGACAAATAATTAGAGCTGCCAGAGCATCTGATGAGTGATGTCAGCATCTCCAAGTGACCTTCCCTCCACTAATTAATTTTCATCTTAAGAAAAGAGACCCTGTTGTTGCACATTATTAATTGAGTTCACTAAAAGATGCGCCTGATTAATTTTTGTTGATAATACTTGTCATTCTAGGCAGCGGCTGTAATCATTCTATTGGGTTTTATTTTTTTAAGTTGATCTAAGTCCTTTGCAATGTGACTGATATATCTGATACAAAATATCATGCATAAGGGCATATCCTATAACGTGCCTGGGCTATTTTTCATTGCAGTTGTTTGCCGAGGTAAAATGAAATGTCAGAGTGGAGTTTTCTGAACTGTTGGAAACTGCAAAGGTGTCGTTTTATTTTGCCCTTGTAGCTTTGCGAGGCTACTGATTACCCTGTCCCCAAAAGAGATCACTGCACCCATATTGTGGCCACTTCCTGGGTTTTATAGGTAAGTATTCTATCACGAGAAAAAGAAAAAAAAAAACTTTGTATTTTGGTGCCAGAAATCTATCACTAAAAGCGATCTTACAACTTCCTTTGTCCTCAGAATAGAGTAGTTACTTTCCTAAATAACTCCAGCCTTCTGAGATACGTGATTGGCAAAAACTAAGTCCAGATTTTGGATTGTTACCCTGTTCATTCACGGAATATTAGGATCAGGAAAAAAAATAGACAGAGCTGTACTAAAGTGTTCATTTACTCAACCTAAAATTAAATAGAAAATGAGTCACACCCCTTTCTCTGAGAAAGGTGGGCTCTTGTATGGGAACATCCTCTTGTCGCTGCATTTCAGGTGTCTTACTAAAATCATAGTTCGCTTTCAGTGGAGGCGGAAGCTCCTAAATCCAGAATTAATTTCTTGGGAAAAGACTGTGTTTCAATTTTTAAGTAAAAATATTTTATTTGTACTGGGAAAATAAACGCACAATTTTTATGGGTTTTAAAGGAGTCCTGTTAGGCAAATTTTGATGAATTAGTCTAAGTGAACAAAACACAAATATACTTTGCTGGATCTATGCTTAGTGTGATGTCTTTTGGTTTGCTGAATCTGAAACTTATGTAGGGTCCTCAATCTTTAGTTGAAACAGACAAGTTGAGATTCTATCATCCATGCTATTTGCTTCAAAATTTAAAATAAATGATAGTATGGGATAAAAGGCAAACTAACAAAACAATACTTCTTAAATCTTCTTTGTAGTGCCTTCTTCTGAGAGCCCTTTTTTCTGTTTATTTCCCATTGTACGAATGTAAGATGATAAACTCTGCGAGTTCTAAAATAAGATAAAGGTGCCCTATTGTTAAACTTGAGGTCAGCTCCAAGGGCATGATCTTAGGTACAGGAAAATGTAGCACTGATACTATCATAATAGAGTTCAAATTCACTAATACTCATCAATGCCATTGCTAAATGTCCAACAGGAACTAAACCTTTTGTATATTTGCTCAGAAATCGTAAGGCCTATTGCCTACCTTTCACGCCATGTCATACATGGAAAATCAAATTGGAAAACCTTACGTTTGAAGGTGCAAGTCCTACTTAAATGAGTTAAAAGACATCTCACAATGCATAAAAAGCAGACACAACTGAAGTTCATGCGGAGGTCTGTCCCAATAGTTTAGAACCATAAAGAACTTTAGACATCACCTATCCAATCCCAACACTGCACAGAAAGAAATTGATTCCCAGAACATTTTGATTAGTTGAGTAACAAAAGATTTAATCATTTGTTACATCAATAAAATGTAGAGAAAACAATGACAAACACTGATTTGCATTTGATTAGAACATCTTAGCATCATTAGCAGAGTGTATTTCTCAAGGGACATTACACAGTTGTTTTAGAGCAAAGTTTCAGTGTCTATATACATTTATCAGTGTTGATGTCTTTTCCCCACTTGTATTTTTGTATATATGAATACACCGCAGGTATTGTTGATGCCTTTTTTGTTACACTCAGATGCTAAGGCACTACCTCTGTTCATTCTGCTCACTACTGTGAAGATTATTGTATTTTTCAATGAGGCAGAAGACTGGGGAAAACCCAAAGAGGAAGAAAAAGGGGAGATGAGGAAAGGCAGGAAAGCAGAGAGAGAGAGAGGACCAGGGAGCACTGGGTCTCATCTCTCCGTTTTCATCCCTTTAAACACTTTACAATCTTAACATGCAAATCTAGAAAAAATCATCTTCCTTTCATGATTTCTGGGCAAGTATAATTTCTTTCCTTTAACAAATTGCTCTTAAATTCTGAACAAGCAAGAGATAAATCTGGAAGGTTTTAATATGATTATTATCCGTATATATTCACCTGTGTTTCCTCTATAAAGCAGAATCTTACTGAGCATAATGCCTAAGCTTAAGAAAGTGTAGTATTTCCAAAACAACACAAGTGACACATATCAGGATATAACTCTTAGCACTGGGAGAAATTATCTTTATCTTTTTAATTTGAAGAAGGCATAATGGTCTTTCTTCAGAGAGCCACATCCTGAACTTCAGGGATGGAAAGATGAATAGGGACCAGGACATCTTCCTGAAGACAATGAGGCGGAGGACAGAGAGGAATGTCAGGTGTTGCCCTGATTCTAGGTCATTATAGCTGAAAGAACACCAGCCTTTGAGGGTTGAGTGATGTGATTTAAATTGATATGGAGGGATCATCTCTAGCTAATATATCTGACATTAATCTTCTAATCAGATTTTGGCTATAGTCTGTCAGCATTCCTTTCAGAAATAATCATCAATATTTCACTTCGATGCATAATCTCTCTACTTTCTTTTGTGACTTTTTCCTGTTTTATAAAATGTTGTGTTTCAGTAATTAAATTTAACCAACTTAGAAACTGAAAAAAAAATACATTCTCCAAATTTGGATTCTGACTTTCAGCTCTGTCATCAGTCTTGACAGCCAGCGGAGTCTTCCGTGTTGTGTAAAGAGCACACACATAGGGTAGGTGTCCTTGAAGAACATTTGGCTCCAGGATGTATATATCTACCTCAGCTAATTAACTTCAGCCTTCACCACAATTTTCAACAATTCACTGTTCGCAATCCAATAAATATTTCCCCAAACCGTGAATGAATTTAATCTATAGTCACCATATGTGTGGACTCGGAATTTTTTGATACCCAAAGGCATTCAGATCCCTATTACAACAATAAAGAATGGGGCAGCACTGGGCTCAGGGTTAGATTAAATTTGAGAAGAAAAATGGATTCGAAGGAGGCATTCTGTGAGATTTGAAATCAAACATCGTTTGATCAGAATCTTCTTTTTTGGAGAAGTTACCTAAATTCTCTGGTACTTACTGTACATATCGATAAAATGTAAATATATTTCACATTCTTCTCACAGGATTAAGAATTAAAATAATGTGAAGGCGTGTCTGAAATATTGCAGGAACTCAATCTATATCATTTTATATTCGGCCTGGATTGATTTGCCTACTTCATTCACGGGGAAATTCTGCTATTTCAACATCTGAACTTCCCTAAGTTTATCATGCACTCTGAAACAAAGAAACAAAGGGAACATGGAGAATGGCAAATTCTCTAGAGGTAGGGGCGGGCCCAACCAAGGGGGCTCTGCTGGTCAACATAGAAGTACGGATGGGAAGACGAGTTATTTCCTTGGCCAAGTTTGAAACCCTACGTCATTCCGCAGAAATGAGAAGAGGTGCTCAGTGGTTCTCAGATGGAGACAGCGAAGTACAAGGATAGTCACTGGCAGGGAAATATAAAAATATGACAGTTTTTCAACCTGATTTGGAAAGAGAGTTTTAAAGTTTAAAAGCTGGTAAGCTTCGTGATCTATGGTAGTTTAACTTCGTAAATGGAGTTTCACAGACCTTACTAATTTTTGACAAATCTCATATCATTTAATTTTTTAAGAGGTGCATTTGACCCAAGGTTTTGAAATATCTTTATATCTGACCTAGAAGGCACCTTCAGCCTATCCTCTTTTAAAGATAATTTTGACAGAAAGTTAGCTTTGGCTAGTAGCCACACTACCATAAGTTTTGACCTTGAATGAGTGCCAACTTCTAACACTATTTGAATAAGTGACTTTTAGGTGAAAGTAAGGGGTCAGGAGATAAAGTACCAAAGTTATCAGGATTGATTTTTATTATTTCTCTCTCATTAATTGCCTGTGCACTACCCCTTCCCCTCGACTTAATACCATCTGAAAATTTCCTTCATTTGTAGGTCATTAACAGTAATTTTAATGTAGGTCATGTCCCATTATAACAAATTCCAAAGATTTGTCTGAAGCCAGCTGATAGAGTGGAGAGAGGTTTGGGCCTAGAGAGAGAACACCTGACTTCCCGCTCCAGCTTGCCACTATCTGGTTAGATAAACCATTTCCTCTTCAGGTGACGTGATAATTCGCTCTCCAACCTCACAGAATTTTTGCGTGAATTGAGTAAGTTCTTTCCTGCAGAAGCATATAAGAAGCCATAAACCATCACGCTAATTAAGTTAAGCATTTGATTTACACTCTTGAAATTTTGAGGATCAAATATTGTTTCCATAAATGACTTGGTAATTTTTTGCTATAAAAGGTACATTGAAATAAAAATATTTGCGTTCATGAAACTTAGGCTGTAACATTCAAACCTGTGGTTCCTGACATAAGGATGTTGTATAAAGCCAGCACCGTTTTCTCTCTAAGAGTATCGCAAGGGGCATACCACTTCTGTACTTGCCCACTGAGTCTATTTTCAAGTTTTCAGAATGATCTATTTAAATAAGTCAAATTGCTTCACTCTTCTATTCAAAAACAACCCAATGACTCTTCTTGACACTCAGTAATAACTAAAGTACTTACAATGCCAGAAAGATTTCACATGATTGGGTCACCTTTTAACTCTCTAACTCTAACCTCATCTACAATTGAAGTCCCCACATCCACACTCCTCCTTAGGATCTGCGTGCTCTTTCCTCGGTCTGGAAAACTCTTCTCCCAGAAATGGCTAAGTCACTCATGGTATTTACATGTTCCTTCAGCGATGTCATCTTCCCAACTAGACTTGCCTTGACCATTGTACTTGAAGTTGCACTCTTTCTCCACACACCCTGTAAGCAGACTTTGCTCTAGCCTACCATTGTTCTATTGCACCCTCAATCACACCTCATAATTCATTTATTACTTAACATGATTATTATTTTGCCTCAATTCACCACAAGATAAATTCCTCCAGAGAAAGGATTTTATCTTCTCTGTTAACTGATATATTCCAAGTGCTTTGAGCAATTTATGGGCTGTAAAGTATTGCTCAAAAGTTATTCACAGGAAGAGTCAACAATATGATGATACTATACATACATTTATCAGTAGATGTGCTGTCTTCTCTGGCCCATTCTAGTGGCCAATCATGTGTAGGACATATGCATCCAGCAAAAGGTAAGAAAAGTAGCTCAGGAAGAGAATGTGGTTGTCCCTGGTGGAGACTGGGGGTGAGGAAAGAGGCTTGAAGGGAGATTTGGACCCATCCGACCCTTCGGGCCCACCTCACCTCTGTGTTTGTCCCCTCTCTAAGGGTCTTTTTCTCCCTCCTCTCTGAGGGGTCTTCTCTCCTGGGGCTTATAGCAACTTGCTTCAGGACTTGTTAAAAAAAATTAAAAGAACGGATGAAATCATCTAGCTCTTCTAGACACAGAATTCATGACCTTGGAATCTCTTTGTACATTTTTTAACCAGTGATGTTAACAGCATTTCCTTTGTCCTAGGTCTATAGAACATGACAACATTAATCTCTTAGTAAATTTGCATAAAATTTGCAAATATAATTTCATGATCTGTAAAACGAAAATCAAAGTATAATATAGCAAGTTCATTGACTTAATCTTACAGAATTCTATCAAGAAAGTAATTAGATTTTCTTATCATTATTTATTCTTTTTAAAACACTTGTGGCTCATCTTTCCTCCATCCTGTGGAGATTGATTAGTAAATTTCCCCTATTTTAATATTTATTTCAATGTTTTAGTTGAGATTAAACTAACTATACATAGTATCTAAAATTACCTGAAACCTTTATCTTTAAATCCATAAGATAGTGCTTTTAATTTATCTTTGGTTATCTAAAGTTTCACACTGGTTTTTAAAAATCCAATTAGCATTGGTCAATAATAATTAAGCTCCTTGGCCTTCTCATGCAGATGGGTAAGTTAGTGCTTATGATTAGGCTATTTTTTTCTTACTAATACTATAATTTTATTAAGATTGTAATTTCACTGACAGCAACTATGACTGTTATCTTGTTTCTAGAGCTGGTCCATCCTTTTCTCTAATTTACAGTTGCATATACAAGTGTTGCTCTGTTCCCAGATTTCTAACATGAAACTAAAGTATTCCATCTGAATATGTTACTACATACAATGGCAAAAATGAAGCAAAGAATCCGATTTGGTCCTGTCCACAAGACCATAATTTTTACAAAGAGTTCTATACCTTGTCTCCAGACCCTTAGCGATATTGGACCTAGAGAAGAATGCAGCATTCATCTGTGCGGTCCTCGCACTACAAAAGTAAAATTTTTAAATTCCAGAGTTCAGTAAATTATGTCTGAATGACTTAGTGGGCTTCTTCCTTCTTTATTATTCCTTAACTGGGAATCATTAATGCCTAAGGGTTACTAAGCACACTTTCTAAGGATTTTCATTTTTCCCGCTTCTGATCTCTAACCTCAAATTTCTATTTCTCCTGTCTTGACTAACCTGGCTCATCTCAAATTTAATGCACTCCCTCTGGCTTTTAGAAAAATTGAAATATTTATCAAAATTAAAATGAATGGTAAATCTAAATCTATCTCACTGGATGGAGTTGCATGTGGCATTGTAAAGAGAACTGAAATATTAAACCTCCCGAGCCTATACGCATAGGACTGTAATGATACTTTTATAAACACGCACAAACACACTCATACACACACCACACATTTCACGTCCCTCTTTTTTCTTCTGCTTGTGATTTGCTTTGTCTTCTACAGCTTGAAGCAAGAGTACACGACATCATTCTATAAATTTGTTTCCTGAACTTTCTTCATTCCTTTCATTACTCTTTAAAAGTTTCATTATTTGCTTCTTTACCAGAATATGTTTCACTAGAAACATTATATAGATATTACCCAGGTGTGTTAACTCCAGGGTTTTGGCTATTGTCCAACTTGAACAATTAGTTAAAATTCTCCTTTAGTTTTAACCAGATGTTACCGCCCTCATTTCCTGACCTAAAAGGCTCTCTTAAATTATGGAGAACTTTAAAATACTTGTCTCATTCTCTCTCTGAAGTAGCTGAACCTTTCTGCCAACTTTTAATATGATTTCTTATTCAGTATGTACATATAATTAGGGAGGTTTATACAACAGTTGGAATAAATCAGGCTGGAAAATACTTTAAATGTGAAAAGACAGGCAAAAATAAACAGGCTTGCATATTATATATGTATTGGTTCTAAATCTTCTTTCGCCATGGTTTTTCATTGAGATATTAATCACTGAAGGGATCATTGTGTTAACTTTAGAATTTTCTAAATTCAGGGCACTTTCTTCCATTAGACATGTTCATCCTGAAAGTATACCTTTCACTCATCTTACCCATGACCTAGCCAACGCTGCATACATTGGAAATCCCCGATAGGTGTTTATTAGTTTGTAATATAAAGTGTATCTATACATTTTACTTTTGAAAAATTTTTTGAAAAGCCAACAGAAAAGGGCAATAGCCCTAACAAAGGGCACTAGTCATTAATGATCACAACCATTTCATCATTTTCTCTTAGCTTTTTATTTGTTTGTTTTTAGACAGGGTCTCTCTCTGCTCTGAGGCCCAGACTGGTCCTGAACTCACTGTGGATCCCAAGGTGGCCCCGAGCTTACAGCAATCCAACTGCCTCGGCCTCCCAAGTGGTGGGATTACAGACGTGCTCCACCACATCCGGCTTATGTGAAGCCGAATACTTTAGCACTTGAGTTAGTGTTTGCTAGGCAGTTGCTTTAACCACTGACCCATTCCTTCAGCCCCTCTCTCAGCCATAAATTTCTTGTTTTGAGTTAATTCTTCAGACACTTTCAGAGAAGGGAGTGAAACGGACTCTCCTCATTCAACAAAGGTCCCAGAACATCGAGTAGCCACCACCACTGCCACGGCATTGCAGCTGATGGGCGACGCAGCTTCTCTGTGAAAGTCTGATCAGGTAAGAAGCGGCATGGTAGGTTCCTGAGAGAAGAGCATGAATGATGTGAAAGAAACGTTGTAAAAGCCCAATCCACTGATGCGGAGAAAATCTTCAGGATGTGCGCTGAGCACAACAGACTTGGGAGAGAAAATTCTAGCCCCAAGCAGGGCTTAACCTCTCCTGCTCCTTACCGCTAGCTACTATTGAATCCAAATGCTTGGGTCTTCTAGATACAGCCTTTGGGTGTTCAGATAAAAGTGAGTTCAATATTTCTTTATTAATTTTAATGTTCTAACAAGAATGGTGTATCATTTTGACATAAAGAGTTCAAAGTTACTATGCGAAAGCTCTTCCATTAATCTTTAAAATGTATTTGCTGGGTGAGCAGCCAACATAATCCTGGCTAAACAGATAAGAACATCGCACCAGTGATAAGGCGACTTGTTCAACGCCACACACAAATCACGGAAGGAGCCGAGCTCACGCCACCTGCTCTCCCGCCTGTAGCGCCTCTGCGGGCACGAGCACTCTGTGCAGCCCCAGAAAGGCTGCTTCCGGGTTGCCTCTCCCTGGGCGAAGAGGTTTCCTTCTGATGATGACTTCCGCAAAGGTCACGTGAGGATGCCACAAGCAAAACTTCTGAAGACTTGAGAATTCCACAAGTGAAAAAAATATATAGATTTCTTGTTGTGTCCGCATTTTGAGCTGTGGTGTAGTGTCAGCTTTTCATTATTTAGAGGATAATTATCCATTTGTGATTCACCATGTCCCCTGCCTTCTCTCGTGCTTCCTGCCTCTGGGCCGTTTCGCTGCTCATTAAGATTTGCGTTGGAGGCCAGATCTGCGGCTCTGCTTGCTGGTGGCTCTGACTAAAAAATGAGAGGGCGAAGAGATGGAAACCAGGGGACACGCAGGCAGGCTCGGTGGTTGTCTTGAGGCTGAATCCATCCTCAGTAGACTGGAGAGTTGAACTCAGAGGCAAATGTCGCTGGCACTCACTTGTCAAGGGAAGGCCCATGCCTTTTTGCCCGCCGTGCCACAGAACCACTTCTCTCCACGTCTCTACTTGATGCCTATTACCACAGATCACCGAAATGTGCCAAAAGACACAATCATCTGTCTCGTGGATTTTGACAATGTTCACCTTTTTAAACTCTGCATCTTCCATCCCTAGAAACCTCAATAAATACATCTTGCCTTTATTAAGGACTAAATGAAAGGTGTGCTTTCTCCGAGTTATTTGTAGGTTAGTAGATAAAATAAAGCAATCAGCCTCCTGCCCCCACCCCCACCCCTCAAGGATCCTCCAGTGCTAAAGAGCCAGGGCTGGTCGCAGCGGATTAGTGAGAAGCCGTGATTGCTTCATGAATCAGGGCCACGCTTCTCACGGGTGGCAGTTAGTTTGATCTTCCTAGTCACTCAAGGAGGATATATATCTTAGGCGATATCCTTGAAGGGAAGCGAGGCTGCTTCGCCAAAGCACAGCTCAGTGAGACTAACAAAAAGAAACAGTGACAGTGTCAGGGAGCGGCTGAGGAAATGATTTCACTATATACACCAGCGTAATGGCGTGTGTGGGAGAAGTCCCTCTGTTGCTGCTGCCCGGAGGCCTGCTCCTAGAGCTGTGCTGACCGCATCAAAACAAGGCTGCTGCATAAGCAACAGAATAAACAAAGCCAGGACCCATTAGCGCTGTTTCCATTAGACACGCAGAGGGTAAAAGAAAGAAAAAAAAATCAATAACAGCCAAATGGAAGATAAAATTGATAGGAAAGAAATGTTAATTTTAGAGCTTTAAATGGAAGCATTGCAAACAATGGCATGCAATGAAACCCTAAAAAACTATTTTTAAAACTTTCAACATCATTTACATGGGCAAAGAAACTCTAACAGGAACATATACAGCATATTAAGCTTTAGTGCATTTTTAATGTCTTGTCTTAAACAAATTATGCATGAGATAGGTTACACATCCCTCACCCACTTAACAAAAAGGCACACGCACGAGCAAAAAAACAAAACCAGGTGGCTTTTAAAAAGAAATTAAGTGTCTACTTGGTGGCTGATTGGGAGAAAAGCCAAGGGGTGGGAAGGGCCTCACAGAAGAGAGTTCTCTTGAAAGAAGCTAGATTGATGGGCTCCCCAGCCCAGACTGCAGGCAGAGTGGCACAAGCGGTATCCATCTCCACTGCTGGATTCGTCCTGCCGGACCTCAGAGGACAGGCTGAATTGGTTCTTGTGGGTTGTCAGACTGGGATTTCAGTCCGCATCCCCCTGCTCATCCACTGTACAAATGTGGGCAAGTCCTTTATCTGCTCTTCCTCCCCTCATATGTAAAATGGAAATAATAACAAGGATGTTGCCTTCCCTTTCTAACTTGGAGTGAGGCCCAGCCTTGGGGTTTTTAAAAGTCTCACCTTATTGTAACATACAGGCTTGGTTCAAAACCACTGGCTTAGAGCAATGGTTCGCAGACCTCAGATTGCATCTGTACCACATGGACCAATTTAACACAGAGATCACCATGATGTGGACAGATCTCAGCAGCAAAACCCTTGCCTGGAGTGTGTGAGGCCCTGGGTTGTACCCCTGGCTCAGGAACCCCACCTAGCCCCAAGAATTTTGAATTTAGTAGGTCAGAGGTGAGGCATACGAATTTGTATTTCTAGCAAGTTCTGGAAACTTCTGACCAAACCTTGAGTTTTAACATGGGCCAGAGATCAGCAGAGTCAGGAGCTCTTAGGATCTCATTAGTCATCCTGACCCGAGAGTCCCCATTGGAAATACTGACCCTTTCTGCCAAAGAAGACTGGCACTTATTAGAATTTCTGGATGATTTATATGCTTACCAAAGCTTGTGAAGTACTGGTCTAGAAAATCCTACAAGGGTCTTCAAAGTGCATGAAGCCCATAAAAGATTATAAAAATCTGCCATTGAGTGCTTGCAAGAGACACCTCCCATTCTGAAAAACCCAAGTCCAGGCCTTTGGCATTAGCATCTGCCCAACACCATCCCAAGAAGTTTTAGTTGTGAAACCCACAGCAGACTCCATCTGGAAGGAGCTGCTCCTATCACACAGTAAGTCTACACTCCCTAGGGCAGATGCCAGATTCCCCAGGTGCCCAACTGAGCCGTGAAGCTAGATCAAAAATTATCACAGAACCTTTCCACTGTTACAATAAATTTTTTAGGTAATAACTTTTTCAACACTTCCTTATTCTTTTCCTTATTATCTCCTTGAAACTTTATTCACATAGGTACATAGTTGTATACATATAGTCTGATCAAAATTATAGTGACTATTTTTTAATTTATGAAAATTTACTAAAAATTTAGTAAAAGCCACATTGTTCCTAATCCCCTTTAAACATCCCTTTAAACACTTCACCTGTGAGTCTTGTCACTTTCTGGAGCAGTTCTGGAAGTTCATTTTTATGAGTCCTTTTATTTGCATTTTTGTAGCTACCTCAAATAACCTGAATCAATTCAAACATTCACCTTTCATGGTTCTGACTTTAAGAAAGAGCCACAAGTCACACAATGCCAGAAAAATAAGGTAAATGAGGACATACTCTAATGGTTTTATTTGACAGAAATTGCTATAAACATTTTAAGTCAATTCAGCTCATCAAAGCCATCACAATAAGTTACTCAAAAAAGAGGATTTTCAGGACTGCTTCATAAAGTGGCAAGAAAAGTGGAATAAGTATATTCAAAGGAAAGGAGGACATCTTGAGGGGTTCTCTGACAATATCTCTTTTATTGCAATTTTTAAAGCTCTATTTAAATTCACCCTATTTTGGATCATACCTCATAATTATTTACTTGGTGATAATTACTTTTGCTCAATACCAAAGTAAGTTGAAAGTACCAACTGTATTTTTAACAGAGGGATCCTGTAGGGTAAAGATCACGAGGTTAAGTGCCAATCATCCAACATCAGCCCAGCATCACCACAACCGCCTCATTCAAACAAGCCTCCCATTACTTGAAATACTAATGGAAGCCCTAGCGTTACATCTGTGAGATTTATATGACCATTTAGAAAAATTCCTTTTGTAGCTCCTCGATACTATCACTAGCAATACAAACCTATACGGCTGAAATCAGATTTCATCTCTACTATGTAGTGGTTTAGTGTCTGAGGATGAACTTCAAGACTATTAAGTTTATAAAAAAAAAAAACAAAGACAAATATACAACATAAAGCAATTCGAGCTCCCAAAGCTTTATATCAGCGTTTGGAAAAGAATAGCTACAAAAACAAAAAGGCAATGAAGATTAAATCTTTAAAGATTCAATTTGTCTATCCTGCTATATAAGGCCTAACCTTGCTCTGGACTTAGAATTATGACTTGACTTCAGCCCACAACTAAGAAGGTAGTAGATATCATTTCAATGATAAATTTTACAGTAAAATCAATGAGAAAAATATTTTAGTACTAATCCACATAAGTGATACCAATAATGTAAGTGTTCTGGCAAATATGTATATACATGAAGGGATAGTAAAGAAAAATAAGGAAGTTATTATATTAGGACATGTTTTGGATTCACTGTCTGTTTTTTCTTATCAAATTTTTAAGAAGACTTTATCTTTCTTTTAAAAAAATCAGAACTCTTGTTGGTTGTGCTGCTATAAACATGGGTATACATATATCTCCGCTATGTGTTGTTTTGGTCTCTTTTGGATATATTCCCAGGAGGGGTGTCACTGGATCAAAGGGGATATTTATTTCTAGTCTTTTAAGAGATCTCCATACTGTTTTCCAAAGTAGTTGTATGAATTTACATTTCCACCAGCAGTGCAGGAGGGTTCCTTTCTCCCCGCAGCCACACCAGCACTGATTAGTATTTGACTTGTTGATGTAGGGCATTCTCTCTGGGGTGAGATGGTATCTTAACATTGTTTTGATTTGCATTTCTCTTATGGCTACAGATGTTGAAAATTTTTTCACGTATCTGTTGACCTTTTGCATTTCTTCATGAGTGAACTTTCTCTTCATTTCAATTGCCCACTTTTCAATAGGATCCTTTATTTTGGCAGGCTTACTTTTCTTTAGCTCCCTGTATATTCTAGTCATAAGCTTCTTATCTGAGATGTTGGTGGTAAATATTTTTCCCAGTCTGTTTGATCTCTTTTTACAATGTTGATAGTTTTCTTTGCTGTGCAGAAACTTTTTAGTTTGACAAGATCCCATTTGTAAATAATGGGGATAATTTCTTTTGCTCTTGGTGTCTTGTCAAGAAAGTCATTGCCTACCCCTCTGTCTTCTAGAAATTTGCCTACTTTGTCCTCTAGAAGGCTTAGTGTTTCATTTTTAATGTTTAGGTCTTTGATTCACTTTGATTTGATTTTGTGCATGGTGATAGGTGTGTGGCTAGATTCATTCTTCTGCATGTGGATGTCCAGTTTTCTCAGCACCATTTGTTGAACAGGCTGTCCTTTTTCCATTGTATGCATTTGGCCCCTTTGTTGAAGATTAAGTAATTGAGGGTATTTGGGTTTGTTTCTGCATCTTCAATTCTGTTCCACTGGTCTATCTGTCTATTTTTGTGCCAGTACCAAATTGTTTTTACAACTATTGCTTTATAGTATAGCCTGATGTCTGGAACTGTAATGCCTCCTGCTTTGGTCTTGTCACTCAGGATTGCTTTGGTTATTCTTGGTCTACTTTGGTTCCATATGAATTTAAGAATTGTTGTTTCAAGTTCTTTGAAGAAACTTGTAGGTATTTTGATAGGAATTGCATTGAATCTGTATATCAGTTTTGGTAGTATAGTCATTTTGACTATATGGATTTTGCCGGTCCAAGAGCAGGGGATGCCTTTCCATTTTCTAGTGTCTCCTATACTTTATTTCTTTAATGTAATGTAGTTTTCATCACAACTCCTATGGAACTTAAGACGAAAGACAAAGTGAAAGAGGGGAGTAGGGTGGGAGAGGAGGGAGGGAGGGGTCGGTAGGGGGAGGGACAAAAGGAGAGTGGGAAAGCCCTTGTCACCTTGACAAGATATGTATGTGCACAAAATGCTCAACTTCATTGTAAACCTTGAATTTCGCACTTATACATATCAATAAAATGTGGGGGAAAAAAATCAGAACTCTAAGCACTGTCTTCCTCACAAGACATCGGCCTTCTGCCTTTCTATCAAATACTTCTTTACACAGGTCCTTTTCCCTTTTTCTTGATGTAAGTTTGCTGTTGCATTCAAAATTCCTTCTAGCTTTATGGGAATTATGAAATTCATCTTTCCTTACTGTAACTGGTAGAAACCTTCGTGTATCTGCTCCTAGGCAGCAGAATATCCTAACAAGTACAGAATGAGCCCCCCACCACTTACCTGAGTAAACAACCGTAATCATTCCAGCAGAGTAAGTTTAAGCAGCTCCAAATCCTATCTGTGTTCAATCTGTGAATCCAGAAAGGACCCATCTTTACAGCAAGCAAAGATTTGTTTAAAAATATCTCACATATTTGTAATACTTCCATTTATGCATTACTGTAAGCCTTTAGGGCCACTAACCTCTATTGAATAGGTGACAACCTAATGAACAAAAAAACTTCTAAGTCACTTTTTTTTAAATAAGGTAACCAAGATGAACTACTAGGAAAAGGACGAATCTCTGAGAGTATTTTTTAAATACGGTAGCCCAAATATCGTTTTGCAAACATCAAGAGGCATGGTAAGTTTCAAAGTGAATCGTAACCCCCACAAGATGCTAATGTCTTGAGAACAGGAGTTCTTGCTTGTCGTCCACCTCCATAAAGTGTGCAGTGTCAGCCAGACACTCCCCATGCTATGTGGATGTGCGAAAGGCCTTCTGTCGGGCAGAGAAAAGAGCTGTATATGCAAAGAGACAGGCTGCTTTCTGCTGTCAGGGTTGGACAGTGCACTGGGGCAAGACTACTGTGCAAACAAGAATCCTCAAATTATGGACTAACTTCTATTATTCTGTAGTAGGACATTAAACTCCTTGAAGACAGGTTGTGCTTTGTAAACTCCACAGAGCTTGGCTTAGAGCTTTGCAGAGAAATTATTTGTTAAATTGAACTAAATTGAGTCAGTAAAACCTCTTAATATCAACAAAAATAAATGCATTGGCCTTAACATTAGTGTCACCCTTTTCTAAAAATGCTTTCAAGTGTTATATTAATGTTTTGATTAGTTCATGCATACAGAAAACTCCAAATGGTGTAAAAGAAAATATAACAAAGACTAAGTCTCCATTATTCTGATTCTAGATGCCCAAGATTCATCCTAGGAGAGGAAAGCCTGAAAACCTCCCTTTTATCAAAGAAAGTACGATTAGCACTTGTTTCAGGGGCTGAGAAAATTAACTCATTTTTGGCACTTTCATCCTCAACCTTTACTTAACATTTTTAGATCTAAAAATTACAGTCATTTCCTTTGTAAGATAAATAAGACTCTTTACACCAACTCACATCTGCAGACAACAGTAGAATAGCACGTCTAAACGCCATGCAACTTAGAGACCAAGAGACTCAGCAGTGCCTTCTTCTGCTGACCACAAGAGACTGTGGAACAGAGAGCAGGTCTCCTGGTGACTCTGCATTAATTACCATGAGACAGGTTTGCACTGGGGGACTCCTGTGTCTCTGAGGTTATTCCTCAAAGGCAGTACTCAGACAACGAAGCGTCTTATCTTAATCAGTAGTGTAAGGAAGAAGGGAGTGGCGGTCCACTTTCTCTAATCCAATAGGTAGGAAACACACTTGGACTAAGAAGAAAGGCCCAGAGGCAGGGCGGCCAGCTTCAAATGGGCGGTATTTCCAGTGTTCCAAATCTTCTGCTCCTACTGTTTGTTTTCTTTGTTTAATTAGTTTCAAGGAAGTGTCACCTACACATAGAAGTACAGAATTTTTTTAATTGAAGTTGTGCTGTATTGAAGTCATAATTTGAGCAGTGTTAAGCATGAAGAAGGCAGCAATGACTTAAAAGCATGTAAATCACAAAGTATACAATAATCAAGAAAAGTTCAAAGGAATTTCTGACTTCAATACACTGAAGGGTACATAATTCAGAAATTTAAAAATCATATTGTGTATGCAATTTTAACTATCTTCTTGCCTAATTTCTTTTTTATATTGTATATGCATGAATTCCAAATTTCATAACATATCAAAAACATGGGGCTTGGGGAATCAATCAGCATCCCTGCGGCCCTTTTTATAGAGGTTCACCCCTTTCCTAGCTGACCATTGCCCCTCTTTCTACCCTGTCACTCATGTTGGGGTATTTTTATACCATTACTATTGTGGATTTCATAAAAGGGACACCCATCTATAGTCAGTCTTTTATGTTTGGTCCACTTCACTGAGCATGATTGACTCAAGGTGGCCCATTTTCATTCAAAAGCTTCATGTACATCTTTCTTTATGGCTTTATAGCATTCCATTGTGTATAGATACAACATTTGCTTTAACCATTCCTCTGTTCATGGGCAGATAGAGGTTGTTCCCAGGATTTGGCGATTATTAATTGTGCTGCTATAAACTTGGATATGCATTTGTCTTTTTGACATGCTGATTTTACTTCTCTTGGGAACATGCCCAGTAGGGCAGTAGATGGAACGGAATTTCTAGTTTTGATTTTCTCATGAGTCTCCAGACTGCTTTCATAACGGTTGCACCAGCTTGCATTCCCACCACCGATGGAGTAGAGTTCCTTTTTTTCTGCACCCTAGCCAACAATTATTATTTTTTGAGTTCCTTATATAGGCCATTCTCATTGGGGTGAAGTGAAACCTCAATGTTATTTTAGGAGTACAGAACTTTCACCAAAGCATAGAAGAAAATGTGTGCTCTTAGGTGCTAAATAGACACAGCCCCAAATAATTTCTCTCGGCCCTAAAGGAAAACAATAGCACTACTAACATTTGTAGCTTTTACATTGGCTTTTAGCGATGACAGAGAAATCACATTTCTTATATGTTCAGTAACGTTGACTGTAAAGTGCTATTAGCGAATGGAAACAAAGGGGGGGAAAGTGGCATTAAAATATTTTGGGAATAATGACAAATGCATCTTATATAAAGATTCATGAAACATCTCATATCATTCCCTACTGTTTTGCATGATCCCCCAGTCCTGACCTTGACCAAAATAGTCTGAGGAACACGAGCTGAGGTTTAAGTCATCCTCGGACATTATCTGAAGAGCTGGGATGTCTCGGGTAATCCTTTATGATGAACTAAATAAAAGAATACACTACAAGCAAATCTTGAGACATTATGATTTGGCAAATCAGTCCCACAACTCAGGGTGTTATTTTGTTCTCTGAGCAGTTAGTATAAAGTGTCACAAAAAATATGAACAATCATCTACTGAAACTTACATACACACGCCTAAAGCAGATTTTTCCAAAATACGTGACAGTGCATACTGCATATTAGAAAATAAGACAGAGCTCTTAACATTCCCTGAGGTGCTCTCTCTTCCTCTCTCTCTCTCTCTCTCTCTCTCTCTCTCTCTCTCTCTCTCTCTCTCTTCCTCTCTCTCTCTCTCTCTCTCTCTCTCTTCCCCTCCCTCCCTCCCTCCCCACCTCTCTTTAGTCTCTTTCCAGTGTCAATGGCATTTGCTTCCAGTTCTTTGGTTTAAAAATACTTTATGAATTATTTTAACTTTGAGAAAGTAAATCAGATGAAATCAAAAAAGAGAAAAGGAGACAGTTGCATTTACACTTTTCTGGAAGTCGGCAGCAAGATAAATCCAAAGTGACAAATCTCTGTGGGCTATTAAGTGAATTTTGTTATGGAAAGCACACAGAGTGCATATCTAATGTGAAGGTAGGGTGTTGGGCTTTGAGAAATGGGCTATTATTTATAAATACTGGGTGGTATCTGAAATAAATACATTTCAGGTTTTAAACACTGATCTCTCCATGCTTGACCTTTGCTCAGGCATTACCCAAAGTGAAAAACAAGCACCGCCTTGCACCTGTGTGATTCTTCAGATGGCCACACATTTAGAGCAAGCTAGAAGTTATTAAGGTCACTGGAATTTTCATTTTACTAAGCAAGACCTCAATTCAGAAAAATCTGCTCTACTAGAAAGAGCCCTATTCTGTTTATCAGAAATCTTGGATTCAAATCCTTACCTAGGGACCACAGTCTCATTAACTGTAAACTAGATTTAATCCCTGGGCCTTCTACCTTACAGTGTACCTGTTGTTTCAATGAGAGAGTGCACTGAAAGATCTCGAAGTGAGAGTTCATAAAGCATGGAAGTTGTTAACATTGCTAATACCTGAGAAGTCATCATGGCCTTTTCACATTTCCTCTGGTCCTAATCACTTCAGGAATTATGTAAGACCTCAGGACCAAACCAAAGTCATCACACTATCTAATTCAAAATATATTACAAAGCTATAGTAACAGAACAGTATTATGATGCATCATAACAAACACACTGACCATTGAAACAGAATAGGGAGCCTAGTAGTGAGTTACCACATCTACATGCAGTTGATTTTTAACAAAGGTACCAAGTACACACACTCCAGGAAAAGACTGTGTCTTAACACAAATGGTGCTGAGAAAAAAATGAGACGTACATAAGCAGAAGATGAAATAAGACCCTTATCTCACACCAGGAATGAAAATATCAACTCAAAATGCATAAGAGAATTTAAAGTCAGACCTGAGACTGTAAAACTACCAGAAGAAAACAGGGAAAAAGTTCTATGACATCAGTATGATCAGTAATTTTTTTACATATGACCGCAAAAGCACAGAAACATAAGAATAGACAAATGGGACTACATCAAACTAACAAGTTTCTGTATGACCAGGGAAACAACAGAGTGAAGAGAGAATCTACAGAATGGGGAAATACTGAAAACCATACGTCTTATAAGAGATTAATATCCAAAGAAGAGAAGAGAAGGGGAGAGTAGAGAAGAGGAAAAGAGAGGAAAGGAAAGGCAGGGGAGGAGAGGGAAAACATACGGAGGGTTAACAGGTCTGTGAAAAAAAAAGTGCTCAGGGTCATTAATCACCGGAGAAATGCAAATCGGAACTGCATTAAGATATGACATCACACTGTTGGAAGGCTGTGGAGAAAAGGAAACCTTTGCCCAATGTCGGTGGGTGTTTTAGTTACTTTTTCATTGCTGTGACTCAATACCTGACATCCTCAAATTTAGGAAAGAAAAGGTGGTTTATTTTTGCCCACAATTTCAAAAGGTCACAGTCCACTGAGGGGCAGCTGCCAGCAATGGAAGTACATGGCAGAGGCAGAGGTGGAGGCAGCGCCTCATGACATCACAAACAGAAAGCCAAGTCCCATCAAGTCCAGTCTCTCCTCAGTTGTGGCAATCTTTCTCTTCCTTCCTTTGGTACAGTTCAAGTTCCCAGTTGGGCCTCCTACATCTGGGTGGGTGCTCTTCCCTCATTCATTGGCCCAGAAATCACTCACACTCTAATCCAGTCTGGTTCCTAATTGCATCAAATTAACATAATCTCTCCAACAGTCACAGTGGGAATGTAAATTACTTCAGCCACCATAAAAAACAATAGGGAGATTCCTCAAAATCAAAAGTAGAATTCATATATGATACAGCAATCTCATTTCTGGACATGTATTCATATAAGAATGGGAGTAAATTGGAGCCATATGTGCATTATTCACAAGAGCTGAGATTTGGAATCAACTTAGTGTACATAGTTATATAAGTGAATAAAGAAAATGTGACGATGAGAGACTACAGAAAAATAAGGAAGTAGGTAGATAGATAGATGCAATAGAATATTAATTACTCTGTTCTGCAACACAAGGGAATCTTATGATTTGCTATGACATGAGTTAACCTTGAGGACATTGTCTTATATGAAATTAGCCAGGTACAAAAGGACATATACTGAATATTCCTACTTATATTGGAATCTAAAATAGTTGAACTCAGAAGAATAGAGTAGAATAGTGGTTGAGGAAGAGAAAAGTTGAGGAAATGTTGGTCCAAGGGCACAAATTTTCAGTTAGATAGGAGGAATAAGTTCAAGAGATCTATTATACAACGTGATGATTATAGTTAGCAACTATGTACTATATTCTTAAAAATCGCTAAAAGAATAGATTTTAAGTGATCTCACCACAGAAAAAAAGTATTGAGGAATACATACATTAATTAGCTTGATTTGGCCGTTCCATAATGTATACTATTTTAATGTTTTACATGATAAAAATATACACTTTAATTTTAATATATGCAATTAAACTTTAATTAATTTTTTCTAACTCTAGGAAAAAAAATTTGCCTCGTGGCCAGGATCTGGCTAGGCAAGCTCCTCTACCAACCCAGGGAAAACAGCCAATCCAAGTTCATTGCTAAGGAGGCCAATAGAGCAGAGCTGCCAGAAACTAATCACATCAGCATAGAAGCTTCACTCTTTCCCACCAGATTGTGTGCAACTTACGTGCTCTGATCCTATTTTGTTCATTTTTGTGTCCCCATGGTCCAGCAGAACTCACCCTCACCGAATGATGGGATAACCGAAAATGAATGAGATGTCTGTTACAGGCAGAGGACTAAGAGCAGCTGTGAGAGTCAGAGTTCAGTCAGAGAAGAAGAACCACTAGGAAACACATAGCTGCTGAGGGATGTATTAAAAGGCCTTGGCTCCTCTAAATTGTGAGCTCTGGTTAAACAGTGTACTTTTATGTTCAGTGATGAAGACTCAAGTCAGCAAGACAGGCACTCTGGAACAACAGACAGCCACGGAAAGGGAAGTCAGAACAAAATGGTAAACCTAAAAAGGTAAGTGGAATCTGAGAATAGGGACCAGAGCCCACATCCATGTCCTCCAACCATTAAAATTCTACCTATGATGAAGAGGGTGTCCAGCAGCTAAAGCTTATATTCATCAGGGAGTTAACCACGTGTCTGGACAGACAGAGAGGAAGGAGCTGAAGGAGGAGATCCACTGTCCCCAGGTACCACCACACACCAACCAGGAAGCCAGCAGGTAAGCCACAGTGCATGTGAGATGTAACAGCATTGCATGACCTCCAAGAACATAGCTTCGTCTGCATCCTCTCAACTCATAAGACTATGGTGGCAGCCATATTTTTTTCCCATGTCAGTATCTCTATTTGCAATCTCAAATAATATGTGTGTCTTCCAAATGTCATTCAATGTGTATTTCATGGTCCACAATGCTGAGAAGGGACTCTGGGAAACAGGTGCAGAGCATCTGCTACTTTTCTGGAACTTACATACTCATTGGAATCCCTCAAGACTGTAGATTTGTTATTATGAAAATCTTTGAAATCCCTATGTAATCTCCCTGCAGTTTAGAGCACACCCATCTCTGAGCCTGCAGTCCTTGCCCTTTCCCTACAGGCAGCCAGATACTTACACGAGTCCCTGTGGACAGTCTGCAGCATTTGGAAAGAGCTGCCATCAGTTTCCCCACCATCATCAGTGACTGGGACAGAGCTGATGACAGAAATTCTTTCGTGTTACACCTGCAGTGTCACTTAAAGAGGCTCATGGAGGAAAGAGTTAATCACTCCACCAGGCCACCCTGGTGAAGAGGGAAGAGGTGGAAAAATCAGATGAAATCCTCCAAGCCTGCACGCTTGGGCTTAGGTCGTCATCTCACATGTTCCCAGGTGCAAACAATGAACAAGCAACAAAGAGCCTCCACACACCCCTACAACTCAAGTCTCTACCCTTTGGCCAAGTGAGCGGCAAAAGGACACTATGTTGTATGATGCAGAAGACTCTTGCTCTCTCCTACGGTGTCCCTGAGGGCCAGGTTCCAATCTCAGACATCGAAATGAGTCGTGCTGGGCACATTTCACAATTCTGATTTCTTAAAAGTACAGCTGGTCTTATCTCTGTTTCCAGTGGTGAGGCCTCTCTCAGGCCCACTCCGCAGGCTAGCTCTTCCAGAATACTTGTAAAGTTTGAATCCAGAAAGAAGACAGAGAAATTGCCTATGTTGTGGGAAAGGGCAATGTGCGAAGCTGTGAATTTGAGGTTCATTAACTGTTATAACTTTTCTGCATTCTTAGGTATATTTGGTAAATTAGTTATACAATTAGTCTTACTAAAAGAATGCATGCTTTGAAATTTTTCAAATATTTAAATATAAATCCTAAAGAAATTAAAATCCTGTTATATTTGTTTGCTTGTTTTGTTATGGGTTGTATATATAAATAATAAATTTTAGAAACTGAGTTTTTTTCTTCTCTGCAAGGTGGGCCTCAGGCAACTGGGAAATAGACAAAGTTCTCCGCACCTTTGTCCACCACAAGCTATCCTAGGACCCTAGACCTGGGAAATTCTTAGCATAAACTTAATTCCTCCTAGACCTATTGTCTCTAATTCTGTATGTAACACCAAAAAAATTAGTGTACCTGTATAGAAGAATCAATAGTAACCAGAGCTAACAGCATGATTTCTTTAACCAAAGACCTTCCAAGTCTTCATTTAAGTAAGTAACTGATAGAAGATTTTCAGTATTTTCTAGAGGGAGAGCAATGTAGAGCTTTTGTCAAAGGGGTCAAAGAAAACCACTCACAGATTTTAAAAAAAAAAGAAATTTGCATTTTTAATTAAAGAAAGATGGAAATTAAACAGAAAAACATGGTGATGGTAAGGTAAATAAAATGTCACTTATGGCAAAATATGTTTTAATGTCTTTCTTGTAACACATGATTTCCATGCAGGAATATATTTCTAGGAGAGTAAAAAATACCTTTTCCATCTCTCTTCCTATTTCACATTAGAGTTTTTTCCAAGGTCGTTAAAATGAAAGAGTGACAGTGGACTTTCTTATCAACAGCTTGTTCCAACAGATACAATACATGGGTAGGGGAGCATGAGAAGCGTTTCTGCCAACATTGTAGAAAATATTGAACATCTGCTATATCTGGGATCCTGGGAGTTGTAATTATAATTTTTTGAAATCTGTACACAAGAGTTATAAATATTAGAACTGTAGCCTGTGAACGCCATGAAATATTTAACTTGTTTGGCAGGCTTAAGCAAAACTCATAAACTTAATTTAAACAAGCCAAACACTATCGTTTTAACAATTTTATATCTTTCTTGTCATTAGTTAGATAAATTAAAGCAAACTATAAAACAACATAGAGATTGCCCACTGGAAGTCGTGAGAGTGTACCAAAAAGATGCATTTTAAAAACTAACTCATTTTACGATCGGTTTACTTTTCACCTATGCAGCTACTCTTCACACATGTGGAAGGCCTGCGTCTTTGGTTGGGGTGGGGAAGGAGCACTACTGACAGGAAATGGCTCCAGGGTAAATGAAGAGAAAAGCAGGCACCAGGCACCTTAGGCAGGTTCCAGGAGCTACTGTGACATCCAACAGCCACCGGTAGCTTTCACAAGCATTGGTTAAATCTGTCAAAAACCCATATGCCATCAGGAGTGAAAACCTTTCAAACACAAAAACAAAGGCCTGGAAAATATTTGCGGCCAGGTGCAGTGGGGGACCAGGAGACTAAGGAAGCAGAGAGATGCTGGCTTTTCATCCTGGCAGCTCCAGGACCCAAGTCTACCCGCAAAGGCTTGTCCTATGAAGGGGCATCAGCTGGGACACATCCAGCTGCATCCATCTTACTGATACCCATTGTATTTAGCACGTGACAGAGATATCCAAGCCAGTTTCTGTGTCCAAGTTAAAAAGTACTTTACAATTAGGACCAACATTTCTCCATTGATAATCTTGCCCCATCCTGATCTTGCCCCAGGCCCAGAATGCTGCCACCACCCCTCCCCCCTATCCCCCGCGCCCCCGCAATGAGAAACTAAGAATGAAAATACTCACATCATAAGCTTTGAAAAATCTTAACTAAGGACATCATTGGACTACCATACTTTCTAAAATTATCGTTTTGTGATCGAACCTCAGAACAATCCTATTTATGCCTGTGTGTGCGAGGTCTGAAAATTAAAATAAACAGCCATAGAAAAGGTAGGATACGTGCCCATGACAGCACAGACGACAGTTCTGAGCTGGGTCCTGGGACTTAGGACAGCACTCCTGGCCTAAGGGGACAGCTGATGCATACACATACTCCGACAGGAGGCTGGGGCTGGGCCTCCACATCCAGGGCGAGCCTGTGGATGGTACTTCCAGGATAGAAAGCTTTCCCCATGTTTGGTCCTGCTCAAGTCCTGCTGCTCTGCAAATTCAGCATCTCTATTAAAACTTCCTACTTCTTCCCAACCTAGTTTCCTTCTCTTAACCCTTACAAAGGGCTGAAACTGGCTGTCAGCTCTGGGGCCTGGCACAGTCATAGCAGTCTTTGTTAACAAGTTAAGAATCTCCAGGAATCCCCTCTTTGCTGTCTGCACACTCAGTACATGAGAGCAATCAAATGGATCAGCTGGAGACCCCTCGCTGGGAATGCATAAAAGAGAAAATGAATAGGAAAGTTCAAAGGAGATATTTCACTGAAATACCCTGCTGGTCTTGTTTTATTCTGCATTTAAGGAAATAATACCCATGCCCCAGCAGCCTCTTTCTCCCTAAAGTAGAACGTTGATATCACACAGACTGTCTACACAGGGGAACCAATTCAAGGCAGAACTGAGCGTTCCAATTCAATCCTATCAGCCCATGTCATATGTCTGGGGCAGGTCCAACAGGGCTTAGAGTATGATTTGAAAGAGCCACTGTGAGTTGTCAGTGGCCCACACAGGCAGGAGCTGAGGCCTCATGTTTGTTTGAATGAGAAGTGAGCAGGAAGGGATTCCGTGACACACATGTGTGCCAGGCACTGCGTGAGGATTTCTACATGTGTTTCTGAGCCCACTTTCCCAATAAACTTAGGAGACACATATTTATATCAGGAGCTACCTTTTAAATAGGCAGGTGATCGTCTCATTAAGATTTAAAAAGCCAGTAAGTGGCAGATAAAATAATCACATGCAAATTTGCAGTAATAGGATCTGGTGGGCTGACTCTACCCTCAACTCACTCTTGAGAACAGTGGGGTTTTTAGACCTGCCTTAATCCAGGACACAGGGCTTGATGGTAGGGAATAAGGTAATGAAACTGACCTAGGCTTCCTATATTTCTGGGACACTGAGGCAGATACTAGCAATCCACATACTGGTTCCAAGGAACACTGGAATAGAGACAGAATGCACCTGAATTTTTTCTCCAGTTCCCACCCACCCCCAATCTTTCCAAAAGGGTCATTGGCCATGGTCTCTGCTCCCGTGACCCAGGGGGGAGGACTGTGATAGCACGACAAAGCTGGAGGAGAAGAGCCTTTGTCTCCCATCACATCTCATTACCGGAAATCAAAAAAGGACCAGATTATAATTTTGATGTAATATATATGATCACAAAATACTCAAGCTCAATGTACACATTATGTATCACACATATACATATCAATAAAATGGGGGGAGGACCAGGGTCAAAACACAAAGTTTTTAATAACACGGAAACAAAAAGACATACATTTTGTGATTTGACACTGTTTTTTTCCTAAATAAAGAATAATACAATCAATTGGAAATTCCAACAATTCTGCAGAAATGTTTGGCTCTGTTTCCACTCAGAGTTGAGAAATGCATTTCTGCTGCCTGGTCCTGAATCTTCTTGGCCACAGGAGAACATCACCTCTGGTTGGACTAGACAAGTTCAGGATCTCCAGGGTCTAGACTGTTTGCAATTTTCAACAGAATGCAGAGCCAGAGTCATTTTTGGAGACCTGCTGTAGGTGAGCAGTGAGGCTTCTGGGTGCCACATGGTGCCACTTTCCCTCCCACCTGGCACTCAGGACTTGCAGACAAGGCAGGACCCCTTCTTCCTGGATAGTTGAGTGGAAAGGACAGCTACTGCTTCTCCAAGATGTCATCGTGGCACTGCTAGGATTTCTGATCAAGCCATTTCACAATTCCTGGTTAGAACCGCATTTTCTACTACAACTGCTGGGCTTGTTTACATGTGTTGCATTCAGGGCTACAGTCACCTAGTCACAAGAGACAGAAATCCTGGTAAATCAATCCTTAAAGCCTGTTGACATTTGTCCACTTGGCAGATCATAAAAGCCCCTTGAAAATCACAGGAGTAAATGTGTAAACTGCTTCCCAAATTATATGATGTAAACACCAAGACAAGGCGTTCTCAGGGTAAGACCACTGAACTGTGACTGCCTTCTGATGCAACTTTATTTTGCTCTTGGGTTGCATGTGAGGTGCTGCCAAGATCAACTCAAAGAGAGACAAAGACATACGAATTCAGCCCAAAAACGAGCTTTTAAGTTCTCTGTCTTCAAAAAGACTGAAGATTCTTTCTGAGTTGTAGTTGTGCATAAACAATCTTTGCTAACAAACATTTTCCCCCAAATTATCAGTTAAATTTTAACTAGCTCCCTGTAAATGTTATGTGAGTGCCAGATAGGGCCTTGGAGTGTTGAAAGGGGAAAAAATAGAACTAGGGAAAAGATCAAGGCCTAAATCCACATGTGATCCACACACTGAAATGGTCGGTGACAATCAGACTGCAAGGGGATACAAGTTCAACATTATCAACACCAGCTGGCCAAGATTATCTCCAGAGCGATTTCTCAGAAGACTTGGAGGGAAACGGGGCAGAATAATTGTGTAGGAACTAACTATAAGCGGTCAGTCCTCAGTAATAGTGAAGGAAAATCTCGAACTGAAATTGTTCTGCCTACATGGAGGTTTATCTCAGCCTCAGAGCAGGCCCAAAGTCTAAGGGTATCACACAGGGTTCAGCTTTAACCCTTTTGCTTTGACGTTGTAAGGATTGATCATATCTGAATCTTCCACAGAGGCAGCACGTTAGCTTCTTTACATCTCTTTACTGTTTTACACACTTCACTAACGACACACTCAGCTAGAAATGAGGAAAGGACAGACAAGTCCCATGTTCCATTTATGATGTACTCGTTCCACAGGTTTTTGAGGGAGAGTCGTGTGTTCATTCCTTTCAATATTAAACTCAGTAGATTAAAATGAAATCCCTATTCTTTAGAAGCTGATTATCTAGGATAAAACCTAAATGAGTCAACAGGCACCTCTATCTAGTCCTTCATGGAAAGAGGAGACAGGAAGCGAAGCAGAGGGAGGGGGAACAGAGGCTGGATGAAACAGACAAAACACACTATTTACGAATAAGAATCATTAAACTGAGCTTAAAAGACCAATGAAATCTCATATAGGGGACTGGAAATGTAGAGAGCCGAGGAAATCTTCAAACTTACTAGAGCTGACCTGCTGGGAAAAAAATCTGGCACAACTCAGCAACACTTTCTTGGGGAGTATTACTAACAGAACAAAAGGAGTGTGTACTGTTTAGGAAGGGCCACAGGGGCTCATAGTCAGGCTCCAACACAGTTGGGAGCTGTCCTGAAGAATCTGGTGAGCGATAGGTGAACGAAGGAGTAGGCAGAGAAAGGGGACACAGCCCAACACCTGTGAGCAAAGACAATAGCTTTTGTAAGAAAAAAAATTGATACCTCTTGGCCCGTCAAACCAATGTGTGTGGCATCCGGTGAAGAGAGGCCAAGTTAAACGCCCTACGATGCAGAAGACAGGCTCTGCTCAGGACCTGCGAAGAACACCAGGCAAACAGAACAAGTGTTCATCTGTACCTATGAGCACGTCTCTGCATGTAAGTCAGGGGTATGGTGTTGTGGTCTACACAAAACACCTTCTGTTAAATTGTGTTTTTATATTTAAAGCATGCTTCAATGTTAAGGACTAAAAAATTAACTCACACATTCAAAGATCTGATCAATGACATACAAAGAGGAAAAAAATGTTAATAATGTTCTTGGCTTTGTGGAGCCCACGATGTGTTTTTAAACTGGGATTTTGTTAGAAGCAGCATTATCAAACAATAATACTGGTTATTTAGTTTGGTAAATAGCTTAAAAGTGTTTTTAGTGACTGAGTGGAGTTATCTGTCTGAGGCCAGTCTCAAGCTTTGCAATGTTCTGCCTCCTCTTAATCGCAGTAGCCATTCTTGGTCCTCAGTGTTAATTGAAAAATCAAAATGTGTTTTGATCAGTTATTAGATGAATGAAAGTCCCTTCTGTTGACCTTATATTCACTTTTAATAGCCTCTGCAGGTCAAAAAAAGAGTGAGTTGAGCAGAACTGTAAGGGAGGCTGCTGTGTGCATAGTGTGTACACAAGCTAGGAAGATCCTGCAAGAAAATTCTGAAAAAGAAGGAAATTGTCACTGATGGTGAAATGCTTAGCAAGAAGAAAGTGCTACAGGAAGCAAATCTGATTAAAGAAAAATAATCTGGATTTTACTTTAAGTTCTGCCTACCCTACTGTAAGATATGTTTTCTTAAGAACCTCCTAATTTAAATGAAAATTGTCTTATCCTAGCCCTCTTGACACTGTGATCTACATTGTGGGATACGGAGAAGCACCTTCAGCCTCTCTTTGCTGGATGATATAAACATCAACTTTGACAGCCGAAAATATGACTCCAAGCATTGCCTAGTGTCCCACGGGAAGCAAAATCAAGAGCCACTCATTTAAACTAACCAGGATGGGAATGCAGGACATTGTCCAAAGAACTCAGTGAAACAATAGAAAAGATCTTTATTGCAAAATGTACTGTAATTCCACCAATGTGGATGATAAGTGCTCTCTGCAATTTTTCACCTGAATAATCTTTAGAGTCTGTCACACGCATGCACGCACACACACACACACACACACACGCACTCACACACACACACACACTGAAATGGAATTTTTATAACCTTCTTTGGATTGTTAGTATAAAGATAAAAGTTGTGTGCTCTGTAATATAAGAATTAAACGGATTTCCAAATCAGCTTCCTGGGGTTCGGAATAATTTCATGGTACCATATCACTGCTGGAAAAATAGATATATATCGTCAAAACTATTCCAAAATCACCTCATTTTGATAGGAAAGTACTTGGTGATGATTACCTAATAGGCAGCATTTGTTGAAATGCTTTTAATAGACCTTTTTATCACATGCAAAAGAATTTCAATGCTAGTTCAGTCTCCTGTTTCATTCCGTCATGAATCAATTTGTAGAGACATTTAGAAGTCAATAATCCACTGCAGTTTTGATGACAGGTGATTAATTTCTACATTTTAGAGACATAATAAGATTTAGCAATAAAAAGGCCTTGAAGTAACCTACCAAACAGCTTTAATCTCAGCCTTGGGACTGTTGCTAAATATGAACACTTGTACACAAATATGAATGATTTAAGTTAGTAGGTTTTATTGCAAACTCCTCGTGTTTTCATATTAATCTTGCTTTACAATCAGGCTATCTATACAATCAATTTATGTTGGGTATTTTCTCCAACACAATGCTAGAAAGAAGGTGGGGGCTAACAAATTATTTACACACCAAGGGTTTGTTCTACAAAAGAAGTCATTTTGCAGGCTTACTGCTGAGGGGATGGCTGATTTTATTGGTGTAACAAGGAAAGAGAAAAACTAAGCGGAGGTGGCCTTCAAAAGCTCGGACAGGACAGGCTCAGGAAGTGGATGGCGGTGAGCACTGAATAATGGCTGCCCTGTCCTTCCCCAAAGTCAGCTTCTCTCTGCTTTGTAAGGCCCCTCTGTCTTCTTTCTTATTTTTAAAATTACCAGAGGCCTCAGCATTGTTTTCTAATCCTTATCCAATGATTTCTACAACTTAAGAGCTGACTACAGAGTGACGTCAATCTAACCTAAAAGAAGAGCTTGTCTTTCATTACCACAAGAGATGACTGTAAAGACTCGAAGGTGGAAGTTAACTTTAAGATAAAGATAAAACCTGGATGTGGTGGCCTATAATCCCAGCACTTGGAATGCTGAGGCAGGAGGAAGGTTATGAGTTTCAGGCCAGCCTGGACTACATAGTGAATTCAGGGACTGTCGCCAAGACTACAGAGCAAGACCCTGTCTCAAAAAAATAAAGTAAAAAAATTTAAATATTAACAAGGTAGAAAAGCATATAGATTTGACAGTGAAGATTAAGCTTAATTGTCAACTTGATTCACGCAGGAACTGTCAAGAGGATCAGTAAGCACAGCTCCAAGTGTGTCCAGCTGGGTCCTGGAGTTTAAGTGGCTTAAATCTAAAATGTCCCACAAAAGCCTCCCATTCAGAGCTGAGGACTGGTGGGAAGAGTGTCCTCTCTTCTCTGGTTCTTCTTTCTCCCCACCCTGCTCCGTGGCCACTATGCAGTGAGCAGCCCTCCTCCAGGCCAGGCCCTTCTGCCACTGTCAGTTCCCTGAGACCTTTTGAAACTGTGAATCAAAATAAACCTGTCTTCATTTAAGTTGTGGGCTCTGGTATCGTGTCCCCAGTGACAAGAAAGTGGCTGAGCCTGTCACTGTTCCTGGTCTCTCCCCTCTTGCTCTCTGGCTGTTCCCCTCCTCTACTACCCAGCCATCATGAGTCAAACATCTACCTTTGCCTCTCTACGCTTTTCTACCACGATGTTCCTGCCTGGACTACATCTTCTGAACTCTGAGCCAAATGAGTCATTAATCCTTTAAGTTGTAAGTATTGAATATTTTGTTCTGAAACAAGAAGCTTGAAGAGTTTGATGTCCTTTCTCATTCCTTACCAACAAATGATAGGTGTTCAGAAACTATGAAGAACTTCTAACACACATACATGGTTCAAGCTCAGCTGTTTGTGCCCATGCTTGTTAAATCCTGTTAGCTTGAGGTTTCACTTTGTTCTGATGGTTTTTATGTAAGAGCATTACTGAAAGTCTTCATGGATGAAGCTTCCAGAATAAAATGAGATTTAGCAAGGGGAGGCTCCTTAATGCATGTTCAAGAAGAGAAAGAGAGAGAGAAAGAAAGAGGGTTCAGCATGTTCCTAGCAGATCCTACACGGAGCACAGACTTCTCAGAAGACCACCCAGCAGACCACAATCATCTCCCATCACAGTGCTCTGTCTTTCCTAACCAACATGATCAAACTTTCATTTTCCTCATTATTCCCCTTGGGTTTTTTGTTTTGTTTTGTGTTGTTCTTTGTTTGTTGTTGTTGTTGTTGTTATTGTTGTTTTGTTTTGTTTTTTAAGACAGGATCTCACTCTATAGCCCAGGCTGGTCCTGAACTCAATGAAGCAGCCCAGGCTGGACTTGAACTCAGGACAATCTACCTGCCTCAGCCGCCCAAGTGCTGGGATGATAGGCATGTGCCACCATGCCTAGCTTTCAAGTGTTGCTGGGGAATTGAACTCAGGGCCTT
Source organism: Ctenodactylus gundi (assembly GCA_004027205.1). Lineage (NCBI taxonomy): Eukaryota > Metazoa > Chordata > Mammalia > Rodentia > Ctenodactylidae > Ctenodactylus > Ctenodactylus gundi. The sequence goes on along the minus strand of PVKB01000014.1, from coordinate 211,253 downwards.
GTGCTTCCAAGGTGAGTGCTTTAATCGCTGTGCCATTCTTCCAGCACCCCCCTCCACCTTGTTGTAAAGAATGGACATCTGCTATTACCTTTAATTGTTTTTTTTTAACTAAATGTGGAATATTTCCCATTAGGGGGTTTCTCAAAATAGCTCCTTCTTCTTTGCTGCTTGGTTTAGGGCACCAAAGCAGGTCGAAAGTGTTAAGACTGGTGATTCTCAAAGAAGGACCAAATGCCTTTTGCTTAAGGAGTAGACATGAGTCTTTTGGGGGCCAGGTTTGGATCTGGGGTGATCCCCAAAGGCCTCGTGTACTTATGGATATTGTGTACTGTCACAAGGTGGGGCCTGGCTGGAAAGGGTGGATGATTGGGGCTTGACCTGGAAGGGCGTGTGCTGGCTCTGCCCAGACTTGAAACTGTTCTGTTCTGCCATACTGTGAGGATCTTGGTCTCGAGAGCACTAGCTCCAGGTCTGGCTCTGGCTGTAGCCCCATCATGTGATTCCGCCATTTTCCTTCTGCCCACCTGTGGATGGAGTGGGACTTTCTGAAACTGTAAGCTAAAATAAATTTTTCTCCTCTAAAGTCTTGGATGTCAGATATTGAGTCACAGTGACGAGAAAGTAACTAAGACAGTAAGAAACAGGCCTTTGGAGTGTCTCAGGAATCAGCATGATCTCACCATCTACCAATTAAAGAATGGAAAGGTAAAAGACTTTGCTTTGAAAAGAGTACCCCAGGACTTCCTGTAGGGACAAGGAAGGAAGTATTTTCCAGAGTTCGACTCCCTGGAGTTCAGCCATCTAGGCACCCAAAAACTACTGCAGTCGTGGTGCAATGGGGGTAGACTACTGCTCAAGCCAGTGGTAGATCTTGGTGATGTCCACATGGTTCTGGCATTACAAGCTTGCAGAGTGCAAGAGTTGTGGATTAATTGAGGCTTCCACCCAGATTTCAGGGGAAGGTCTTAGAGGCCAACCAATGTACCCCTGGGAGGGCAGTGTGTGAAGTTGTGAAGAAAAAACTTAAGGTGCAGTGGAGAACCTAAGAATTTGGAGAACCAGGAGCATGAGTCACCAGCTGAGAAAAGCTGCATGTTGCGGGTGTATCCAACCCAAAAAAGAGAAGATGGAGGTTGCAGACAGCAGACACATTGAAGAAGTGAGCCACCTTAGCCCTTTGAAGTTCATACCTTACTCCTGGTACCGATTTCTATCTTAGTTGCTTTTTCATTGCTGTGACTCAGACCCAACATCCACAAATTGGGGAGGAAAAGTTTATTTTAGAACTCACAGCCTCAGAAGCTTACATAAGGTATCTCAGCAGCTGGCATGTGGGCTTTGCTGACCACCCTGCACGCATGCTCAACGCTCCTGCTGGATTCACTGTTTCACAGGACACCTTGTGCCTGACTGCATTCTTTGTTTATTCACATGTTGAAAGAGCAAATCCTGACAACTAACACATTCTGCCTTTGTCAGAATAGTAGGATCTGGGGATTTAAACACAAAGACACCGTGTTGCCCTTTAAATAATTTGAAATCTGCCATAGATGAGCCACATAAATAGCTAGCAAAGTAGGTTTGGCATGTGCAATCAACAAGTCTGAAATGGCATACTCAACAGATATAGTACATCACTGGTCAAAAGTTGTTCTTACTCCGTCCTAAGGAGAAGACACCAGGGCTGAAACCTAAGAATCCTTCCAGGAAGATGACAGGTCGCCGACTAGACAGAGCAAGCAATGTGGTAAGTACACATAGAGTCAGGATCAGGGAGAGAGAAACAGAGACAGAGAGAGAATAGATAAATGCTACATGACACACAGGTGACAGATAGATAGATAGATAGATAGATGAGATTCTAGAATCTCATCCTGATTCATTTTTCTCTGCCTTCTTCCTTCCCTCCCTCCCTCCCAATTTTATGATTTCTCTTCTATATTTCTTCAAACACTACTCCATAATTACTGGCTTTCTAGTTAACTCCCAGCCCACTACTTTAATGACACTCCTTCTCCCATATAGAGGTGAAATGACCTCCTAGATGCTAAAGTCCTTCTTATCTCACTGAATTACTCTTGCATCAACAACTCTTGCGTATGCCCTTGTTTTGAAAACTTGTTCTTTCTTTAGCTTTGACATACACTCCAATTTTCTTGTACGCTTGGTCTTATCTTTCCATCTGCTTTTTTTTAACCTGGCTTTACAGTTTATTTACTAAGGGATCTCTTCTCACTGCCTGTCATCCTTTGGAGACAGAAGATATGATTCCCATGGATATCAACAGTACTTATCACCTAGTCCCATCCATTCCAATGTACATCACTGAAGCCAGAACCACCTTAGCCATCTCCTTGTAGAACAGCTCACAGTGGCATCTCTAAATAGAATATCTGCCACTGAGTTACAGTGTATTACTTTTTAAGAGAAATAAGAAAAGATTCAAGTTTTATCATCTTTGTGTAAATTAATCAGATCTATTAGGGATAAACTAAGGAATTATCCAAGGTGTTCCAGTCAGGATGAAAAGAGACAGTATATTAGCACATTAAACATATATATGATATAAATAATAGTTTTATTATATTAACACATATTATAAATATAAATCATTTTATAGATTAGAAGTGGAGGATTAAAAAGAATTGAAGACCACTGGGATGAAGCACAGCTCCTGTAAAGACAAGATGTTGATAAGTTCACTCCAAAGGGAAAGGGGCAATTCTTTTACTTTAAATAATAAAATAATTCCCTGGTGATGTGTTTTCTGTTCAAGTATTTTTAAAAATCCAAATTAAGAACCTAAACGTAACGTTTATTCAAGCTACCCAAAATTATTCTCGTCTTGCTTGCTTGCGTGGTTTGGGCATTAGGAATTGGACACAGGGCCTTCAGTCCACGCTATAGCCTGGCTCCCTTTTACCGTTTGAGACAGAATCTCACTGAGTTGCTAAATTGCCAGGCTAGGCTCCAATTTGCAATCCTCCTGCCTCAGCCTCCCAACGCAAATTTTATTTTGCACTTTAAAGTAAACCTGGAAGGGCTGGAGAAATAGCTCAGCGGTTAGAGCACTTACTTAGCAAGCTCAAGGCCCTGAGTTCAATTCCCCAGTACTACATAAGCTGAGAGTGGTGGTGCGTGCCTGTACTCCCAGCACTAAGGAGGCTGAGGCAGGAGGTTTGCTGTGTGTTCAGGGCCAGCCTGGGCTACATAGTGAGTTCAGGACCTGCTTGGACTACACAGGGAGACTCTGTCTCAATAAATAAATAAATAAGTATTATTTAGTATTAGAAACCATACTAAGGCAGCACAGTCTGGGACTTCCAGGCCACCTGCTATGTTGGGAAGAACACAAGTATGCTTCAGCAGGGCCAAGCTCAACTACTGCCCCTGCCACTTCAGAACTGCTTCATATTTGAGAGGGTCTCAACCTCTCTGGGGGCGTTTTGTGGGAATGAGAACTAGAAGGTCAATCAAAATCATTTATACAAAATGCATGAAAATAACTATTCATAACTATTATTTTCCGGTTCTATTCATAGAAATACTCTCAAGAGAATACCTGCCCTTCATGTATATACAATATGAGCACATGAATAGTACACCTCCATGAATTAGAGTTAACCCGTATATAGTGGTATAAGAGATGAAAGGATCAAATATAAGAGAGTTATAACTTATCAAAACTACAAAGATAAAAATTCTCAATTTAATAGAATTGATAGAAAAATACTCATTCCAACAATCGTTTTTATTTTGCAATTCTTTGCTTTTGTAGATTTGTTCTATTTAAATACACCATAATTACTTACAGCCATAACTAGTCCTACCTCCCACTCTTCTGTAATTTTTCTTGAATTTTCCCCTATCTTCAATACCAAAAACGCATATCAAATGTGGCAACACTGCCAAGACAAAAGGACAATTGTCTGCTGTGTTCACTCCACGGAGGCCCCTCAGCACAGCAGCCTCTGTAACAAAGCAATAGATGCCTGTTTTTTCACCAATGTCAAATCATAAAATATGGAAGAGAAGGAGGAATCAAATCTCACAGTCCTCGAAATCTGATATGAAGTCTATAACCAACCCTGTGCGAGACGGGAAGCTTTTACAAGAGGACAAACATGCCGCAAGGGAATGAATCACAGCCAGGGATTAGATAATTGAGGAGGTGACAACACATCAGATCGCAGGTGGCAGCGTGAGGTATGGAACAGGAGGTGCCTGCCCAGTTACACACAAGAAGAGTTACGACATTTATGCATTTTCATTTCTACAGGTGGAAACCTCAAATCACTCCATGGGCCAGCCTCTGAATATCTCTAATCCGAGCCTGCCAAGGGTCCTTTGATATACTCCTGTATCGTCAGAGATAGACCCAACATATTTCCAACAATATTTCTTTGGTTTTAACAAGATACATTTTAAGTCTATATAACCCGTAAATTCAAACCTTATTTTCTATGTGTAAGATATATGTCTTCCCCAGGTCTATTATATACGTCCATAGATCCAGAAAACCATTATTTGACTACATACTTTGTGCCAGGCTTGTGTAGGACCATCCTCCTTTGATTTCTCACTTAATCCTAATAACCAGGTTCCACTGTGTGTGTGCTTATTTTCATTCACCTGGTGAGAAGTTAAGACTTAGAGATGCTAAGTGAATTCCCCCAAGTATTACATTTTAGAAGCAGGCTTTTCCCTCCAATGTTCTAGCTCTAACTGCAACAGCAGCACTAAAACACTGCAGTGTTAGAATGCTCCTGCCCCCTAGCCAAGCTCAGGGGCCTAGAACCTGGGCTTTCTCTCCCCTCCAGGGCTCTGAGGAAGAATCCCACACCTGGAAGTTTTGAAACAAGTCCTTGGCTTTTGACAACATTTTTTCCATTTTATTTCAAAAAACAAAATTTTCCCTTTTGAAAGACACCACAAAACTTGATTATTTTCCAACTTTACCTTTTGTTATGTTTCATTATTTCTCAATTATTTTTCCTTCTTAGTGTTTAGTAAATCACATAATAGCATATGGCTAAAAGGCAGAAGAGTAAGCTAGCACCACAACAAAGGACAATGAGCCCCCCAAACAGACTCTGGCCCCTCCAAACAGACAGATCTCTATTTCAATTTTAAATTATATTCTTGACCTTAAAGACAATACTCTATGGGAGTGAGGCATCTAAAACTGCTGTTCTTTATAACTCGGTGGAATTATGAATTTCAAATTTCCCACAAAATAGTAATAAATCCAGATCCTAAGACAGTTTAGGAAAGCTACAGAAAAAGTGTTGCTTTTGAATCCCAAGGATTTTTCAGCCTTCACACATCTAATTGTGCAAACTGAGGGTCTTGAATTCATGGAGCTCTCTGAAATTAATCAAATGTCTCAAGAAAATGTGTGTTATAATCTAAGAAGACATCAAAGAAAGGTCAGACATGACGAGTCCCCTAGTGTGATCATGCCACAGCCTTAATCTTGAAGACAAGATGGTCAAAATTTTGATGGGTTCATGGAGAAGGTCGTGTTGAAGGGGAACCTAGGTGAGTTTTAACTAAGGTGAGTTGAGTTAAAGTTAATACCCATCCCTGCCCCGATGCAGCAATCTGAAAGCAGGCACCATTGGATGCTCTCTTGCCTCCCTTTAAAACTGTAGGCTTTCAACTAAAATACGTAGAAAGTTCATTTCTGATTTGACTAAAGAATGACATTCTTCCTTAGGCACAATGACACACTCTTGTAATCCCAGATTCTCCAGAGATTGAGGCAGAAGAATCACAAGTTGAAGGCCATCCTGGGCACTTACTAAGACCCTGTATCAAAGAGGTAGAGTGCTCACCTAGCATGCATGATGCCCTGGGTTCAATCTCCAGGGAGAAGAAGAAAAGAATGAAGAAGGAGATAAGGAGGAGAGAGAGGGAGGGAGAAAGGGAGGAAAGGAGGAAAGAGCCATCTAATTAAATTCATTCTTTTGTGCACCAGAGTGCATATATCTAATATTAAGTTCTTGTCAACTCATTTCATTCTAAAAGAGAAGTTTCCTACTTAGTCTATATGAAGAATTTCATTAAATTTCCATTAGGAAAACACATGTTTCAATAGAAAAAATTCCACAGCTTTATTCAACAACCATAGAGCACAACTGGAGTTCAAATTCCCTGAAGAGTCAAAAGAAAAACCACCAAAAGAGTATATATGATAAGGCAATTGCTGAGTCCTCCGCGGTGGATGACATCGCTTGGACCACCGTGCGCTGGTAAATAGGCCAGGTGTGAAGCCATACAGGCAGTGAGAGGCTCATTTTGCTATTGCTCCAGGAGCTAGAATAATACTTCACACACATACTTTGGTAGGTCCTGAGTATATATTTGATAAATAAGTATCTGTCCTACATTATTAGTAAACCAAAACAAAAACTCAGGGTTATAGAATTCCATTGTGTTGTTTTTAGTTTTTATTTGCTTTGTATCCAAAATTTAGCAAATTAAAGCCTACGGTGACTTGCTATGGTATAAAAAACATTCTAGAGAGGCCTAGTTATAGATTTCACCTGGGCTATTTATTAAAAATAGAGGTTCCCAGACCTTCCTTGAATTCTACCTGGAGACCTTCTCTCTCTCTCTGTCCCTGTCACCAAGGCAAGTGTGGGAAACTGTGGTCTCGCCAGGTTTCCCACTCCAAGCACTCATGGTTCAGGCCAGAGAGGAGAGGGGACTGGGAGTCCAGCCTGCCGGGTGGATGCTGGAATACAGGATGCTTTGTGTGCTGCTGGTAACTCAAAAGACACTCCAGAGAGCAGTGAGGAGGTGATTTTGAGGGCACAAAGCACCTGGTGGAAACAGCGCTCACCTTTGATTCATTAATTAGATTTGTAGAAAGGCAGCTGCCCAAGGAGTCCTGCAGCTGCACCGGCCTCACTCCACCTCTTTATGAGAAAAAAACGATGACCTAAGGGCAGGCTGAGGTAGGGGCTTCCTTTCACAAGAAACCAAATCTCAGCACCCGGATTGGTAGTCAGCCATTTTTATATTCCGTATCATTTAGGTGAACAGTTTCGCTCTATCTGCCGTCCATCAGAAAAGATTCAGATATAATTGTTTCAGCTGAATGAGCAGACAGTTTCTTCTTTAGCCATTAGCACTAATACAAGAGAATCATTTCGGTTGCCGTTTTGGTAAGCTACATTATCGTGGATGTTTGAAGGGAAAACACAGGAAGAACCAACGATGAAACAGGGCAAAATGCAGGGTTTTGCAGATGTTAAAAGCCCTGAAAAAATAAACATGGCGGGAGGTAGTGATTGCAGGCTCTTCCCTGTGTTAGTAAAGGAGGTAGACGGGAAACTAGTGGCTGTGCTTAAGAGGGATCCGTGTCATTTCATTTTCCGTTTCTAATGAGCTAAACTCATGTAATCCAGGATTGCGAATTCCATAACAATTGCTGCACGCACGTGGCAGGAAGGCAAAGTCAACACCAGCCTGGCACGTGGTAGGCCGGCAGTAAATAATGGATGAAGGGATGATGTGCTTGCATATTTGCAGAATGGACAGTCATGCCTACACAGTCTTGATTTTTTTTTTCGTCTCCATGAGCTACATTATTGTAAGGCTCTGAATCCATGGTGAGATTCAAAAGAGATCCGCAAGGTAGAAGTCAGTAATCCTCTGCATAACATCAGCCAGGCATTAAGTCTTAATGGAAGACCAATGTGTTAATTTACCAGTACTCTGTAACAAAGAGCTACCAATTAGGTCGGAAAAAAAACAGGTATTTATTGTCGCACACGCACAGCTCTGGAGAGCAGGTGCCCAAATCAAGCTGTCCAAGGGCTGTGGGAGAGTCTGTTCCGTGCCTGTCTCCTCTTTTAGTAGTTTGCTGGCTATCCGTGTCAGCTGATGTGTTCGTATGGTGCTGTGTATGTGTGTATCCACACACACGTGCATGAGCATTGTCACTTTCCTTCCCCCTGCCTTAAAAAAAAAACACTGATTGAAATCCCACCCTAAATGACCTTAATTAACTTCATTACCTCTACAAAAAAAAAAAAAAAACTTATCTGAAGGTGTTAGAATTTCCATAAAGAATGAGGAGGGGCAAGGTTTAACCCAAACAACCAGTAACAAAACCAAGTATCATCTAGAATACATATTATCTGCAGCAAAATAAAATTAAGTTAGTACTAATTGCTTCATTGAAAGGGAGAGAATATCACAGGAGAAAGGGATAGTAAATAAAAATTAGTATGAATTACCTGTTATTTAACATCTTTAAAATGTCATTGTATCTTAATATGATTACTTTCAATATCTTAGTATGCATATTTATGAAAAATTCAAACACAGTTGTTAAATAGATATTTAGAAAAGCCTCGGTATCTTGACATCTAATAGCACTTCTTTATCATCTTTTTATACATTTGACAACTAATTTCCTGTAACACGATGTTTTCCAAAAAAGCTAGCCACCATGATGATTAGAAAGTGAGTACCACATATAGTATCCCATACATTGTAGAGAAATGTCAACCTAAAATAATCTTAAAGTTCTTACCCTCCAAAAGATAATGCTCTCAGGAAGTTTACTTACTCAAATTATTTCCAGATGATGAACGACTGAGTTGTGCTGTTCATAATGATGATTTAATCAGATATATACGAAGGATAAAGCTCAGCGCATTTCATGTGAGGTCAAGCACTTCTGTGAGGAAGAGAGTAAGAGGCTGAAGTAATGCCCACCGAAATTTTTAAGAGCTTAGATCTGCTGTATACATCACATCCATTGGGAGCTGAATAAACATCCAGAGGAAAAGATCATATTGACTGTTACAGTAACAACCATGTTATTTGGTATTTACGCTCCACAAAAGAGGCATCAAACATATCCACTGAGCACAGCAGAAAAAGAAAAAATTAAGACAGCTAAATGTTCAGTCCTACATTCAGAAAGTTCAGGGAAAATGGAGTAATGATTACACAGGCTTAGATTCTATAGGGGAAATAGACTGGACATGAATAAACCCTAAGAATACAATTTACCTCACTGCCCTACGACTATAATTCACCCTGAGGAGGAAAAAAAGATTTTAAATCAGCAAGCCTTCAATACAAAAGCAAGGACTCACACGTGTTCCAACTAATAACAGAGTTCTATAGACAGCCAGATAAAGGAATATACTAAAGACAATATTTCATATCAAATAACATATTCAGTTGGAATTATGTAACCTTTAAATCACTCAGTAGCATCAAAATGTATAAAATGCCTAGGAATGAATTAAGCATGAAATATGTAAGATCTGTATGCAATTACAAAATGCTTTTGAGCAATAAGCAAAGAAACATGCTGGGTTGATTAGAAGAGTCAATGCTCCCCCCCAAAAAAAAAATCTTTCTTAATACAAATTTTAGACTATTCCGTTGACAACAGTAACAGTTTCTTGACAAATTGAATCTCAAGTTCATTTGGAAAAAAAGAATAGGCCAGTATGATCAAGAACATTTTTAGAAAGAAAAATTGTGTGGGGATTTGCCCTGGCAGATCTTACATGTATTTTTATAAAGCTACAATAATTACAAAGTTCAATGGACTTCAATTTTCATACTGTAACACAATTTAATATACAGATGGTCAGCAAACCAAAAAGCTCCAGCAAACATAGGCTGCATTTCCTCAAGTGTAGGAAGACAGCTGACAAGCTAGAGCTTATCTACAGAAGGGGGCTGTAAATTGGCTTGCTTAGATAGTACAATTCTGACTTCTTCCCTCATTTCTAGTCAGGTGTGATGGCACAAATCTATAATTCCAGCTATTTGGGAAGTTGAGGCAGATAGATTGCAAGTTTGAGTCAAAAATTTAGTGAGACCCTGTCTCCAAAAAAAATTTTTTTTCAGGAGTTAGAGAAATTTTTTAGTGGTAGAGCACTTGCCTAAAATGAGTGATACATGGGATTAGGTCCTCAATTAAAAAAAAAAAAAAAGCTTTAATGGAATGAATGCTCTCACATGACTGTGATCTTGTATTTTCATCCAAGCCCTTGATTCCATTAGGGCAGTTTAAGGGGCTCCTCTGATAGGCAAGTGGGAGGAGAAAGGGGTGTGTTCATTTAGCACACCACAAAGAACATTTGAGGGTAGAGGGGGAGGAGTCTTGCAGACCAGCTCAGCAGTGATAGGCAAAGGATTAGTGCACCAGACCAGCAGAGAAAGTAGAGAAAAAAACACACAAGAATCAACACTTATTAAGGGGGTAAAATTATCTTGATGGTCAATGAGATATCAAAGTAAGTGTAAAAGAAAGTCCAAGATAATTCATAGATATTTGGTCTTAAAGTAACAGTGACAAGGAATAAAGAAGGGTGGTTTTAAGGGAAAGTTAAGGAGTTGAAGACCTAGATCTTTAATTTTCCAGGCAATCTGCATTCTTAGATATTTGACATATTTAAGCTATGCACTTTAGGTACTAGGGCTCACCATGTAATTTTGTTTCAAAAAAAAAAACCTTTTTGTTTCAAGAGTGACAGAAAACTTCAGAAGTAGCATGAGGGTCTAGGATTGTCTCAATTTTGATTTTATAAAAAGTGAAAGTGCTATAGTTACATGATTCTCATCTATAAACCTAATTAGTATCAACCATGAATATTTCAGCTTTAAGACTTATAGCCTCAGTTCTGTGTTCACTAAACCACGTGTAGCACAGGACATCATGAGTCCACTCCGGAGGCTAAAGCAGAAGGCTTGCCATGAGTCCAAGGCCCACCACCTGGACTACATAGTGAGTTCAGGACCAGCCAGAAATACTGACCAAAAAAATTCATGAGTCATGAAACTTCTCTCCTGGGAAGACCCTTGAAATCCTCCTACTCTAACCCTTTGATCATCCAAGAATTTGAATCTTGAACATTTGTTCCGGCTTACGCAGAGTATAGTGACAGAACCTGGATTTGAACCCAATAGAGCAAATCCTCATCTGTTCACTGTCATATCCCGAAGGGTATCAAATCAGTGGGAAATTTTATCAGAATTTGATGCCATTTTGCATTATATAGTAATAAAATCAATTAAATGTTAACCAATCATCACAGCTCCATAAATTAGAAATAAGTGTCACTCTGTACAGATGAAAAAAACATTGTAGAATAGCTAACTTGCCCAAAGTGATAAACTTGAAACTCCAAATTATGCTCCATAACAGTACCAATTCTAAGAGAAGCACGATTAAACAAACACACATTTGTACCCGTTTTGGGGGATAATGTTAAATTTCACAAAGGTCTGTTGCAAGATGATAAAAATAAACAAAATATACAAGGTTCGTATATCCTGTTAAAATCAGAATTTTGAAAAGTGCTTACCTAGTACATTTACCTTGACATCATAGATTACCTTTAATACCGTTCCTGCCCTGATGTAGTTGACCTCTATTCATAGAAAATGAAACACAGCTCTAAGGATTGATTTTCAGATCTCTTTATTCAAAGTTAAAGATGAGCCAAAATCTAATTTCAGTATGCCTCATACTTATGCTTGCAACAATAGTCCAGTAAGTGTCAACACTGGGTATCTATTAGCATTATGGAAGCTCAGCAGGTATTGGGTGACAGAGCCATCACCAAAAAGACAGTTCCATATGACAATAACACAGCTTCAGAGAAGCCTTGCTTTAAAACTATAGCTAGCTTTCATTTTGACTACGATTGGGTTGTTTGGCAATATCCCTTGAGTTTATTTTTCTCAAAGGTATAAAACTACTATTTCTGAACACAAGATTGCAGCAACTTTCCTCCTATTCCCAAGTTGAAGTGATTTGACAATATGGTAGAAGAAAAGGGGACGGGAACCAGGAGCCCTGGTTTCTCAATCTGGGCCACAGGGCAGAGTGGTTATGAGCAAGGGCTTCACCAGCCGCCTCCCCCCAAGTTTAGCTCTTCTACCAGCCGCATCTGTGACAGTGGCCTTGTTGCTAACTTCACCGAGCCTCAGTTGCTCACTTGCTAAATAGTCACGATAATAGTTGGATCTACCTCATACAGTTGTCATAGGATTACATTAAAACTTATAAAGCAGATAGAAAAATGTTTGGCCCAAAGTAAATGCTGGACAGATGTTTTACAATAAAGTCAGCTGTTTGGATATAGACGACTTCCTAAAATGTTCTGAGCCTACATTACGTACTTTATCACATGAATTTTTTTGTGCAACTATGACACTCGACTGATTTAAGATTTTGATGAGTCACACGTTTAAAGATACTGAAAACTTTTGTTCTGAATAGTCATGCAAAACTTGCTTCCAACATATATGGATTTCAAGTCATCTCTTCCAGGGATCATTAGAAGTGGAAAATGTGTCATACAAAGAAAAAAGAGGGAACACATGGTAAATAAGGGGGCCTGGAAATTAAGTTTTGAAAAACTGAACTATGAGATTGTGGCACTTGGAACCTTGAACTTTAGAGACAGTGTGGCTTTGGTCAGCCCCACCTTCTCGCCAACCTATGTGACCACTCACCAGCTCCTCAGCCTCTCTGTGAGGGCATAACTTTAATTCAATTATAACTTCATCAATGAGATCACGCATGTAGAGCATAAGGCTTGGCACACAATGTAAGAATGCAGTAATTGAAGCTCAGTGGTGATAAAAAGAATTATGATCATAATATCTATCAGAAAATGTAGCAATTTTATAACTATAATCTTCTATTCACGAATCCACTATAAATACAAATACATGAAATGTGAGCTCAACTTCTCAGTTTAGTTGGTACATTTACCACACTTGAATACACAAAAAATGAAATTCAAAAATAATATTCCATCTTACCTCTTCTATTTAAAAATGAAATTCAAAAATAATACTCTATCTTACCTCTTCAATTTAAAAGTGATCTACTTAAACATATGTCTGTGTGGACACTAGAGAGAGCTAACAAATACAGGCTCTGAGATACAGGTGTGAGGTGGTGATCAGGGACACATCCCCTCCAAGGGCATGGCACGCGCAAAGGAGTTGTGGGAAGGATGGGGCAAGGGGAGAAATGGTTCACTGGTGCCCTTACATTTAAATTGTTCCTCTCACATGACAACACATAGCTAGTGATAACAGCGGAAGAACACATCAGGAACCAACAGAAAGACTCAAGCTGAAGAAGCACCAATGGGAGGGCAGCATCACATCACCCCTCAGAACCTGATCGGGCAGGCAGCTGGCATGTCAGGGCAACAGAGAAAGATTCTGTGTAGAGAGAGCTTTGGGCAAGCGAAATGAGATGGTACTATAAGGCAAGTGTCCAGGGGCAAGAGTTGTACTGGGCTCCTTGGCCATGCCAATGAAGTCAATGATCATTGCCTGCTCATCTCTATCTTTTTTTTCTTTTTTCTTTTTTGTGCTATTGGGGCTCATGCTCAAGGCCTTCACACTGAACTACATCCTCAATTTTAGTTTTAATTTTGAGATAAGTTTTCACTAAGTTACCCAGGCTAAGCTCGAACCTGTGATCTTCTAACCTCAATCTCCCAGAGCACTGGGATTACAGATCTGTGCCACTGGGCCTGACTTATCACCTATTCTTTATGTGAGGACAACAAGCAACATGAGAACACACTGCCTTTCCTTTAGTGTATGGTATATATTCAGTAATACACACAATAAATTTTAGCCAGTCTCAGTATCAACAAATCCTACAATCTTTTCTGAAATTTTCTCAATTAAAGGACAGATGCAGATCAGAACTCTGTACCCTGGATGAGCAAAACCAAAACCAATGACATATTTCCAAATGTTATGTTAGCAAACTCATTTCACCCGAGGTATGCTAATGTCAGATAAAGATCTCTTAATGTAAGACATCTGGAATTTCCTCATGTCTTAACCACAATGGTCTGGTTTTGGTCATAGGACATTTTCTTCAAGCTATTCTCCTGTACCACAGAAAGAGGAAGTTTCCAGCCATAGCATTCAATTAGTACCTAATTAGGAACATCAACACAAAAAGTGGTGCAGGTTGTGGCCTCAATGTTTGTACCTGGATGTGGGTAAACAGTTCTAGCGAACATCGGTTGTCTCGGGCACTATAAAACCCAGGTAGGAGCCGATGCTACCTGACAAGTGTGCACCTTAACTATTCAGAGAGGTTAGGGAAGCCCAATCACACAACCTAATCCAAAACACAAAGGAATCTGATACCGCAACATACACACATCTGTGTTTCGGTCATTATGTTTGTCACCTGAAAGGGTCAATCAATGCCTTTTGCACCTACCTGAGGTATTAACTATTCCAAGGGTATCTTTAAGAATATTATTAACTCATCTAGAGATAGATCTACTGCCAAAGGGAAAAAAAACACTAATATTCATCTGCTGAGAATAAAATCCTTACTGAATTGCAACTACCAAATTGAGTTGTCCTGGGGGAACAAACTACTTCATGCCCGACTGCCAAGAGTTTGACATCAGTAAGACACCTGGAGATTCATCTGAGAATGTAAATGTTTTTATTAACTTTATGGTATAACTGATAACATAAAACTTTGCATATTTATGGGATATCATATAATGCTTTGCTACAAGAATGCATTGTGTAATATTTAAATCAGGTTGAACATATTAATCCTCAAAATATAAAATTTTTTCTTGTAGATTTTCAAAGTATGTGATTGTTGCTTTTACTACAAAGGCAATTAAAACATTTAAAAAATAAAAAATGAATAAAAGGCAAACTTAGTAACTGAGCTACTTGTACTTCCTTCTCCGCTCACCTACGGTGTGACCTTGGACTAGCCATTGAACACTTTTGGGTTTCTGTTTCATCACCTATAACATGAGCAGATCAGCCCGAGTCCTCTCTATGAGCTCTTTCAGTTCTAAAATATGATTTGGTGCTGCGTATTTATATAGCATATTCCTTCTGCAGATTTCAAAATCTCTCAAGAGACTCTCATTAGTATTCTTAATATTGCTGTGAGGCAGACAGGTGGCAAGGTTTATTATCCCCATTTTTTTTAAAAAAAGAGACAATGAGACACTTTGCTGATACAGCACACTTGACCAAGTCAGGACTAGAAGTTAGGTGCCCTAATACTAATCAAGAACTCTGTTTAAACCACTTTGCTACTAAACTAAATGGAAAGTCTCTGATGAATAAAATATTCGGTGCTTGCATTGGTGGGGGGGGGAATGCAGTTTGATCATCTTGCAGAGATGTAATGGTTTAAAACAATGATTTTCAAATTATAGCCCATATAATATTCCAGGTGGCTTTCTTCGCTCTCTTTGACATATCTCTATGCATATTTTCTCCTTTCTGATACAAATATCTAAAGGGGCAGAGTATAAAAGAATGTGTATGGGAAAATTAAAAAGAATGTCTGTGGAAATTTGTGATTGAAATTTTCGGAGAATAAACTGTATAATCTGTATTACTGTAGAGAACTTATAAATAAGAATCAAGGATACATATCCATGAAATGAGATTACCACCCAAGAAATAATTCAATAAAAGAACATATTTGCCAAGGGCAATAAAGGATCTAAGGTTTCATTCTACTTGTGAGCTAAGCAGTTACCCTTCGACAGTTTCATGAACGCTGGTCGGAGATACAACGCTCTTAGGGCAGACAAAGGATGTCGATGTTGTTACCGTCAGTAATAACAAGAGCCCAAGTATCATTATCTTTGCTTTGGTTTTTCAATCCCATAGGATGATGCAAAAAGCCAGGTGACCTCTGCACGTGTAGGATATTGCATTAGGGGAGAAAAACATTGAGTACAGGGATCTTGAATCATTCATTGTAACAGACAATAAGCATTCTGTTCTTCTCCAGAGGGAGAGTCTACCTATATCATCTAAGGCAATCCGCTACACCAAAAAGATAGCACAGAGACAGTTCAGTGCCTCACAGTGCGAAAGTGGGGGAGTGGAGGAATCTCGGAATGGAATTTTCTGATTCTATTTGACTGTATTTCTGGTGTCCTGAGTAGTCTTAAGCAGCGTATTAAGCCATTTTCCATTGTTATAACAAGAGGCCTGACCCAGGCTAGCTTGTGGAGTAAGAACATTTATTTAGCTCAGGGTTTTGGAGGCTGACAATCCAAATTTGAGGTCCTCTATTGAGGCCCTCATGGCTTTATGGCACGACATGTGAGAGCAAGAGATCACTTTACCAAACAGGAAGCTAAAGAGACCCTCAGAAGTCAGGAGGTGGCTTTTTTTTATCACCACTCACTCCTACAAGAGCTCAGTGGTTCCACCAGACAGACCTGATCCCCTTGAGAAGGGACAGAGTCCCCAGCACCCTCCCTGGGATTCTCCACCTTTAAAGCTTCATGACATCCCACATCGCCGCCCTGGGGACACACCACATCCCAAGCTAGCTGGAATCGAAGTGAATAATGCGACAATATTGATGAGGATTACAGCATTTTCTCCAACCTGAGCTTCCCTGGACATCGGTCTTCCTTCCGTCTCCATCTTAGTTCAATGAATTTGAAGCAGATAAACACTTCTTGGGTCCGTGCTTCCCTGCCTTACTTTTATTCCCTTCCAGTTGTTAAAATGGAAGCTACTCATATACCAGGGACTGGGTTACTTCGCAGGCAGGGGATGGCAGGTAAGCCTGGAATGCCTTCACTAGCCAACGGAACTTGGCTTGGTTTTACGTGTTCCCGGGGGCTCCGATTTCTCAGAAGTAAAATGAGAATGGTGACACCTATGTTGCAGGATTCGGAGGAGAATTAAAATTACTTACACACAGGAGTACTTAAACAGTGCTTGGCGCATAGACATCTGATAGCTGTTTTGCTGACAAGTGAATTTTCCCAGCTAATGGGGACATTTCATTCATCCACAAACATCTCACCAAACTGAACTGCCTAAGTTAACAGTGACATTGCTGAAACATTGATGACGTTAAGAGAAACAGGTAGAAAGGGTATACTTTTTGGAGCCTACATATCATTTCTAGTTTGTTCCTTCCACGGATGGAAGGGAAGGGGGAGAGAGATTTAACCTACTTCATGTGTTAGAAGACTATTTTGGAATAATTCAATGTATTTGATATATATCTCATCACTCATTAAAGGAGCATTTTTTTTCTGTGTTCAAGTTTAACTTAAAACTGCGAATTTTGTTTCTCGTGGGGTCATGATTAGAGAGCTGGAACTGTTCTGAGTTTCTCATCTGCCCAGAAAAAGCTTGGTTTCATGGAAATACAAATTGTTATTTTAAGTGGAAATGTGAAGGTCTTACAGGGTACCACGAAGAGTCACCATTCCATCCAAACAAACATGGAACTAGATGAAGTAAATAAACGGCAATGACATTTTTTAAATGACATTTTAAAATATTTAAAGGGACCACAAGAACACTAAGTGCTTCTTGCGTGCAACTGTCTTTGAAGTTTTAATCTCAGTTCTTGCCACTAAATCAAGGAAGATTATTTTTAACTTGTTATGTAAAGGTTTTAGAAAAAATCAAGGCGCTCTCTCTCTCTCTCTCTCTCTCTCTCTCTCTCTCTCTCTCTCTCTCTCTCCTTCTGTATAAAACACCAAGCAGAAAGGAGTTTGTGTACATTGTGAGTGTACAAAAGTGATATATGCTTGGAACAGAGAAAATTAATTAACTCCAAGTTTTCCAAGAGAGTGTGAAAAAGTTTGCTGAATGGGAATGATGTATTTCCCTAAACATCTTCTTTGAGAGGATTTTATAAGTGGAGTATTTGTGTGCAGAGAAACCAAAAAACAGATTTAGTCAATTAACACAATATGATGCCAGAAACAAGACATGAACCAGAGTGATTGTTGCTCCAGAGAAGAGCTCCATGCATCAGGCAGAGGAAGGACTTTGTGTCCCAGCGGGAGCCCAGCCAAGTCACTCTCCTATGTGACAGCTTTTCCTCTCCCTATTGCCTTTTCCCCACCTTTCTTTCACTTTCCATTGTCCTCTGTCTCGTGCGCACACATGGACCCCTGTGTTTTTACCCCTTTCACTCTACTGTCTGTATGTAAATTTCAATTGTCCATGATGTCTTCGCTTCACTTAAAATGAATGTGTAAATGCTTCCCACATTCCTTGTCCAGGCTGAATGTTGTCTAATCATTAGTCAATATTTTGATTGTAAACATCTCCTAACTTGGAGTCGGTGAGATTCATGCATTTGTCCACTTTCTTGCAAGACAATGAATTGTTCTTTCAGGATGGCACTGTGCACCTTTCTTCCCTCGTGTCTTCAAATTTTTATTTTTATAAAGGGACACATACATAGTGTCGTCTCTGCAGTTGGGGAGAAGATGGAAAGATACAAATTTCACTCACACTTGAATGTGGGTGATCCAAGACGTACTCGTTAGAATTCTTGGATTGCTAATAAAAGTCATCATATACCAAATGGTGGTAATTTGGATGAAACAAGCATATCAATCACTGAGGAATGGGCTCATGGCTCTTTATCTGGGCAGAATCATTAAGTAGAATTTATGATATATAATGTATACTATTAAGCAGCTTCCATTAAACTTGCCTGCCAAACTCATTCTATATAGAGGGACATTTCTAATAGCAATATGTATGCAAGAGCGCCACCTATAGTAAAACTTCCACACTGGTTTTAGAATGTTAAAAATAAAGTTACCAGATTTTAAAGCAAAATAAACTTAAAAAAGAAAAAATAGCCAAGAAACTAGGTGCATAGCTAAACTTGCAAATAAAAACCATCTAAAATTTTATGAAAGCTACTGAAATAATAATGTAAATATTCAAAGACGTGACTTCTGATTAAGGGGGCATGCTCTCATTCTGCAGATAAATCACAGGAATAGCACTTCTTACTTCAATGCAAGGTATGTTAAACATGACTCTTGTCATTTTTGCTACTCTAGTCTCTGTTTTCATTTTTGCTCACTGTGCTTTTATCAATTTGCTTTCTTAAATCTTAAAAAGAGCCATTTAAATTATTTTAAAAAGGCTTCCTTCCAATGTGTGATTTTTTTCAGAAAATACACACCCTTGATAATTTATTTCAGCATGCACGGTAAGGGAGAATGCTAAGGAAATGGAAACTAGTTCTGCCTCTGCAAAATGTCCTTTAAGAGTCCATAGTCGCAGAAATTTAGTCTTAAACGCTTGTGACTTTGACCTAAGAGCTAATTATAAGGGACTTGAGCCAAACAGAAAGATGCATAAAAAGCGATCTCGTCGGTATTGCCGAGATAGCTGCCAGACACAGCTTACAAATCATGAGTCTACGCCGAGATGAAAAGTTAAGTCTAAATTATGATTGGACCGGTCTTTAAATCAACGGAGAGCAAGATGTGATTACAGCGGACCTCTAATTTCCAACTCTCAAAAGTCAACATGGTGGCACGTCCAACAGTGTTGTATTGCCAGCCATGGGGAGAGAGCCTGGCTTTTTCATTTCCAAAAAGCGCACATGTAGGTATTCTGTCGGCGCGGGCTGAGATCCGTCCCGCTGCAGGCCACAGCGCGGCCGCCGCTCCGCGCCCTGACCACGCCAGGGCGGGCAGTCCCCGGGCCAAGCCGGGAAGCCGCCCTCGGGGCTGCCTGCCTGGGGGCCTCCGCGCGGGGCCGCGGCAGCCGGCCCACGCCTCGCCCGGCGACCTGGCCGGCCCTGGCCCGGGAGGCCCCTTCTCAGGACGAGGGGATACTTCGCTGGCTGCAGCCACCCCGCCTTCAGCCTCTGGGCTGACGCTGCCAACAGAAGTGCCAATTAACGCCAGTTACAGCGGTGACTTTTCTGAAGTGGGCACCTCTGCGCAGAGGCCATCAAACAGCTATCAGACGCTACTGACTGGCAGTCATCCCCAGTACGGGCGAAGCTCGAACCGGCGCCCGCGAGGCGCCCGCTCGGGGTCCCACCTCCGACTGCCTCCGCCGTCCGGGCCCTCCCCTACCCGGCCGGGGTCCTTAATGGCGGTTTTGTACCTGGATAATGAGTGCGCTGCGTTTGACAGTGACCGCGGCTGCAGCTGTGACAGCCCAGTGCGGCTCCCGCCCGCCCCTCGGGTCCCTGTCACTGTCCCCAGGCCTCGCGGTGGCGGGACCGCCGGCCACGATTACTTCCTTTGTCATGTCACCCGGCGCATTCGCAGGTCTGCGCAACAACTCGGAAGTCAGGGGGTGTCATGATGCGGGTGCCCCGCAGCCACCGGGCCGAAAGTCCCGGACAATTGCACCTGCTGCAGGTCCCCGGATGGCGCCGTGCCGCTCCAGAAGGGACAGCAAGCTGCACGCGACCAACCCGTACGCCATGGGAAAGTCTCCGGTTCCCTTTAGGAAACTCGGACCTCGGTCGTTCTTTTATGAAAAGCGACTTTCACCCAATCAGCGGTGCAAATTCCCAGATGATCCAGGCACAGCGACTGGGGCATGATGATGGGCTCGGAGCCTCTGAGCCCCACCCCCATACTTGGCTCTCTGTGGGGGGCACCCACTGTTCCCGGTGCAGAGCGTCCCAGATGCAGGGAGAGGGTGCAAGAAAGTGAATTTACAGGGGCTGGAGGAATGGTACAGTGGTTAGAGCGCTTGCCTAGCGAGTTCAGGGTCCTGAGGTTGATTGAATCCCTGGTACCACATAAACCTGGAGTGGTGGCACACGCCTATAATCCCAGCATTTGGGAGGCTGAGGTAGGAGGACTGCCTTGAGCTCAAGGACAGCGTGTGCATTGCATAATGAGTTCAGGACCAGCTTGGACTACAGAGTGACACCCTGTCGAAGAAGAGGAAGAAGGAGGAAGAGGGGGAGGAGGAGGAGGAGGAAAGAAAGAAGAAGAAAAGAATGTATTTACTAAGCCCCTTCCTCTGCAAAGACCCGCAAAGAACCCCCTCTTCCTCACACACACACAAAAAGAAACCAGATGGCATAGTATACTGTACCTACAATTCCTTACTGTGTCTCAGAGTGAAAAATTATTTTACAAATAATTCGTGAAACTCAAGCTACTCTGAGTTAGGTCAGTAAGTCCAGCCAGGCCCTATGCAATCTGCCCAACGCGGTAGCAGGCACCGCTGTGGTTTTCACCTTCGCCTGGTAACACGGTTTATACGCCACATTCTCTGCCCAGTGAGTGTGAGTGTCGCGTTTAGTGGAGGAGTAATCAGAGGCTGGACAAGGTCAGTGAGTTACCCAGATGGATCAGGCTCAAGCCCAGAACCCTCAAACTCCGCAGTCAGAAGCCCACAGCGTCCCACCACCCCTCGACAAGAAGCTTGTTCACAGAACTTTGCGTTTGTCTGTGGAAGTTACTTCTAACTAGATTAAGGAGTCTGTCCTTAAAGAAGTAATGGTAAAAGAATATATAGAAAAAATATATATATATTGAAGCATTCACCTCAAGAGAAAACATCAAAAATAGGCCCAAATGACTGTGTTCTTGGCGGATTATTTTAAATGACTAGGAAAACAAGAGAAGACTTGGGGTTGGGTTGGGGTTTAATAGCAGTGGGCACAATAAACAGATGGAAGACCTGAAATACAAATGAAGGTAATTTCCCTCTGTCCTCACTCTGCTTCTCAAAAACAGTTTGTATCTCCACAACACAGAAGAAGCTTCAAAGGCGGGCCATGCTTGACTTCTGGAACCCACGTGTGGAGCTGTTGCCCCGCCCCGTAGGACAGCTCGGACACTGGATATCCATTATGTGAACACACAAAGACTCAAGAATCCCTCTGAGGGCTGCAGAGAAATGTATGTGAAATACTAGAAATAATACTGGAGATGAATTTTTCCTCAGACTACCACTCATTCTGTATGTGATAGCTCTTCAGAGGGCCCAGCGTCATGGCGGTGTGAGGCCATTCGGCAGCAGACGTGGAGAAACTCCCCTGGAAGATAAACAATTTGAAGGATGAGGTAAGGAACGACCTAGGATCCAGAGACAATAATTGGAAAGGATTGAATGAAAAATGAAAGAGTAAAGGGACCATTAAAAATATTCATGAATTCAGGAAATCTGACTTAGAAGAAATGTACCACACTGGGAAAAATTCAAGAAGAGAAAAGGCACGCGTGATCTGTGGGTACAGCAGAAGAACTGCTCAGTTTCTGAGTCCATGGAAGACTGAGGTGGGATGTCACTTCAAGAATTCTGACAGCTCTGCAGAAATGACTGAGGATATCTCCAAAAAGGACAAAAATGTAGGTCTGCTCCACTCTGGAAGCCAGACAGGAAAGTAAATACATAAAAAAAAAAAAAAAACAAGGATGGGATATTTTTAAGAATAGCATAAAATGATGAAAATCACTGGGAGTGCGGCGAAGGCCAAATTCCACACTCACCAAGATAAACAGGGACCAGCGCGGATGGTGAAGATGGCAGTCCTGCGTGCTGGAGTCCTCTCTCCCTCCATGAGGGACAACTTGACTCTTCCTCTTCCAGGGCCTCGGATCCCTTCTCTAGCTCACTGATCTGATGCGAGCGCTTTCTTCTCTATTTACATTCCTGTTTCTAGCTTTGACTCTGTGTTTCCTTTCTCTGACTGCATTTGGAATGCTACTATCTCAACTTTCAAACAGTTTGTATGCAAGATGTTGTTTTGTGTAAAGAAGGGAAAAGATTGACAAATCTAAACCAAACAGGGACGAATTATAAATATTTTGCTTCACTATTGCAGCTTTCTCCATATGCCTCAAATAAAACATTCCCAGTCGAGCTCCACTTCTGCAGAAAGCTTACCAACAAACTACTTCT
The DNA here is from genome assembly GCA_004027205.1 of Ctenodactylus gundi. Classification (NCBI taxonomy): domain Eukaryota; kingdom Metazoa; phylum Chordata; class Mammalia; order Rodentia; family Ctenodactylidae; genus Ctenodactylus; species Ctenodactylus gundi. The sequence goes on along the minus strand of PVKB01000014.1, from coordinate 188,555 downwards.
TTATTTGCATGTAACATGTGTAAATGCAATCAGCTTTAAAAAAAAGAAACAATTGAAATATGATGTTTAGGGAAAGGAACTGGATTCTTTTTCTTTCGCAAATGAGATCTGAAACTGCACATGCGACTGACAGGTTGCTGGCTGGGTCAGTTGCCAGAAGCTGGTCAGGAAGTCGGCATGAAGGTCACTAATTTCATTCTGGTTTATTTCAACAAGACCGTGAAACAAAAAAACTCAGCCTTAAATAGATGGTGAGGAGGGATGAGTTATCAAACTACTGTGTTACTATCAGTTCTGTGTGGTTTTTAAAAACAGATGGCATTTTAGCAGAATACATGTTTTAAATTTATCGTAAATTGACTGGGAACAAGGTAAGGAAATGACATTTGTATTAGGAGTGACTAATTTTCATTTTTGCAATGTTTCTTGCAGTTTGTCTTCTATTTCTCAAAATTAGTATTTTTTTAAAAAAGCCCAGCTAATGCTTTCTTATGCATAAACGCCTGGGCTGTGAGGAGAAGGGATTCTTTGGGAACTGTCTGTGCTTTTCCGTGCATGTCTATAGTATTTTCTTAAGTATTGTCTCTTCCGCTCTCAACTTTGTTCTTGTCGTTGATTAATAATGGGCCACACTAAGGAAATCCATTTCCTAGAAACAGTTACTTGTTAATTCTTTTCAATAAAGCCAACATGTTTGGAGAAGGAAAAGATTATGATACTGGGTACAAGTACTGGCTAAGAATATTTGTCCTTTTTTATCTTTTATTGGAGTGAGAGACTAAACTCATAAATGGACTGATATGTGTGGTATGTGTGAAGTTATTATGTGGAGTAGAATTAGAGTTTGAAGTAGCTCCCTCAAAATCTAAATACAAAACTCTAGAATATGCACTTAGTTCTTCTTTTTAAAAATTCCATTTTTCAGCTGGGTCCAGCGGCATAGGCCTGTAATCGTGGCACACTGGGAGGCTAAGGCAGGAGGATCACAACCAGCCTGGGCAACTTAGCAAGACCTTGTCTCAAAATCAAAAAGATAGAAATGGGCTGGGGTTGTAGCTCCATGTGAAGGCCTAGGGTTGGATCCCCAGTACCAATTTTTTTTTTCATTTTTCTAGCTGAAAAATTTTTAAATGTTCATATATGCTGGGTATACTACACATGCATGCTATGCACACACACAGGAAAAAATCTAGTAAATTAGCTGGAAAAAACAAATTCATCAAAAGAAATCCAAAAGTGCTCTATGAAATAGACATGAATTTTTAAAAAATAAAGAATGAGACAGTATTAACCAGGGCCACCAAAGGCCCATTAGTATTACGTTACAGTGCCTCTGTTACTTGAGCTACCTTCAGGCTTGCATAGTATCAGGAGTCTCCAGGGGTCTGAAAGCCAGGACCGACCTTTCTCAGAAAGTATGGCCAAATCACAATAGTCAGAATCTGAAAATATAAGCCAAGAACTCAGGATAGAAAAGAGACTGTGTTTCCCCTTCGGATACAGAAACTTGCCCCATTAAACAATTCCTTCCCAAACCACCAGACAGAGGACAGACAGTATTCTCTGGTACTGTGATCTGAATGCTTATGTCCCCCGGAAACTCACATATCATCACCTCCCCGCTGTGATGGCATTTGGAGATGGGGCCCTGGGGAGGTAAATAAGTCAGGAAGGCAGACCCTGCAGGATGGGATTTGTGTCTTTACAAGAAGACACAGGAGAGTGCTCTCTCTGTCTCTCTCTCTCTCTGTCTCTGTCTCTCTCTCTCTCTCTCTATACACCCCACCATCCCTCTTCTCTTTCTCTCCTTCTCTTCATGCAAAGATACCAAGAGAGCCCTAATGAAAACCTGAATATGCTGGTCCCTAATCTCCATTCTAGCTTCTAGAACTGTAAGGCATAAAGGTTAGTTGCTTAAGCCACTCAATCTGTATTCTTGTATTCTTGTCACAGTAGCACAAGCTAAAAACATCTGTTTTGACACACCAGTGATGAGCTAGTCTTTTAAATCTACCTCTCTCTACCAACACGTTTTCAAACACTAATTGAAAACCCCTTCCTCAGCTGTGAGTTCTGTAAGGCTTCCATACTGCGGGGCTGAGCTTGCTCTGAATTGGCCCAAGCACAATATCCTATCCCCTCTTCAGAAGATACACTCCACAAGCCACGCATGAAGGCACACACCTGTAATCCCAGCACTCAGGGGGCTGAAACAGGAAGATTGCCTTGAGTTCAAGGCCAGCCTGGGCTAACAGTGAATTCAGGACCAGTCTGGAACATAGAGTGAGACCTTGTGTCAAAAGGAAGAAGAGGAAGAAGAAGAAGAAGAAGAAGAAGATGATGATGATACACTCTAGCATTCCCAATGGATACCTGAAACTGCTGACAATATTAAACTCTACATATACATTTTCTCCTACTGAGTGATTAATGGGTAGGTAGCTTATACAGCATAAATACATGGGACAAGACAATGATTCATCATATTCCAAGGGAAAGAGAGTGATACCAGCACAGGATTGCTTAATCAGAATAATGAGTAATTTGAAACTTGTCAATTGTTTATTTCTGAGATTTCCCATTTAATATGTCAGATCAAGTTAGTAAAGCTAAGAAATAAACCTCAGATAAGGAGGAACTACAGCACCCTCCAGCAACTCCTGTGACACAACTTTACCTTTCTGCTGTGTAATGGGCAGACATGTAGTATCTTTGGTAATAACTCATGCCATGTAAGAGTAGTGTTTACATCTCTGCAGTATTTGCTTTTTTAAACCCCTGGCTCCCATGAAGTCCCCACATTCTTTACTTCCTTTCTGTCCTACTAGCCCAACTCGATTCACAAAGCTAGACTCCATACTAGACCAGCCAAGGGGTTCACTGCCTGCATGGGCTAGCTCTCCAACATCAAGACAAAATAACAGAGTAGATTGGGGCCTATAGTAAGATAGTCCATAATCACCTCATAGCATCTAGGAAAGGGGAAAGTGGGGGAGAGAGAGAGAAGTAGAGAAAGAAACAGAGACAGAGAAACAGAGAGAAACCAGAGACAAGCTAAAGCCTTGGGGGCACACCCCAAGCACCTGCTCCTTTCCATCCACCTCCTAAGTTTCCATCACCTCTCAGTAGCTCGTCAAATTCTGAACACAGTGATGGACTGGTACATTAATGAAGTGAGAGCCTCCTGTGTCCATCTTTCCCTGAAGCCCCACCTCCAAACATTGTTGCATTGAAGACCACACTTTCAACAGAGGAAGCGTTTGAGAGACATTTCAGATTCAAACCAAAACACTAGGTCAGAGACAGGAGCAGGGAGAACAGCTGGGCAGGATCTGCACGTGTAAATTTCTCTGGCTTTAGAAATTCTTAAGACGTATTATTTACTGAACCATTTTAAGCACAGCAAACCTTCCCCCGTACTATTTGTGGAATGCCAGCTCCTTCAGCTCTCCCCACTGGTCCCTACTTCTTCCTTTCATACTGTCACGAGCACAGCCCTGACCAGCTTCTGTGATTATCTAACCCTAGAAAGCAAAGATACACGCTGGTCTTCATACCTCTGGGGTACACGAAATAATTTTTCTTATATCTTTCCAATAATCAGCTATCAGGTCACGTGTTTTACATAGGAATTTTAATCAGTTAATCATCCAAAATGTCCTTATTTACAAAAATGTCCCTCCTGTGGGGAAAAAAGTTATTAGGATCCCGATGTTACAGTTTCTAACCTCCTTGGAAATTCACATGCCCAGAGAACAATAACAATGTTAGTGTCTAGAATCTACAATCAAGGCTGATGATCTCTTAAACTCTTTGTTGTGCATTAACTTCACAACAGAATATTACATTGGAACTGTGTCTTCATGATTTTAACATATGAGGCACCCACTTACATATTTTGCTTTTCAGAACTTCTGATTAAATGTTTTAATTTAAATGGAAAATAATATTTAATGTAATATCTACCCTAAAGTGTCCCTGAAGCTTCAATTGCAAACAATCATAATAAAGAATGTTCTTGTTTAATCTACAAAATAAGTACATTTGATTTTAATTACTTGGATAATGACCAAGCAAGTACATCAGGCACATCCCTTCCAAGAGATAATGAAAGACACAGAGGAGCAAACAATATTCCTGCGAGCAGACCATCACATTCTGACTCTGAGGATGACTCCACTAATGAAAATCTGTCTTTGCAAATGACTCATCTTCTGAAGACTGTTCTGAAGATGTTGGAAATCAGAATGATGCATGTGAAAATGAAATTCATCAATATGAAGTCGGGGAACAGCGGTCTATCACAGAACGGCTGTTTGATAATAATGAAATTGAGGAAACAGTCAGTGGTAGAGAAACAAATGAAAGCACAGGAAATGTCAATGATCATAATGAGCAAGTAACTAATTCTTAAAATTCAAGAGGAAGAATTGGGAAACAAAGACAAATTATCTTGCATATAAATGATGAAGACATGAAACTACAATTGCTTATAAATTCACTCCAACTTTCTAAAGCTGCCCAAAAAACACTAACACAGTAGGAAATTTAAGCAAAGAGGGATCACAAATTTTCAGAATTTCCCATCAGTCGTACAGCCATAGGAGTGTCCATGTTGGCTGGAACCATCCCATGCAAGAGCAGGCAGCAGCAGGGCATAAGATCGGAAAGTCCTACCAGGTTTCCATATGAGCATCTAGAAACGCCAGGATGGGACCTCTTCTTCAGTTGAGTGGTGGTTTTGGTCACCTTTTTCCAAGGCCACAGTACATCTTAGATCCACTTCAGTCTGTCACAGCAAATGAAAGCTGTGTCTCTATCTGTGCCTGCTCCACGTTCAGTTGTCACAGTGTAGGATGTTCTTGCCTTGGTTGTATGTTGCTTATCCACTTCAATTTCCTCATAAATGCTGGTACTTGTCGCACCAGTGGTGAGGTCACATAGCTGTGTAATACAGGTACATGGGAGAATGAGTAAGCTATTATTTAACTCAGTCATATCCTCTAAACATTAGGTATACCAGCCAACAATTCACAAGTGTTTATCTTTTGTCTCTATTCTTGTTAGAGTGATTTTGAGATATACATGAACTCGACAATTCTGTGCACATAATATTGGATCAACTTCACATTCCCTTCCCTACCCCTTCCTAAATCAACTCCCACCCTCTCCCACAGCCCCTTGCCTCCCAACATCTCATTCATTTGACTCTATTATATACTTATCCTCTAGGTTTCTCATATTAGAGAAACCATGTGATATTTATCTTCTGAGTCTGATTCACTTCACTAAGCATAATGGTCTCAAGTTGTATCCATTTACCTAAATCTGTCTGTCTTTATGGCAGAGTAGTACTCCATTGTGTGTGCATATTACATTTCTTTATCCATTGACCTACTGATGGATATTTTGACATCTTCTATGATTCAGCTATTATTGATGGTACTACTATAAACATAAGTATGCATGTATCTCTATTATTTGATACTTTTAGTTCTTCTGGAAAGATACCCCGAAGAGCTATCACTGGGTGAAATGGAATATCTATTTTTAGTTTTTAGAGGACTCATCATACTGCTTTTCTTAATGATTGCACTAGTTTACAGTCCCACCAGCAATGTAAAAAGGTCCCTTCCCCTCCCCCAACACATCCTCAGACAGTATCTATTGCTTTTTGAGTTTCTGATACAAGCCATTCTCACTGCAGTAAGGTATTATCTCAGTGTTGTTTTGATTTTCAGTTCTTTAATGGCTAGAGATGTTCACCTTTTTTTCATGTATTTGCTAGTCATCTGTACTTTTTGTTCTCAGAACAGTGTTTATTTCACTTGTCCATTTTTAATTGGATCGTATCTTAGTTACTTTTTCATCACTGTGACTCAATACCCAACACCCACAACTTTAGGGAAGGAAGATTTATTTTTTCTTAAAGTTTCAGAAAGTCACAGTCCATTCACGGGTGGGTGGCTGGAAAAATGGTGGAATCACATGGTGGGGCCGCAGATAGAGCCAGAGCTGGAGCTGGTGCTCCAGAGACAGAGATCCTCGCAATATGGCAGAACAAAACCAAGTCTGGAAGGAAAGGCGGAACTAGCACAAGCCCCTCCAGGTCAAGCCCCAAGCATTCACCCTTTGTAGCCAGGCTCCACCCACCAACAACATCCAGTATCCACAGGTACATAAGGCTTTTGGGGGACCCTCCAGATCCAAAACACAACAGTCTATGATTTTGAGGAGGTTTTTTTTTTTCTCTCAGTTCTCTGTATAATCTACTTATTAGCACCGGGTCCCAGATGTAGGTGATAAAATTTTTTCCATTCTTTCAGGTATCTCTTCACTTTGTTGGCTTTTTTTCCTTTGCTGTGCAGAAGCCTTTTAATTTGAAATAATCCCATTTGTTAATTCTTGGGGTTATTTCTTTTGCCTGAGATGTCCCTATTGGGAAAGTCTTTGTGCACATTTATATCTTCAAGTTTTACCTATTTTGTCTTCAAGGAGGCTTACTGCTTCCTTCTTAACATCTAGGTCTTTGGTCTGCATTGATTTCATTTTAGTAGATGGTAAAAGATGTGGGTCTACATTCATTCTTCCTCGTGTGAATAACCAGTACACATGTTTATCTTTCCTGCTTGTGCACAGATCAACTTTGGTCTTCCTGTGTTTGGGTTTTATACTCATTCTTCTACAAAATCACAGTATGCTTGAGTGCTACTTTTTACTGCCTTACAACTCAACAGCAAGGTTTCCTCAGGCTGAGCTATACTTAACCTAAGCCAGAATTTAATAAGTATCAAGAGTTAAAAAGCTAAAGGAAATTACATTGACTCTCAGCCCATGAAGAGAGTAGAATGAAAAGGGGAGAAACAGTTTAGATAACTATATTACCACATGCAAATATTACTTTAATTCAATTATTTTAATTCAATTTTTAAAAATACATCAGAGGGGTCATTTGAAATAAGAACTGAACCATTATAATTGGATTTGGCATGTAGAGCATCTGTTGGATTTTCTAGGTCATTTCTGTGATGCTGTAAGAGCATACAGCAAGTTGCAGTGGTTCAGTTATTTAATACAAGGGAAAGTAAGAACAGCACATGTGGACCCTTCCTTCAAGACATTTGGAAGAAAGTAGAGAAGGAAGTTAAAGCTGTGGTTAGGTCACGTAAGGACGTTCTGCAGCATGGGAATGCGCTGAGTGTGCATAGAGGCCAGCGGGAAGCAGTGAAGAGACAGCAACGTAGAAGATACAAGGGAATGGCCGTCCGTGGATGGGACACTTCCTCTGCACTCTGGGAAGGGGACAAGCTACCGAACATGAGTAAGACTCCAGCTACCTTTAAGGAGCACAGGGACTGGGTTGTACAAATCTGTACTGTCATAAGAACATGGAGGGCACTAGGACTGTCAAGAAAAGTCTAAAAACCTTCACCAAAGGAAATTTGACCAGCAGAGAAAAAGTGACTGGAATTTTCAAGCAGAACATGGTAAGTGAAGGGCACAGAAGTATGAATGTATATATATATATATATATATATATATATATATATATATATATATGAGGAATATATATATATATATGAGGAATGAAGTTAATAAAAAAAAATCTATGTGGTAAAAAGCTAAAATATGGACTGCAAAGATACATTGAGATCAAAACAAAACCTTGTGGGATGTTCTAGAGTTTGAATTTGATGCCACTTTCACTTATTCTTGAAATAATTTGGAAAGTAGTTCCTGTCGCACACCATCTCGCTTGGCTTTGTGTGTTGTCTCAATGCTTACCTTGATCATGCAGCATTTATGTAATAAAATAGTTGAAGAAAATTGAAATTAAAAGCATTTATCAAATGACTATCATTTGCCAAGCTTTGTGAGAAAAAAAAACATACCAAAATGAGACCTCTATCTTCCAGAACCTAACAACACATGGAGAGGGAGTTAGGTAGGACCAAATGGCACGCTGTGGCCAGTGACATGCAAGTGAAGCAGCAAGGGACGTCTGTCCGTGTAAAGCATTTCATGGTTGATAGTTGTTTCCCTTGCCATAGAAATCACAAAAGAATATTTTCACGTGTTAGAGGCATAACACCAAAGCAGCCTGGAACATTAGGAACACCAATAGAACGGCACAGGGAGGAAGCATCTATCATGGGTTAAACCACAGAGATTAGGGCTTATTATTACAGCATTAATATCCTGCGCTATCCTGACTGATACTCTGGGGCAACCACCAAATCACAGATGCGATTTGCCTGGTATTGTTGGCATCAAACTTGTTAAGTGCTTTATGGGTTTACATGAGCCACGTGGTACACTAGACTTTTGGCAAAAAAAAAAGGAAAAAGAAAAATCAATACTTTTCCAATATCTAAGCCTTCACTTAACTCTTGTAGAAGCTTACATTCCTTCCAGACACACCACACTTTGAAATATCGGCAGCATTCATACAATTGTGAGACGGGGGCACTTACCTACCACTATTATTCGTAAACTTCTTCTCAATGTGATTTCTCACAACTCCCGTCACAACCATGAACTTCAGAAAGGAAGGAACTGGATTACCCCTCGTGCAAGTCCAGCATACTTTTGTTTTCTCTTTAGAAGCACAAATTTAACAAATGCTATTTTATTACTAAAGAGACATAGTAATGGCCTAAAGGGGATAATGTTACAAATCACAAAAGAGAAAAATATAAATGAAAACAGAGACAAAACAGGGAATGTGGAAGCCATTTAGAATCAAAAAGGTTCTTTTTCCAGTTAGACAAGCCTGAGGTTAGGTACACTGCTGTTTATAAGATGCCAGCTACTTAGAAATACGCCTCTATTCAAAAGTAGGAAGGTATTGATAGTATGTCAAAGCATGCCTTAAGTTAAATTATAGCATATACAGTGTTCTACAATACAGCCATCAGCTTTAGGAGAGAATCCATGAGCAAAGCACCTGCCACCATGTTGAAAGGGCAAAAGTCTCAGGATTAATTACTTTCTCTGCCTTCCACAAGACTTTGTTCAGTTGACTTTGGGGTATAGCATCCAAATCCCCTCGCATTTCTGCTGAACAGACACTGTGGACTCGTCCCTGGCCTTCAGAATCCACACAAAGAATTTTTGCCACAACTCACCATCTTTTAGCTCACAAGTACTTTGGCCAGTTTTCCAGAAGGACCCAGTCTGGGAGACCTGGAGGTGCTGCTTGAATGACAGCAAGTGTGCTAAATCTCCAGTACCAAACGGGTCTACCCAGTAAAAAGAAGCACAGTTAGCCAAGATCTCCTGTCCTTCTGGGATCTGGATACTTAGGTAAAGACATCTCACTACACCCTGAAGTTCACCGTTGTAGGGAAAGCCTGCTGCCTACACAGCGTGGTTGGTCCTATTACAGTTCTATACAGTTCTACAGCACAGGGACTCTGTTTCTGAGAATCACATTCCTTGGACCTGTCTCCAAGGCTGATTCCTGCTTTGTGTAGCTTTCCCACTATTTTTAAAAGGTCATAAATAATCAACATTATTATTTCACTGTGTAGGAGAAGATTCTGAAGGGCAGAGAAGTTTATATGTTGGTACCAAATAGCAGAGCCTCCTGGTATTGGCAGCCTCTGCGAAGCTGGTCACCTTCCTCAGTTAACTGCCTAGAATGTCTTTTATCTAACATCCAAACCCATCAGACCATTTTTTTTCATAAAGTATTTTGTTACTCTATCCAAGGACAGGAATACATGGACACAAACACACATAACACACAACTGTGCACCTACAAAACACAGAGTAATCCTTCCCATAAGTCAACGAAACAAAAAGGAATTTAAACTGTATTGAATATTTCACTATGTGCCTGGAACTGTGTGTGATATTTTGTGTTTGTCCTTGAATTCTCTGAGAACTTTATCTGTTCCTGTCTATTAGTGTTTTAAAGCACATACCTTATTGTGTTACATATACATTTTGCATCTTTATCAGCTTTGAGGACAAAATCAAAGTCATTCACAAGGTGCAGCCTGAGGTCTGTCATATAGATAATTTTTTAAATGAATGCATGCCTTCAAATATTTTCTTAGTGTCTTCAACATATATTTTATGTATAACGATTCTGAACGAGAAGAAATCTAATTAGATATAAACATCATGTGTTGCTTCTAATATTATGCCCAGTTTCCTGGCTTACAAACTCATTCTGGTGCCAGGTTGCCAGATCAATTTAAAATCTTCATTCTGTCCCCAGAAAAAGGCACAGGGAGCCAGGAACCTACCTCAAAAGGGGCCTTCCTTCTGAAGACATTTAAGGATTTATCTGTTTATACATGTCTCATGCACATGATTACCTAACGATCATAAAGTCAGATTCTCTGTAGCCACTGGCCAATCAGAAGACATGAGTAAAATTGTAGGAGGAAGCCCAGAGAAACAGTCAGACAGCTTTAGGCTTCACAGGACACTAATTAATCATTTTGGCTAGAAAGTCCCTCTCCCCATGGAGCACGATGGCTTCCAAGGAAGGTTTGGATGAAACATTTCACCAGATGGATCCAGTACCTACATTAAGACTCTGCCACCCACACCCGTATGTATTCATTTATCTCTCCATAAAACATTTGATAGTGTGTTGGGGTAGTAGAGTCTGTACTAACAATGGACTAAAGAATATGTTGTGTGACAATCCCCCTCCAATTTCTCACTGCAGAGTGAAAGCTAAAATGGAGGACCCTAATTAAATGTATGACTTCGAATAAATACCAAGCAATTTGGAACGATTCAAACCTCAGATTTTAATTTTATTCTTTTGGAATTATGCAGTTAGGTGACAGGATAACAGAGTGTACTGATCCTGCAAAAAGCAGGGCCTGCTTAGCTCACTTTGCTCCTAGTTAGAGAAATAAAACATGTGCTTATCTAGAGACCACATAGGAAAAAAAAAAAACTTTATGCTAGAAGTTGCCTTTGGTCATTGTGTCTAAATTGCAAGTTGCATAATAAGTGTGGCCATTTGTGACAGTAAAACACATTTCCCCATTGAGGAGGTGAGGAAAGGGAACCTTAGAAAATTTAAGTCTCCCATAATTACTTGATTTGTAACATGTAGAACCAGTATTTAAATCCAGCTCCTCTACCCAAATCCCAAGCTGCTCTCAGAATTACTGTTCATTACCAGTTTTCATTTAAAAGTTATGCACATAAACAGGCTGAACTTGCAAAGAAAACACACAAAGGTTAAAAAAAAGGATTTCAAGCAGTTAAACTTTGGCTAAGAAAAACAATAATTTTTAAAAAAACTCAGGCAGGAAATATTAGTTTTGTTTTTATCTAAAAATTAATAATAATCAGCTGTATTTGCAAGGCTTTATAGCAAAGGTTAAAATAAATGTTGATAAATTAAGACTGTTAACACAGGCTGGTAATAGTCTAAATAGCAATTTAGCAGGATTGCCATTGTACCCTTTAATGAAATGAAAATTTGAATTGATTGTGTAAGGAAAGAATCTCTTGTTTATTCTAATCTTAATATTATGGTTGATAATTCCACCAGTGGAGTCCTGATGAAAATGTACCTGATAGAGCAACACCACAGGAAACTAATGATTATAATGAATCTACTTGTCACTGAAGTACATAGACACAGCCTCATAAATCTCTTAAAAATTACTAAAAGCAAACAATAGATCAGGACAAACAAATTATTATTTTATCATTGTTTATATGTCTCCTACTTTATATTTATTATCTACTTCCTGGGGAAATGATCTAAATACCTTTTACATATTTGCATTTAATTTTAACCTTTACTAGCTTTACTCCCAGAAGCTCATGAAGAAAGAATCCCAGCAACCTCTGTTTAATTGTCACGGTGAAATGGCCATTTCATCTTTCATTTCCTTTCCATCAGAAAGTAATCAGTAGTCAACCGACAAATAATACTAGGACTCACCTCTTCATACCGTGTTTTGCCCATTTTCAAGATTTTACAACTTTGTTGTAAATTATTATTCAAATAAAACATGGATAGAGGCCTATGTTTTAAAAATATGTCTCTTGCTCCAAGAATGTATTTCATACTCAAGCTATATTTTGTTGCTTGCTTCATTACTTCAGCTGATACTCAATAAGTGGAAAAAAAAATTCTCCAAGTTACCCAGAAAGTGTCATCATTCTCGAAGCCTTTGAGGAAAACAAAACTAAACAAATTAAAAACACTTTAAGATTCTTGCAACCATTTATATAAGTGACTATTGTAAACCTTTTATTTTATTAATACATAGCATAAATTGTGAATGATTTTTTAAGAGTAGGAGCCAAATTCATGCATGTAGAGCTCAAATGACCAGGAGAAAGAGATCAATTTGGTTTTAAATGAAAATAAAAATACTTTTGAGTACTTGAATATAGTATTTACTCTTGTTGTTATAGAATTTAACATTCTCACAGTTGTAGACACTATCTTATTTCCTGTAATAATTTATGGGATAAAAATCATTGAAATATACACAGAGCCCTCGTTTGTTCAACTCTGATCAGGCTGGTTAAGTAGCATCATAAAACCTGCTGGGACAGCAGTCACGACCACAGAGTCAGAGGTGGAGGAGACCAACTCTTTCCAACATAATCCAGCAATTTACAACTTGAGTTCTACTGTCAAACTTAGGCTCGAATCCAGCCATGCCTGCCATCAGCTATATGACGTTGCTTTAGTCACGTGACTTCTCTGTGCTTCAGGTCTCTGAACTATATAATGGGAACAAGCAGAACACTAGCTCCCACGTAGGTTGAGAACATTAAAGGGGAAGACGCGGAAGAGGTTAGTCAAAGGTGTGGCACACAGGAAATGCTCAGGATGTATTAGCACTGTTGTTATTGATCCTAGAGACAAAACAACGCATGCAGAACACACTGAGGATTCCAAGCCAGAGGCAGAGCCTGTGCACACTTCTCTAAGTTGAGTGTGTATGTACAAGCATGAGTGAGACAGTTAAAATGCTGGCATATGCACCAATCCCCCAAGTTTAATGTAATAATTATTTATTGTGTATCACAAAAACATACTAGCAAAAAATAATTTGGGGAGGAAAAAATGCTGGCTCATGGGCAAACCCGCAAGAAAATAAACTAAATTAGTGACTTCTGCAAGATCATTCAGAGTTATAATGTTGATCACAAATTTGAGCCAAAAATTCCATACTGTTATGCTGACCTGCAGATAGATCCTGACCTGCTCCCATGATTAGTCTGTCGCTATTTGTCTCTGTCATTTGAAAACGTGTTATTTGGTTGCTCTCCCTAGATCAACTCCATGCTCATGTCTAGTAGGTGACAGTTCAGTACTTGTCTTCTGGTTCACCATCTAGGGCTTTGGAACCCTGGGATACTATTTAGGAATTACAAGACAGCCAAGATGTCATCTGCCTACCCCATGATACTGTCCTTTGACTAAACAAATGTTTCTATTTATGTGTAGTGCATTTCAAATGTTTATAGATACTATCTTAATTGATGGAATATGCCAATTTCTCTCTCTTTACAATAAATAAGTCACCAAATTCCATGAATTAAACTTAGTGATGTCACTAGAATTCTTATCTTTCCATTTCCACTGGGCTTGCTCTGGCCAGGTCTTCTTACCCATCAGCTATTCAGCAGCCAGACGTCACCCTGACAGTCCAGACAAGGCCACCTCTGGTCTATCATGGTCTAACACTAGGTTCATGATCTGGAGTCTCAGTTTATTCATCTCAATAATGGGCTGTAAACTTAATCACTCATAAAATCATTGGAAAGATACAATGAGTTGATTGTTAAGGTAAGTCACAAAATATAAAATTTACTGGAAATAAGAATACCCTAAGGAGTAATTCTGCCTTCCATTGGAAATGATTTACTTATTCAACAAAAATGTTTTTATATTTATTAGGTTTGTGCAAAATGCTAAATGCTGGCGACAAAAATATCAATGAAACACTGTTCCCAGCCTTAAAGTAGCAAAAAGTCCATGTAGTGGCAAACTTTCATAGTACCTGTCCAGCTCAGGTACTACTTCCTGGGGAAAATGAGTTTGATTCCCCAGCACCATATAATCTGGGCATGACAGTGCATGCCTTTAATCCTAGAACTTGGGAGGCTGAGGCAAGAGCACTGCCATGAGTTCAAGGCCAGCCTGGTCTACATAGTGAGGTCAGGACCAGCCTGGGCTACAGAGTGAGACCCTGTCTTAAAAATACATGCATACATACATACATACAAGCATACATACACATACATACATTCATACATATATACTTTGCTTCCCCAGCCATTCTGGGAGCAATGCAGAGCTTCTGTGAAGTAATCGGGTGTCTGTGAGTACACAGATAAGGAATCTCGCAGGGCCTCGCTGCCCGTGAACTGAAGTCCAGACCCTCTGGCATTCAAACCCCCCCGCGATCTGGTTCTAGCACGCCCACCATGCCAGACTTCAGCAGCCCTCCGCTCCCGCCCCAGCCCTGGTTCCCTCACATCGCTCTCGGCCGGCCTGCGGCCGCTTCCCTGCCCTGCACACCTTTGCCGTGTCTTGGCGGGCCGACTCCTCACTCCCTGTTCCACATGACTCTGTCCTTCAGCCACCCCTTTGTTCTCTTTCCTCATTAGCTTGTGAGCATGTGTCAAGTTAGCATTTCTACCAAATCACATCCACTCAGGGAGCAAGCAGATAAGGGCAGAGACAGGCTTACAGGAAAAAGAAGTGCTACAATCTGAGGCGTGACTAAAGTCCAAGTCAGCCGCAAAATACTTTCCCAGCCAAGGAGCACCGAGGCAGAAATCACACTGTTAGGGATGATTTTCTTTGGGCCTAGCATTACTTGGCCTTCTATTAAGGCATACAAATGTTTAAGTAACTTGAGTATAAATTCATGTGGAATACATTTCCTCTGTGACACGAGGAACTAAGTCATGAAGGAAGCCGGTGCATACAAAATGAGGTAGAGAAAGAGGAGGGAAGGTCAGAGGAGGGGACACCCAGGGAGCAAGCAGGCCCCGGGCAGCCCTCAGGAACTGCGCCTTCATTGATTAGAGGCGCAGGAGTAGACAACACTCGGACCAGCGTCACCAGGATTCTGTTTCATTCTCTTAAAGAATTTGCTGCAACTAAAGGTGGAAATGTTATTTCAATTGATTTTTAATATACGACAACTTGCATTTCCGTTGCCATCTGGCTATTGCCATTCAGAAGACCCCGGCTACAGCATTAACAGATGAAAAAGGCCAACGGAGCTATTTTGTTAAAATTATTTGATAATGTAAGACATGTCAACTCAGTTTTTGGTCCAGGTAGCAGGAGATGCTAAGTACCCACCGCGCAGATCCTCGGGGCACACACTGTTCTTTTCACGGCAGGCACATGGAAGGGAGTGGGGCTGTTAGCCGAGGGTGGTCCTTTCCAGCTCCTTCGCAGCTTTCCCAAGGAAGCCTGGGGACTAGCTGCTGTTTCGCAGGCCTTTGAAGACCCTCGTTAGGAATGTCTAAGCCATGTGGGCCAGGCACTGCCCATTTCAGGTCTCTGGTGACGGAGCGATGGCCGCATGCTGACGGAAAGATTAAACGATACTCACTAATACTAGGCTCCAGAGGGGCACAGGTTTGTTACAAGGAAAACTACATTTCCTCCAGGCCAGTGTGGACACAAGGAAACGGCTGACTTCCCACCGCCTCTCACGAGTTCAGGAAAGAACATTTTCTCTCAAGTGACCAGCTTCTGTGGCTATTAGGATAGGCACTGATTGGCTACACACTCCGTGTGGGTGGGACAAGAGACAGTTTGTCCAATCCCAGGATTGTTCTGGCCTGGTGTCGGGAAATAGGGGTCTTGATTGGTCCCAAGAAGAGTGTGAAAACTTAGAGAGGTCCCATCCATCCGATTTCTCTGTGTACGGTTAACTTCCGGGTTTCCCTAGCCCTACCCTCTCAAGTCTAAGACCAAGGAGAAAAAAGAGCTCAATCTAGTTTTTGCTTCGTCACTAACCTGATATTTAACATCAATCACGCTGTTCAATGTGCGTGTAGGTTTCTTTACATGCAAAATTTAGATAATAATATGAAATAGAAAATAAGAAAACAGTAGCTCGGTGCATTAAAAAACAGAACATCGTAACACAGTTTTATGATAAACAAGCTAGCACCTCAGTCAAAAGATAGTCTTGAAAAGATTATAAATAAATATAAGGAATCATCATTAATTTTCTAAAGACATACAGAAAGGTTTTAAAAGCAAACATACTTCATGACCTCAATACAAAGGAACGGTTATTTTCCTTTTACCCCTTCTTTTAAAATCCATGCTGCGGTTTCTGGTTTTAGCCATTGCAATTAAGCAGTCTACCAGGTGTACATTTCTACGAATGTAAAAATCTGGCCTCATCACAGCAGCAACAGTAATAACATCAGGAAACAAAACGCGTCTTTCTTACATGATCTCATTCACTTCATACGGTTGATTTCACAGGTAGGAAAATGCGGGAGTTGACCCGTTTAAATACAAAACTTGGTCACACACAGAGTCACAAAACTCGAACCCAGTTAAGATGGCTACGTCATGGCTCTCTGGCACGGGGAGTGGGGTTTTCTCTTTGGTCTAAGCTCGCCATAGAACTTTCCTCTCAACTGACTTCTTGGGGCACCTTTAAAGAAGTGGCAGTCCCAGGGCTCATAAAGCCGTGTCTAGCTCACTGCTCACCATGTTTCCCTGAGTTTCGCTCCTGAGCTGGACAGGGAGTCACACCAGGGGGACTGTCCTCCAGCAACCTCCCCCTACCTTTTCAGGCACGGTTCTTTGGGGGTCTGTTTCGGGCCTTTGCATTATGAAAGGATGCTGTCTGCTGGCTGTGTGCAAATGACACTCAAACAAGATTACAGGTATGCGTATCAAGCAGAATTCATGTGAAATATCCTTTAAGGGAAAATATGCACATATTAATCATCTGTGCAGAATTACAGCCTTCTTTTCTTCTACAATGTTGGCTCTTGTAATTGAGCAGCTATACTGCAACAGTGTTTAAATACAGTAATGTTCCAAGAATAATTCCCTTTCCTTATTAGGTCCCTTTAATTTTTTGTCTCTGCCGGCACACTCCATGTCAGTTAACAACTCTACTCTTTACATAATTCTAAAATATTGAACTGTATGCTAAATAAGTAAAATATTTTAAGATAATGTCCTGAGGGAATAGTATTTCATATTATAACTCAATATGCCCTAAGGTAATTATTCAGATATCAATATGCAAAATAGCAGTGTGCTGTAGTACCCTATATTTCTTTTTATTTTGCTTCTTTGTAGCAAGCAATAAATTTAAAGGTACAAAGTAAAAAAATAAAAGTTCCCAGTTGATATTTTTAACAAGATTGCTTGCCTAGGGAAGGAGAAATTTCACTTGGTCCTTTCCTAATTATTCATGTAAATTAAATTCTACAAGTGAAGAAAAATTCATAAAAGTCATACTTACTCATCTGAGAGGGAGATGTGGCATGTGAATGGGGCCCATAACCTCAGAAGGAGAGAGGGAGAAAATATCACAAGCAACTCCCACATTAAGTTAAGTGAACCAAAAAGAGGGAGACTCTCCGTGTGAAGGAGACTTCAAGGATGTCCTCCCTGATCGCCTCTTAATAGTCTCCAATCTCTGACACAGGAAACAAATCAAGAATTCAGAGAACATGGAATTATTAACCACTTATATTTGATACCAAATGTAAGCACTACTGGACACATTTTAAAATTTAAAAACCTTTTAATATAATGTTTAAAAAGGAAGCAAGGAAAGTAATTTAATTTTCGAAGACATCAGTAGATGGCACTTTCTAGCAAAAGTTAATTGCATATTTTCATGTATTTTTGAAATCCACACCGTTTTTTTTTTCCTCCTTGGGCTAAAATATGTTAAGATGAAATTATGCAATAAACGGCCTTAGACATGGATGTTAACATTCAATATTGAAAACAAATTCAAATCGTGCAACAAAGTATTTATTGAATGCTTCTTTTTATAAACAATAAAATAGTTTTTCTTATCCAGATATAAGGAGTCTAATCAACCCCTTCACAAAAGACATAATCATTAGGTGGACAGCATCTCCACCAATCGCAAGACATTCTTAGGTAGCATCTCTTCGGGATAAAGTTAAAAACTGTGAAGGAGGGAGAAACCAAAGCTAGCTGAATGTGGAGGAATGCAAGCTGGAAAAAACAAAGATGAAACCAAAAATAAATCAAAGATAGAAATTAAGACAGAGACAGAAGTTGTAAGAGAGGATGAGACCAGGATGACAATTTTAGTATTAGATATTATGACCTTGAAATAACAGCCAGGTTTCTGAACAGATTTATGAGGTAGATGAGGGTATTTGACCAAATTCTGAGAGCACTAAAAATTGTCCTAAAATACATAGTGAGAAAGTACCAGAAGTACTTGCTTCTAAGACACAACCTCTTAATCTGAGTAGAAGCACATCACTTGTGGCTTTAAAAATAAATGAGATGTGGTCAAAAATATGGTGAATGCAAAAAATTTTCAAGAGCTTATTACAGTAAAAGATGCATTGTTATCCATCCCCTTCAAAATATCCCTCCTTACTTTGAACATACTTAGCCTGTTATTCTTGACACATTTAGAAGAAGTTCAGGAAGTCCTCCTTGGTGAGTGTCTTTAGTTATGTTGATGTGATGTCCTGAATTGATCCAAACTATTTACTTTTCATGGTCGTTTTGACTTTCAAGAAGAGACAGAAGTCACACAGTACCAGATCACATTAATAGGTTGAATGAGGCCATACTATGTTTTACAAGTCTGCCTTTCCACTGGAGGGTGCTCAGCAAGAGAATTCAATGTTCTCTTTACTATATCTCATAAAGACACACACAAAAGAGGATTTTTAGAACTGCTTCAGAAAGGGGCAAGGAATGGTGGAATAAATGTGCTCAAAATAAGGGGAAGTATTTTGATCATGATTAATAGCAATGTGCTTCTTATCACTGTAATATGCTTAATCTAAACATTCACTGTTTATTTGGATCATTCCTTGCACAATCCAACAGGACATAGAAATGTCTAACATGCACATGAAAAGATGCCCAACATCAAAAATTATTAGGAAAGTGTAAATTAAAATCACAACGAGCCGCCACTTTATATCCAGAAAATAGCTATAATAAATTTATACATATATATTAAAAAACAAAAACTAACAAGTGTTGGCAAAGATGTGGAGGAACTAGAACTTTCATGATGGTATAAATATAAAATGGTGCCGCTGCTATGAGAAATGTATGGGGTTCCTCAAAACATTAAATACTGAATTATACTATGAGGCATATAGCAAAAAGAATTAGGAGTAACTCAACAGGTATCCGTATATAACAGTCCTTATGGCATTACTCATAACAGCCAAAAGGGAGACTACACAAAAGTCCATTGACACATATGTGGAAAAACAAAACATGGTGTATACCTACAGCTGTAAAAAAGGAACGGAACTCTGTGCTATGCTACAAGACAGCTAAGCCTTGAGAACATAATGCTCAATGAAGTAAGCCAGACACAAAGGCATAACCATTGACCTCAAACCAAACATAGTCTAAGTAACAGACTCTATAACATAAAATAAACATCTCAGCTGAGCGCTCAAACTCAACCTGTGGATACAGAGTTCTGGTCTCCATATTTAAGAGTCCATCGTTGAACCCAGTTTTCTTTAAGCATCAATTTAATTGGCATCTATTGAGCGTGCCTTGCACGCCAAGTTCACAGCTAACCACTAGAGGGAGTGGTACATATGAAGCAGATAGCAATCAACAAGGTACAGCTTCTGGAGGAAGGCGTGACTGGTTTCTCCCATCCAACTCCTGTGGTGTGAAAGTGTTTCCCCAAGATGTGCAGGCTGAAATTAATCTCTAATGTGATGATATGAAGAAGCATGCCTACAGAATGCAATTAGATCACGAAGCTCATGAATAAGATTAGCGACTTACAAAAGAGCTGTAAGCAGTAGGATAACCAGGGTTGGCAACAACTAGTGATGTATTTCAAAACATCTGGTAGAGAGGATTTGAATGTTTCTAACACACACAAAAAAATAAATATCTGAGTGATAAATACATTAGTTATCCTATTCTGATCGTTCAGATTGTATAAAAGTATTGAAAGATCAAACTATACTCCATAAACATAAACAATTCATTTCTTTTTTCTTATGGTATCAGGAATTGAATCCAGGGCCTTCCCACTGAGCTGCATTCCCAGCCTATTTTTCCTTCTTTTTTGAGACATAAGTTTCTGAGACTGGTCTTGAACTTGGGATTTTCCTGCCTCGGCCTCTCAGAGCATGTACGATTAGTTTACTGATTTAAAAATAAACATGAGGTCAAGAGACACAGAGAGGTAGAGAGGACTTTTCACCCTCCCTCCGTGGGAGAATAGAACAATAATGTGTTATCTGTGAACAGAGGCAGCTTTTGCTGAACACCAAACCTTTCAATGTCTTGATCTTGGGATTCTCAGCCTCCAAACCTATGAGGAATAATTTTCTTTTGTTTGCAAATTACTCAGCATAAGGCATTTTGTTACAGCAGCACAAACAGACTAAAACATCAACCTTAAAATAAAACTCAATATATCTCCAAAGATTAAGCCTTTTATTTCATAATTATAGTAAAAACTCAAAGTTCATTCTCAACTCAAAGAAGCATTACACTAACTCAAATTTCTCCTGCTCTACAAATGTCAGTTAAGAGGATTTCTTTTTTTAAAAAAATCACCAGGTGTCTAATTTTCACCTTCACTTTTAGCTAAGGCTGGCAGAACAATTCAGTAATGTTTAAAGAATTGAAAAATGAAATTGCTGTGAGATTAACTATGCTAAATACTTTCTACATCATAACGCCTATGATCCCTGTAACAATCCTACCTGGTAGATATCTCAGATTTTCAAAATATCAAAGTCAATACAATAATAAATGGCAGACAGCTAGTAAAACATATCTATTTTTCTTTGAAGAGGCTTCAGCAATTTTATGGATCAGAAGGGAGTCATAATCTCAGCTCTATGATTTCAGTGTGCTAGCTACTTTTTTTAAAAAGTCAAGTAATTGATTTTTCTAAACTTTTCTCCCTTTAGGAAAATATGTGAGAGAATCATATTTTCTAACTTGCATATCACGTTTGTTCTTTTCTTTAATACTTAATAGTCAACACTACTTCTTAAAATTTGATTGTTCATTGAAGAAAGGGAATGTGACCAATTTTCAGATACTTTCTGCACTCTACTACGTGCCAACAGGCATGCCCGCTTGGAGCACAGTCTTCTACAGTTAGACCTGAACCACAGCCCTGGATGGCCCCAGATTGGAGCTTTCACACCAGATTCCAAAGCACAGAACTCACCAAACTCTGAACACCTGGACCATAGAGGCCTGAAATTTTATTACTTGTTGTTTTAAGCCAGAGGTTCCCAAACCCAAAGGCAAAAAACCGTACTGGTCAGTGGCCATACAAGGACTCAGCCAGAGGGCCAGATAAGCGGCAAGCTGGAGACGAATGATAATAAGGAAAGCTCCGCCTCCTGCAAGTGAGCTCCTATCAGGTTCTAATGCCGCTGCTGATCTTTGGGGGTGGAGCTTCACTCCCCCCACCCCTCCTGCTGCCGGTCAGCATTTCAAAGCCATCCCCCAACAAGCTCCTGCATGACCAGTACCTACCGCCTCATCCTCCATCCTTAGGAGAATGCTTTTCAAATGCACAGGACCTCGGTGCCAAAAATGCTTAGGAACCGCTGTTTGGAACCGCGAATTAATATAGTCTTGTCTACACGACAATAATCAACTAATATAGATTTTATTGGGCCCGTTTCAATTTTTGAGACAAGCAAAGAACAAGAAATCAAACTCAAATCCATTCTCAATTTTTTCTAGTACCTGAGAGAAAACTTTATGACAAGGCAGCTGTGTGCGCTAAATCACAAGGCAGGTGGAGCTGCAAAGTCATTTTTAACTGATGGAGTGTGTTAAGCAAAGGCCAGAGGCAATATATGTGTTCCTTGTTTGAGAATGAGTGGCTCAATTTCACTAGTTCCCCACATTTTTCTGCCCGTGGTGGAGGGGAAAGGGTTATTACTTTATCAGTAACAAATACCGTTGAACCTTGCCTTTACCTATTGAATGTTAATCGTGCAGTTCATAGCAAAGCGTTACGCAACCAAGGGAGTGTGGTTTCATTTGTACTCATCCTGGAGAGTAACAGCGTTGCTCTAACAACTGTTGGTATTTCAAAATTAATGGTAATCAAAAGAATGGACCCCGAGCACATTTCAAAGAAAATGTAAATGTGAATATGCCAACGGACTGGATATGGGAAAATGAGGAGAGGGAGAAGAAGAGTAAGATCATTCAAAAACTGAAGTCTGATGATGAAGAACAAAGTCAAGAGGAAAGGCGGATTGAAGCCCAAGTCAATGAATTTGGGGTTTCACTAGGAAACTCATGGGGAACCATACAACTTACAGTTGAAATCTAAAACTTAAGCTCAAAGAGAGGTGAGTGCTACTCCAAATTCTAAGGGAATGAAGTCATCAAAGAAGTAAGTTCAACACTAAATGTGTTGGTGCATGCCTGTAATCCCAGCCCTTGGGAGGCTGAGGCAGAGGGTTGTTGTGAGTTTGAGACCAGCCTGGACAACACTGTGCCTTCAGAACCAGCCTGGATTATAGAATGAAACCTATATCCGGAAAATAAAAAGTGAGTTCAAAGAAGAGAAAACAGAATAATACGGGGCTGCTTCAGAAGATGTGAGAAAAAGATGTAAGATCACGGTAGCTTTAATGAATAAGAATATATGGTTGACTCTTAGACATCTTTTCCATCCTTAATGAGTCATACATACCACCCACACTAATAAATTTCTCTGGGAATTAATATTGGTTGAGGGGCTACACAATTCCTGTATTGGCTCAATCATATCCAAGGTAAGGTTTATATTTCTGAATAAGGGAAGGTTTTCTAGATATCTGCAAAGCAACATGCAGCAACGATTACCAGTAGCCTCTGTCTTGCAACCTCAGGAAAAGCCAACATAAGAAATAGACCAACTAAGCCAGGAAGGAGGAGCTTAGAGCTCAGGGAAAGGCAAAGTAACAGCTTTGACATACCCTGTTTAGATTCTACCATCCTTTGGACTTCTTGTATATTTTTGTTTAAAATCATTTCCTGAGAAAAAATCTTTTTGACAAATAGAGTTGTGAAATGAAAAGGATTCAAATAGGCCAGACAAGGCAAGTTTGAGAAAAAGAAATTGACTTTGGCCAAGGAGAAAAATTGTATTCAAGTTCCTCATTACTGAACTCAATGTCTATTTACCTGCCACTTAGTGTGTAACTTACACAGGACTCCTGTGTCAGTAACAGACTACTTGCCTTGGACATGAGTGAGCAATGGGTCAGGAGCAGGGCACATCTCTGTGGGAGCAGATATTCTAAGAGCCATCACAAGTTTTCACATCATTTCCTTCTGCCACATTCTAAAGTATGACTGCCCTTCACCTGAATTCTAAATGAGAAGATGCAGGACACCAAACAAAATCAAGAAGAGAAGGTCTTAGGAAGCATGGCCTGCACACACGGACACATACCATGTGAGTGAAATGTAAACATTTGCTCTCTTAAGTGACTGGTGCTTTGTGGGTTCTTACTACAGCAAAGACAACTAATGGACCAAAAGAAGACCAATGGAAATCTCCAAGGAAATAATTTGCCTAGATTAGTCATGCCAAAAGGTACATTCCAAGGAATTAAGAACCAACAGGGGAAAAAAAGAAAAAGAAAGGGTAGAGAAGAAGAGGTATAGATCTTCTCTTCAGAATGTAGAACACTCCAAAGCAATTCACTCACTCGAACAATGAACAAATCTTGGCTAATGTACAAAAGTCGTAACTTTTCTTGGTTCCATTAGAGAATCACAGAGCTATAAAGTCAACTGAATTCCAAAAGTTGATGTGTTCTTTCCAACGAGGGACATGAACCACAAACTGTGTCATGTTTAGTGGAGCACAGACAGAGGCAATGGAACGATAGTGCAGGAGTAGATACAAGTAGAGAACTTCCCCTCTTAACGATGGGAAGAGAAAAGCCACACTTCACACAGTACCATACACAGTGCCCAGTGAGGGAGTGAGGTGAAGAGGGCACCTCAGGCCTTTACCCAGTTCATGTTTCTGGTCTCAACAAGCTACACTCAAGGGGAAAGACAGAAATTACAAAAGGATTCCCCGGCCATTAATAGTGACTTTTGAATAAGCAGAGAAAATGGAAAAGAGAAATGTTCAGAGAAGAGAAATTGAAGAAAGATAAATAACAATCATCAAAAAGGGGAAGCAAATTCTGCCAACATGAGGATAAACAGCTTGACAACCAACCTGGGCAAGAATCCACAACTGGAGACTACAGAGGATTTGTAGGTCCCTTGAATGCAAGGAATTAACTAAGAACACGACTTCATTTCTTTTCTTGAGTATGAGACACAAGTAAGTCAGCAAAATCCATTGATACTATGAACAAAAACAAGACTTACAAAAACTCTTTCACAATGTCATTCAGAAGATAGAGCAGGCTGTGGACATGCCACTCAACACGTCTGATTTCAGCCAATGGAGCTACATAAACTGGAACAGATGGAGAATAGAAGTGTCACCAAAAAAAAGACAGGAATCGTAGGAATTGAAGAGTGATTACTCTAAGGAGATTCCAAGGAAGTGACTTTTTATGTAGAAAGCAACTTCACTGGGACCAAAAAAAAAAATTTTTTTTGTGTAATCACTATTGGGACAAGCTAAATAGAAATAGTAACTATTTGGCACTCACCGCACGCCAGTTATGGTGTTAAGCATCATACGTAGCTTTTTTGGCCTACAACACAATGTTTTTAGAAGGATGTTATTTCCCCTGAAACAAATGAGAAAACCGAGGTTCAGAGACATTAACTAACCTGCTTAAAAGGAGAAAGACCAGGAATGAAAAACCTAGACCTGCATCTAAGGATGGAGGCCCTAGGTATTAAACTATCCTCGTGCTAATAAAGGACACTGAACTCAAAAGACGATGGAAGCTCCAGGTAACGTGGAGAGACCAGCGTAAGCTGATGGGACCAGGAAGGAGCCTAGCGAAGAGGGCAGCCATAGATACAAAGCCAGCAGCAGTTCAGGCAGAGGATGACAACAGGGTGACATAAGCCAGGGCACAGGAGGCAAGGCACAGGGACAGTTGGCTGTGGAGATGAAGGGAGGAGAGCAGGGTGGTTTCAATCATGATTAATGACTCAGATTAAAAGCTGCTGCAACTTAATTTTCTCCTAACAACAGCATTGGAAATGGAACCTCCACGGAATATCATCCTTGTTCTAGTACTGGCGGAAATAAACAGACCCACTGAGCAGGACTCCTAATCACAAGACTTATGTAATAGTTATTTCTGTAGCCCTTTTACTTAATTACCCTAATCACTTCTTCAATAAAACAGTTGATTTTCCTCAAAATCCCAGTTTCTTTATTGATAAAACAGGCAAAATAATACATAAAGTTTAACATTTTAATACATACTCCATTAACCTTATTTCTTTCATTTATACTAATGCCTCATTTAAATACTGTTAACATATGTAAATTTTCAACAACATAAGATAGTCTTCTTGTATGTTGTTGTCAAACAGCAACCTAAGCATAATGATTTTTTCCAAACAATGTACAATAATATGTGCTTTTTGGGTATCAAATCTTCAACTGAGGGAAATTTTATGAGAATACAGGAGAATAATTCAAAAGCAACAGAGCCTTTTAAGATTTTTGTGGTTAATACACACAAATATTAGTATACTCAATAATCTAAAGTAGCGCCATAAGTAGGAAATAACATTAATATACATATATATAGTGTGTGTGTGTACTTCATAGTTTTTGGTTTTAGATAGTGCCAAGATAATGCCGTATTTATTTAAACCTACAGAAATTGTTGGCTAGCTGCAGAGTCCAAGGAGAGTCTAGAGTTTTTCATCACTGATAAGCAGCCTCCTGCCTTAAATGTAAAATCATTGGCTTACATAGTGAATCATTACAAATCTCTCACAAGCTTTTAAACCAATCAGTCAAGCTTAGAATTCAGCGATATGGGGAATCATAGCTCTGAGGCTCTGGGGCCTCACTGTGCAAGGGTAATAAATGTAAATGATTTTGTAACTTGTAGAAACGCAGGTTAGTTCGCTCTTTACCTCCCAAAGAGCAACGGGGTTTGACTAAGGAGGTTTCCCGTGGTCCTAGGGAAACAAGAAAAAATAATCTATTATGTCACTTTCTTTCCTGAATCCTGGGGAAAAGAATAACATAAAAGGCAGCTAATCTGTTAGGCACACAGAGACTACTCTATAGAAACCTGCCACTCAAAGAGCCTCGATTCCATATGTCATGTGTAGCCTGCCCACGGAGGAAAGGGCCTTCCTGAGCAATATTCAGTAAGTGGTACCGCTTATTGAATTCTCCCTGCCCTTGGCAGAACCTCTTCACCGTAGCACAGACTTCTCGACTAAAGCCATCGCCACCACGGACATATATATGTGGGGTGGTTTCAAAGAAATAAAGTTCCAATTCTGAGAACAAATCGTACACAGAGTTTGAATGTTTTTTTTCAGTGTGAGACTTAATATTATCACAAAGACAGAAAAGACTGCAAATGGTAGTGACATTTAAAACGAGAATTACATACATATTATCATACAGTTAATTACAGCTTAATTATACACCGCAAAACTATAAAAGATATAAAGTGAGGTTCTAATTAGACTTATAATTTCTCCTCACTAGGGTCCCGGTAAAGTCACTTTACCCAAAAAAGGTAATACAGTATACCTCTTGGATGTCTGAGCCGGACTGCTCATCTTGTGTTTCTTATTTCTGCTGATGATCTTCGTGTCCGTAGCCCCTGGTGCCTTGTGCAAGATTATGGAGTCATTTAGTCTTTGCTTCCGTTCTCAATGTTCAAGTTTTAAATAAATTCCTCAAGCAGACTTCCTTCTACTCCTCACCTCCGGCCTCTCAGGCACGAACCCGTGCGTCCACACTGCGGTTGTGTTCACAGAAGGTGGCTTCCATGTCCATCCAGAAGCATTCTTAAACCATGTGTAAGTGGCAGGGACAAAATGGAAGAGTCCGGGCGCCCATAATGAGGAGAAATATAACTGGCGTGAGACAGTCTGCTGTAAAATTGAACCGAATTCCCCGTGTGAGGCTGTGCCCTCAGCCACAGCTCAGTTTTTGGGGTGATCCTATTTCACCATTGTGTGCCCAGCATCACGCAAGCTAAGCTCCTAAATGCTAACATGTGCAAATTGTTTTATGGAATTGATCATTTGTATTTTTACATGGTAGGAGAATTCTGAAGAATTAAATCTTGAATGAGCTGAGAAGAGCCACTGTAGAGCGACATGTAAACAACATGTGAAGACAGACGTGCAAGGGATAGGTGCACGAATGTTCATCATTATTTCCAGTTTACACGTTTGTCTTCATTTATTTGCGACGCCGGGAATTGAACTCCAGGCGGAGAAGCAAGTATTCTACCATTGAGCTCTATTCCCCATCCTAAGCGTTTTTGATTGATTTTGAAACTATAGTGGAACTTAGTATATTCAAGGCAGAGGCAAGTATGATACATGGTAAATCTTCATCCTTCATTCTTCTAACGTAGGTAGATTGGATACTACCTATATCAATTTTTTCTTTGAAATTTTGTTATAGTAGTTAATTAAGAGTGATCGCTGTTGCAATAGAAAACAACTAATTAAAAATAAGCATAAATTGACAGAAAATTAGTTCAAAAAACAATTTATGGAAGGAAAGAAAGTTAAAAATAAGAACATTTTTAAACACAGTTTCCCAGTGTGACCTCATTTCCCTTCAACATGAATACAAAAAAACTTCTTGTATATTGGTGGAAAACACTGACGGTTGTATATATAAATTGCTGCCAATTTCTGTGCTTATCATACACATACCTTCAAAAGATGTTTCCTTAAATATGTATTTATATGAAATATTGAAAATAGTAAAATGAACACCACACATCTACTGAAAAGTCAACCTTACTTTCTTAAATATAGTTCAAGATAAAATATGTCAAATAAGTTCTTAGGAAAGATCCCAGTTGAATATAAGCAAAAACTAGCAGTGCTGGGTTAAATATTGGATGATTTTACCAAAAGTTATAGAGTGACTTTTTCATGCAGTCTTCCACCTAGATCATTTTTATCCTTCTTTTTTTGTAAATAGAACAATTAGTTTTCTGAAAATTAAAAAGCCTTAACCAATAGTTGCTTCAAGATTTCTCAGAAGTAGTTTTAGTATTGCATAATTTTTTGGTTTTGTCCTTCTGTGTATCTGCAGACACATGTTGCATTTGTGTAGACAAATGAATTCCAGTAGTTTTCACTCTAGTCATGCACCACATAACATTTAAGTCAACAGCAGATAGCATTTATAATGGGAGTCTCCTAAGGTTATAATGGAGCTAAACACAAGTCCAGTACTCTAGTCATCATAGCCATCTAGCCATTGCAACATCATGGCTCAAAATACTGTCCACGTGTTCGCGGTGATGTTGATGTAAACAAACCTATTTACCTACCAGACATATGAAAGTATAGCACAGACAATGTACAACGAATGAATCATAATAATGATAATAAATGACTATGTTATTAGCTTATGTATATGATACTTTTAACTTAATTTTAGAATGTCCTTCTATTTATTAAACAAAAGAAGACGTGTACTCTACAGTGGGTTGTGCTATTCCAGGGGCAGCCTCTAATGTCTAGTGAGGACCTCTTCTCCAGACTGCATCGGTTTCTTTGCTGCTAAGTTTAACCTCATGGTGTTGTGTTCATCACAGCTGTAGGAACAGTGTCACAACCATTGGTGTGTAGTAGGCTACACCACCTCATCTGTACAATTACATTCTAAGATGTTCACATGACCCCACTGCCTCAGGACACATTTCTCAGAAGTATTGTTATCATTAATTAAAGTGCGACTATTTATAGTATAACTAAAACTCATACATGTACTAAATAACCCAATAAGTTTTATGGTTTTGAATTGAAATTTACATTTGTTGCTTGTTTTCAACTGTTACTATGTACAATGATCTAGTCACACAGTTCAAGAGTTAATTTATTAACATTAATTATTGTTCATGTAAAGCCAGAAAATGTGATCTTGAAAAAAAAACTAAGTTTAAACATAATATCACAGAGCCAATATTTCAACAGTAACATACATCAGGTAATAAATAGCTCCCTTTGATCATTGTTTTTAAAGTCTCTTGAACCATGCTTTGATTAGTTCTATTTAATATTTAACATCTGGTTAGTCAATTTCAATCTGCAGGAAACACTGCTGGAAAAAATTCTATGCTGACTAAATACATTTATAATACTACAAAGCTGACATGTAATTGATTTTAGTTCCCATAAAAAGATTATGTTAACTTTCCTTAATCTATACATTTGTATTTTGCGCAGTCTAGTGAATTCACACCAGGGATGCTAAATTTTTATTTCCTATCAATATTTTATGTAAAATTGATAGGATTATATTTTAGTCTAAGTACTATTTTCCAATTTCTCTCTTGAAAAGGAAATAACATACTGAAAAATATTACTGCACAGCTGTAGCCCTAATACAATAGAGACTTTCTGGACAGCTGAAATGCTTCTAATCATTGAAAGGCTTACTGTAATCAGACCACAGAGAGGCTCTTTAGATTTTAATATATATATATAAAACTATCAAAAGTCTGAGTTTAGTTGGAGAAATTTGGTTGTTATTGTTTTAGTATTACCATAGAAATGGTAAATAGAAGATTCTCTTATTAAATAAGGAAATGTTTATAAAGATTTAAATTAGTGTTTTGGTAGTCATTTAATATTATTTCATTATCACTTCATATTAAAATATATAATTATTGCTAAATTTCTCACTGACAGCCATTTCTAATAGGTCGTAAATTTTTTAAGACAGTGATTTTGGTTTTTACTTCCCATAACATTGATTCAACTGACAAACATCTTCTTAGCAAAGGCAAGAGTTACTTTTACTCTATTTGGTTTCAGATATCCAATGTGTCATGATTGGTGTGTTGTCTTTTAATTTCAGAGCTCACATTCTCTTTAGTCTGTGGAAGAGGATCAAAATCAACATGTGACACAAACGTTAGGAAGACAAAGTCCTAAGCTGACTCTCTAATCTTCTCTACATATAACCTACCACTCTCATTGCAGTAAGATAAAAAGTCATTAATTATGTAAGGATAAAGTATTGAAAGCAATATAAAAAGAGTAACAACTTTCTAAAGAAAAATTTACCAAAGTTGACAATGCCTGGCAGTAAATACACTAAAAAACATAAAAGTCCGAATCAGTCATCAGCTTTCCCAGCTCTTGCTACATTTCATAGATCTGTAATAAACCACATTCTCTGCAACTTCTCAGATATTCATTGTTTGATCCAGCGCTGAGTATATGTTTGATAACTAAAACACGAATAAACACTGCATTTGATAAATAAATATTGTTGGATAAAATACAATGAAATTTTTTATGGAGCAAGAACGTTTCTTCTTGTGATGCTAGGAACGAAACACAGAGCCTTCAGTCTGAACTCTACCATCAGCCCTTCCTGTATTTTTATTTGGAGACACCGTCTCAGTGACTCTCTAAATTGCCAAGGCTGGCTTTGAACTTGCTATTCTCCCACCTCAGCCTCCTAGCAGGCTGAGGTTATATGAGTTTTTCATTAAGATATTATTTCAATGCACATGGCAAGAGCTAATTTAAAGAGAGTGAGCAAGTATTGGTTGTATCTTCTAAAACAATTTCTTTATGTTGTTAAAACTATTTGTGTCGCTGAAATAAAGTTTTTGTAAAAGACTTTAGCCTTCCTTCTAAGCAAAATGAGAAACCATGCAGAGTCTTAAGCCCAATGATGACATCATCTGGGGTTCTTCCCAGTGGTCACTGTGTTAAGAATAGACCAAAGGAGGCAAACGCAGGAGTAGAGAGACCAACTGGGAGATCAGTGTCACGGTCTGGGCAAAAGTAAATGGTGACTTGGGCCAGAAATGGACAGGAGGAATTAAGTGTTAGTTCTGATGTAAATGATAGGCTTCGTATGATAATGAAGTGCCATGTATGTTCACCAGTCATAACAAATGTACCACTCTGATAGCAGACATGTAAATGGGAAAGCGTAGGCATGTGTGCTTAATAGAAACAGAGACGCAAGGCCTATGAGAAAACCCTGTACCTCTATTCAGCTCTTCTATGAACTTAAAATTGTTCTAAAAATTAAATTCTACTTTAAAAAGAAGACAAAAAAGTAGAGGAGCTAAAGGAATCGCTCAGTGGTTGAATTGCCTGCCTAGCAAGGCCAAGGCCCTGAGTTCAATTTTCCTGCACAATATAAGCCAGGCATGGTAGCGCACCTATAATCCCAGCACTCAGGAGGCTGAGACAGGAAATTGCTGTTAGTTCAAGGTCTGTCTGGCCTCGATAGTGAGTTCATGACCAGCCTGGACTACACAGTGAGATCCTGTCTCAAAAAAAAAAAAGTAGAAAACATAGTTAGATTGTGCACACATATTTTGAAGGTAGCAGTAAAACGTTTGATCTGAAATAAAATGTGGCCAAAAGAGAGAAATAGCAGAGACTCCAAGAGCTATGAGCATGTGGGAAGCTGACACTCAAATGTTTCCCAGACTGGAGGCAGTGGGATGGGGAACACACGGCCTGGAATCCAGGGACGGCTGCCAGCGTACACGGGAACGGCTAAACATGGCAGATCTGTGAGATGTCACCCTCCTCAAAGCCCTACCACTTGCCTGGCCAAGGTTCTTCAGTACATCCTGAGAGCGCACGGTTGGTTAGAACTTGTGCACGTGGAAGAATGTTATGTTCATCAAAGTCATAGTTCAACTGTCACCTGACATTTTGGTGCTCAGGAGCTTCAAGAGAGGAAGGCATAAGAGAATAAGCACCTATTTGTAACTGGCAAAGTAAAACTTGCATATATCTATTGTATACATGTTTTGAAAGGCTACAAAATGGTTAAAATAAGCTAATAATATATGCATACTTTACATACCATTTTTAATGTGAGAAATACGTTCACTTAGCAATGTGTAAGAATGCAATGAAAGCAGGCATTTTTACACAGTTAGATTCTTTCTGGCATCTTGTGGGAATTTTCTGCAAGTATATAAAATGGAAAATACATTTGTAGTAATTCCGTTCTATTTTAACAATATTTATTGAGCATTTGTGATGGGATAGTTTCCAAGGGACCTACAAATTAAATAGAAACCCCATAAATTTTGCAAAAATATAAAGTATTATAGCTCTCTGGATACCTATAGTCTAAAGGGGAAATATACCAAAAAATATATAGGATATATGCTTCAGAGGCAGTGCTTTTTAAACTCAAATGTGCTTAGGAATCTCTGCATCTAGCCCCAGAGATTCTCTTGGTAGGTCTGGAATGAGGCCTAGTACTATTATAAAATTCTGTATGATTCTAAAGAAGATGGGCTGTGGCTGTAGAGAATGGCATGGGATTTTCTATGTACTCACTGGAGATGATTCTTACTAGTGTACAGTGTTGCATGCCTGACCCAGGTGTCAGATGTATGCACACTGAGCTGTGGAGTACACACAAGATGGGCTCAAATTCTAAAACAAGCCCTAAAGAGATTTAACGTGCTCTAGAAGATTTCTGTGTCTTATGAGAAAGCACATTTTCAGTCTTCATTCTGAATTCTTCCTCTCAGACTTCTGCTCGGATGCACGCTATTTTTTGTTTTGTTTTGTTTTGTTGTATGTATTACTTAGGTTTGAACCCAGAACTTTTGCAATGAGTTACATTCCCAGCCCATTTTTAGTTTTAACTTTGAGGAAAGGGTCTCACTAAGTCACAATGTTGCCCAGGCAGAGCTTGAACTTGTGATTCTCCTGCCTCAGCCTCCCAGAGTGCTAGGATTACAGGCCTGTGTCACTGGGTCCAGAAAATATGCTGTTTGTTTTCTTCACAGGTTTACAAAGATCTGAGCCTCTTTCCCTTCCTACTGTGTCCAATATATGTAAATGCAGTGTTAATAAACAGGATAGATTCTATTAAGTTTTGGGAGGAAGAGTATAGACAAAAAAGAATAGACTTCAGGAGAATAGTACCAACTTCAAACTCAGCATTAGTTGCTGCAAGTCCTAGTCCCACCCACAAATCGGATTTCACTGGTTCTGAACTTTGCTAGAATTACGTGAGCCAGTACATGTAAAACAAAGGAGTGATACTTAAATCAATATTTTATGAACAGTGTAGAATATCAGGTCATTCTATAGGATTACCTCTTGTTAAGTTAATAGAAACAGGAGCTACTGTGATTTCTTGGACTTAACGAACAGATGACATCTTAGGACCTTTCCACCCATCAGATTCTCTGATTATATGGGTAGTTATTACTGTTTGCTTAGAACTTTCCTCTAAGGCTCTCTAAAACAACGTATTTACATATGATGTGAGCTCAGCTCAAAACCTGCAGCAGTAAGCAATTCAGTTAAAATTTGGGACCTAAGAGACCAAACAGGAAGTCAGTGGAGCCGTATGCTATGGAACTGCTAAATCAACAAAGGATAATTTCAGAAGCTTGTCAGAAAACTCTGTACCTCCAATGCCCATTCTGCCTAATTTACAGTACCCTCGGAAAGGGAGAAAAGGCCTCCAGACTCCTCTCTGTGATGTGGAAAGTACCTAGAACAGATTCAAACAGCAATGTAAAGTTACACTGTACATAAAAAGATAAACACACCAACTGCACACTCACCTTCAGTTATATGTCAATTATCTACATAATGTGTTATAATTCTGAAAAATGACTAGGTAGATCAGACGAAAGGGAAATTTTAGGAAGCGTTCCAAGGAGGAGCAGAGATGACAGCAGGGAAAGGAATAATGAAATAATGAAAAATGGCAGGAAGTCACCTTGCCGGGAGCTGAACACCCACCTGTGAGGTACTGACCATGACTCTGGAGAGCTTGGGTAGACTCAAACAGCTCAAGAGGAACATGAGAGGAATAATTTCAAGCACATGATTAAGAGATAAGTGTTGATCTGGGAGCTTGGATTCAATTCGAAATGGAAAAGAGAACAATTTAACAGAGAAAGTTGAATTATGTGGTAAAGACAAACTAACAGAATACGCAAATACCTCAATAAGCCTGATAAATAAGAAATAAATACAAGATTATTACAGTTGTCTGTATAATAATAATAATAACAATAGTGGCCAAAGTTTACTGAGACCATAAAATGTGCCAGGCACTGTTAGAAGTAACTTTACAAGGGTTAACTTATTTCCCTCAACAATCTGCTTCTATAGGGATCATTGTTATAGAGATCATTATTTTTCCCCATTTTATTGGTATGTATTAGTACAAAACCCAAGGTTTACAATGAAGGTGAAGATTTTGTGCACATACGTATCTTTTCAAGGTGACAAAGACTTTCTCATTCTCCTTTTGTCCGTCCCCCTACCCGCCCCTCCTTACCTCCCCTCCCTACCTCTGTGTTTCACTTTGTTTTTCATTTCAAGTTCCATAACAGTTATAATCTGGGTCTCTCATATCAGAGAGACCATTCGATCTTTCACCTTCTGCTTCTGACTCACTTCACTAAGCATGACGTTCTCAAGTTTCTTCCATTTGCCCTCAAAGGTCTCCACGCTGTTGGACTTTATAGATGCATAGTGTTAGATTGTGTATAAATACCAAAGTTTGTATATCCATTGGTCTGTTGATGGGTATTTTGGTGAATTCATATTTTAGCTATTGTTAGTTGTGCTGCTATGAATAGAGATCATTATTATATGGATCATTATTAGGCCCACCTTACAGATGAAGAAGTTGAAGTACTAAGTGCATAATTTTAAGTTCAAGTAAATCAGGGAACTGGGAATTGAACTCAAGCACTGTTGCTCTTGACTGTTATATCTTAGCAACCAGAACTTTCTGGGTGTTTCTGGCAGTATAGAGAAAAAGAAAGATTCGATAAGCATTGCCAAGAAAGAATTATAAGTCAGAGTGTAGGGGTCAACGAAGAGAAAGGCACTGAAGATGACTCCAAGCTTCCAGGGTAAGAACAGGAAGGATTGATCGTATGTCTTGTAACTATTTAAGTTTTAAAAATGTATTAGTGACACAATAATAGAGAGAGGGGATGATGTATTTGCTAATCAATATATGAACATCATTTCTTTTAATGTAAGAAATTTTCCACATTGAGGAAAAATAGATTAGGAGCTGATCGTGCCTCTTAGTAGCTATCTTTAAGGCACTGCAGTGATTTTTCATGTGAGATAATACTCTGTATTTATGTAACTCCCTTCTCCTAAAAAGCTCAAAGCATTTCACCATAGTGCATTACCTTATTCATCCTCATAACATCCCCTTTTAGGAGAGGAAGTGTCGAGGATAATGACCACAGTTTTACAGATGGGAACACTAAGACAAATGAAGCTAGTGACTCGCCAAGATCAGAGAAAACTCTGTAGCAAAACTCAGCACAGAGATGGTACTTTATTTTTGAAATTCAAACTCCCTTCAATCTCTTCTCAATGTGTCTCAAATTTTTCTTAACTTTGGCACTGCCTTATCTGTAAGTTAAGACATTTAAAATCAAGTCATTATCTAGCTTTATCTGAGAGGTAGCATCATGAATTCGGTAATTCCTAATTAAGTAAATTCATAAAAATTATAAATATCAATGCTTTGACCTTTTAAGATGTCAAAACTACCCTGCCCTCAACCGGGTATTTATTACAACTGGTATTAACTCCAAAAAGTTTTGCTCTTTATATAAACCCTGAAATTCTTGACAAATGTTGTTTTTACTTAGAGAAACCCTACTATTTAGAAGCTGTACATAATCAACAAGAGGTGAGGAGAGAAAAGGTAAGAGATGTACACACAAACACACACAGAGAGGTAACAGCAAGAAATCAGTCTCTTCGGAGGTGAAGTGGTATTTTCCCTGAATAGGAGTACCAATAGTAAGTCTCCTTAAACCTTAAGAAACTTTTCAAAATCAAAAATTATGATATGGCTTGCTTCTAGATTAAGATTCTTATCTCGTTTTTAATTCATCTCATTATAAATGCAACATAAAATTAGTTGATAACAACATGCTTAGATGTACAGGTCTTTAAAAAGAAAAAGCAAATGTCCATCTGAAGAAAATCAGCTGATGATTCAAATATATTCACTTTCAGAATTCTTTTAACAGAATCCTGATGTCCACTGTGGGTGGTGAGCACAGTATATGCATGAGCGATATAAGCGTGAGTGCAGTATAAGGTGAACTGGGTGAGCAAGGCAATCTAAGATCAAAACTCGGCCATAGCTCACACGAGGCAGGGCGCCTGAGCAGGTTACTTTGCGTCCTTCAGTTGCACGAGGACTGCCTCTTTATAAACTCTACCCTAGGTTGGCGGGATATTGACTGAACCGAGCAGCTTTTTCAGCAACAATCTTTGAAAAGAACAAAGGCGATGAGAAACACATGAATTACAGCAGAATACCAAAAGCGTCTCGGCTCAAGTTTGTCCTTATTCCCAAAGTCACAGAGGCGTTGAGGAAGCTGAGTCATAGTTCTTATTTATGCCACTTTCTAAAATGAGTATAGGATCCTACAGATTAAAAAAAAAAGTTATATTTTCTTATGTTGTAAAGCTACCAACAGAAATCCCAGTTAACATTCTCAGACAATGGTCAACTATTTCCTTATTAAAGTAAAAAGACTGGGAGTTAATGTGAGTTGTCTGATGATTGAAATCATTACTATAAGCAATGGGTCTTCTAAAGTGCTAAAGACAGAATTCCCAAAATTGGTACTGAGGAAAAAAAGGTAGTTATTTTAATAGTACAAGTAACACAATGTAATTTAGTCAGAGCATTGTAGAGGTAGTAGACCATAATGATCGTGGGTCTCGAGTCAGATCAAATCTGGACAGAAAAAAATTATATATCTTGCCTGATTAAAGAGTTCAGAAAAATTCAATATAGTTGGAAAAATCACATCTACCCCGCCATGTTGGATTCTTACTCACCTGAAAAGGATGAGGGTTGTGTTCTTTCGTTCATGGTACAACAGTCCTCTGAGGACCTACTATGCATAAGGCCTTCTGTTCAGGAGTGTCTAGGTTAAATGAAATCCAGATTTTGTCCTCTAGGAAATTGTGCTGTCACTAGGTTGTAGCTATGTAAACGCTACAAAAATGCAAATCTTATCTAAAATGAAAAGTTTCATAATGAAAGAGACATTTGAGAAGGACCATGAAAGGACACTGAGGAGGACACAGGCCAAAGGAACGGTGTGAACAGGGATGGGTGAGGGACAGGCTGTAGTCCTGTGGGAACCAAATATATAAAAATATAGCTAGAGATTAGGTTGAAAAGAAAAATAAACTGAGAACAAATCTTGAATGAGCTTAAATTAATAGATTTATACTTTATTCTCTAGGTAACTGTGACCCACTAAACACATTTGATGCAAAAGAATACAGTTACACATGTGGATGAGGACGATGTTTCCTGCAGGAGAGCAGAGGAGGCTCCAAAGAGGGACACCGATAAAGTAAGAGAGAGTCGGTTGCAAAAGTCTCATGGAAAATGAAAAGAAAGAAAGCAAGCAAGCAAGCAGATCTGTAATCCTAGCACTCTGAGAGGCTGAGGCAGGAGGATCACAAGTTCAACCCAGCAACTTAATGATTTATTGAGACCCTGTCTCAAAATCAAAAATAAAAATAGGTAGGAGATGCAGCTCTGTGGGAAGGTCCAGGACTTAATCACCAGAAAAAGAAAAAAAAAAAAGTAGAAATAAGAACTGAAAGCAGAGCATAGACTTGATAGACTTGCCTGACTGATGAAAAAGGAACAGTGGAGAAGTCTTTTACCTGTGGGAGGAAAAAGGAATTTCAAATCAAAATAAGCCCATAAGTGCCCGAAGTACTTCTGGAATCAGCTTGAATGTAAACACACTGTTTGCAAAGTAAATGTGGCTTTCTGCTTAATGAACCATACATGGAGATCATAATGGGTGTTCAATATTGGTAGCCTCTGAAATGAAATATAAAGCCACAAGGCAATTATTCTCCCCAAAGTAAAAGATAAAGAACAATGAAATCAGAGGGTAATATAGAGCTTATTAAAGTGTGGTAACACATGACTGGGGAACAAGCTACTAACATGAGCTTTTGAATAACTGGTAAACACTAACAAATTTCAGAATTAATAGTTTTGACTTTTTTGTTGATGGAAAAGAAAGGAGAGTCAAACAACTTTATCATTCTTTCCACTTGCCATAAAACAACAATTAATAATCAGGAATCACTTTCTTTCCAATTTCAAAGGTGTTGCTAATTTCCTAAAAGAAGAATTTTCCAAGAACTAATCATTTTCAATGTCAAAGGGTTCTTCGGCTTAAATTATTCCTGGTGACTCACTCTTTTATATAATTTTAAATAATTCCTCTACCACCTTTTTAACTTCCAAATATTTGTACAATCTTATAATATAGTCGGTAGTCATTACTTGCCTAGCTATATATTTGTCTACT
The DNA here is from genome assembly GCA_004027205.1 of Ctenodactylus gundi. Classification (NCBI taxonomy): domain Eukaryota; kingdom Metazoa; phylum Chordata; class Mammalia; order Rodentia; family Ctenodactylidae; genus Ctenodactylus; species Ctenodactylus gundi. Next base: position 149,840 of record PVKB01000014.1, on the reverse strand, counting down.
CAAATCTTTACTTATAAATTAAGCCTTATCTTCTCTTAATCATTGCAATGGCTTTCTGCTGGCCTCTCTTCAATTTTTCTTCCAATTACTGATACTGAAATATCTAAAGTCTAACATCCTATTTCAGGCTTACATTATATCTGGATTTGTTTTTTTTATTTATGTAACACACTGTCCATGTATGTTTTTTACTATGCATCATATCCCTTATGGACACTAAGCTGGGCACAAATGTACTTCCTATGTTAAAGGTAATCCTAAAAGCTACAAAACTTGATAAAGATAAGACATCAATTTCCATACAACACTCCTTGCTATTATGCATCTAAGATGCTCCATCTCCATTGGTAGAGTAAGTTGCCATTTCCATGATTGGATCCCCTGCACGAATACAGCAAGACAGGTAAGCTTTGGTTTCTTTTTGCTTCAATTTTCATTTTAGAATCATGCTTTTGCTCTTGGTATTTATATGAATCAATTGAACTGGAAGATTCTATTTCCAAAGTACTATCACCTAGTAGACATGTGTGCATCCTCAAAATTACTCTGTGTGGTTTTCTTTTCACATATTATGCTATATCAATTAATTTATTCAGTATCTGTTCTGATGTTAATTGCAATTTTTAAAAATAGTGATGTTCAAGATTCAAAAAAAATCTGAGTCTATTTCTATTACCAGAAATATACAAACACACAGACAATATTTTCAGAAATACAGTGAATTTCAGACATCAGTAAGATAAACTTAAATAAGGTCTATAAATTAGAAAACAGTATTGAATTACTTCCATATATCTTATCCATGTAATACATGTGTAGTGTATATATATTGTATATATAACACTAGTATCAGATTTTTCTCATTGCAACAGCATATATTATATAAAATAATGTCCTTATTGTTAATAGATATATAACACTTAGAAAGATATACTATGCCTGCAACTTGTTCTCCAATAATTCTAAATAACACACACACACACACACACATAAACACTAAAAGACCCAAAAAAGAATGACTGAGCAGTATAGTAGAATGTTAACTTGCTTGGGAATATAAATGCAGGCGTATGGAATTCTTTGTACTAATTTATGCACTTTTCCTATAAGTACAAAGTTACTTATTATTTTTTCAAAATTAAAAGTTGCAAAAATAGTTTTCATTTGATCAGTAATTAATCACATATAGCACCCTCTCATTCACTATCATACCTCATTGAGCCTTTCTCACAATGTTAGGGTTTCTTTCTCTTTTATTCCTAAAAATGGAAACAAACTCAGGGAATATGGGGCTTGAAATCAAAGGCTTCTGACTTGAAGTACATGGTTCTACATACCCTTCTGCTGCTCTATAATTAAAACATTATTTAAAGTGCCTCAGGGCACTTTAAGTGTTTTGTTTTCTGAGGGAATATTTTTGCAAACAATGTTCAAACAAATGAATTTAGCCATACTACTTTATGTCCAAAAGCATCAAATGTAAGAACCTCATCAGAAGCATCTGGATGACTACCTATGCCCTACTGGACCACGAACTCTACTACTGAGCATGCCACTCTCTCTGTTTTTCATATGCCTTCCTCAGTCGCTGAATCATAGACTAAAATCACAAATATGTGACAATAGTAAATATGAGTGCACCAAATTTTTTAAATAAAATCAATTTTTAAAAAAACTTGCAGAAAAATGTGTTATATAAAATTAAGAATACAAAGAGCTTCTGGCTCTGTATTAGTTACTTTCTTACTGCTGAGCCATCATACTCAATGGCCATAACTTAAGGAAGGAAAATTTATTTTAGCTCATAGTTTCAGGAGGTCTCGGTCTATTCATGATGGCTGGCAATAGCAAGAAGGGTCTGGAGAACAGCTGCTCCAGGCATCTCAAGAAGAAGGGTAAGTGTTTGGGGAGTAGCTGGGGCAGGAGTATAACTTTCCAGGCCATGCCCTCAGGGATCCACCACACCTCAGTGGTCTACCACACTCTCAATGATCCTCCACACCCTCAGTAATTGGCCCCTCAACCAGGCACCACCTGCTATCATTATGTGAAATATATAGATAATCTATAACATCTAAATACATGAGGTTTGGGGGGAACGTTCCAGACACAACCTGTAATAAGCTTCTTCTTTGCTCTGAGTATACCACAATGGTACTATAGTTCCTTGGAAGAACTGGAGATCTCCCAAGAGTGTTCTCATTCAGGCCACTCTATACCCTTTAGTTAACTATGAACTCTATTGGCCTGAAAAAGTAACCACAACTCCATATAAGTGTCTCTGGGATTCATTTTCATACTCAAAGAATACATATGGATAGGTCTTTTACTTACTTACTGGTTTCTGTGTGCTATGCTTTAGTTTCAATAATTATCTCTTGTTGATTTAAGATCTTTTTCTCAAATAATTAGCACTGCCCAATCATTCTTAATATATTTTTCTTAATACAGACTGATTTCAATAAAGTCAACTGTCTTTTCATTTCAGGGCCTTTAGAGGCAGAACAAATAATTGGTCTCAATAAAGCAGATTTTATTATAAAGAAATATTTTTTTTCTTTTTGGAACTACTCAGCAGCCAGTTAAATAGTTAATGCTCTTTCCTTTTTTCTCTGGAAAAAAACTGACCCTGAACTGACAACAAACCCTAGGTGGGATATTTAAATCTTAAGTGAGTGGTCAGTTTAAGTGCCTGTAGAGGTAAAAGGACAGAGAGCATATTTGGTATGCTAATGGAACCTATTTACTTCAAGGAAAGTGACAAAAACATCAATCAAATCAGAAAAGGCTATTAAGGATTGTTAACTCCCTTTCAGATGAGCAGTGATTTCCATTGGGTTTTAAATAAATATTCATGAAAAAGACCAATGACAGAAATTTTACCAAAACTCTCACCATGGTGAAATTTATAAAACCTTCACACAGTTTACAAAATGAGTTGGCTGCCAGTTTCACATGGCTTTTGAACATGTGATGCTTCTACTTTTAAAATATCAACAAAGATTGGCATTCTAGTTCAATTTTAAACTTAAAATACATTTACTTAAAGTATGACTTTGAATAACTCCACTTCTCAAAAACATCTGCAACATTCTTTTATTAAGAGAAAAAAAACTGGAGAAGTATAAAAAATTTTAAGAAAGCAGCATACAGTCCTAATTTATAATTACATGCAAATTATGTGAAGAACAATTTTTTAATTGAACAAGTCAAGCGTTAGGTAGTTTTTCCTGTGTTTGTCACCACTTAGTGACAGCTCCGTGCAAATTTACTATAAATACTCCCCAAATGAAACTCCAATAAAAAAAGTCCAATTGTGTTCAATTCAACAAAAAAATCTATCAATCTACTACTATATTTTTAGACCTGATTTAGATTACATTCAAAACACAAAAATACAGCAGAGATCTTCTCTTAAAGTGTTTACAGTTGAACTGCAAAGGTAAACAAACAAAAGAAGCACTTCTTAGCCAAGACAGAACATTAACTAAACACAAAACAAGAAAGAAAAGGGGAGAGAAGTCAAATGTAGACCCGCCTGAGATTTCATGCTCCTAGTTGAAGTGAAACAAGAAGTTTAGAAATATTGGGATAGGCTAGATTATAAAAAAGAAAAAGAAAATCAAACAAGCATTAGAATTGATGTACAAAGTATTGGGAGGCCTAGAATTTTCTTAATTATGTGACTAACATGAAAAGTTAAAACTTGAGAAAGGTTAGTCCAAAAAGTCTCCAATATGGACAAAAATTGGAAATGGAGACCACTTCAGAATCAATCCTCTAGTTATAAGTTGAAAAACATCCACCCAGAGCTATGACAGTACTAGAAATGTGAAGGAAATAGTTAAAATAGGAGAGTTCAAAGACAAACTTAAAAGAATTTGGTGACTGATATTTGAAAGGAAAAGAGAAATCACAACTTTGAATGTGGTGGCACCATGTATTAGTTTGGGTTCTTTCAAAAGACAAGAATTTACAGATTTTTATCACAAAAAGGTCTATTAGAAAGGCTTACAAATCCAAGGATAGAGGTGGTCCAAGATGGCTGCTGCGCAATGAAGTGGATCTCCTGTCCAGGACTGCAGAACAGCCGGTGAGGTGAGAGTCTGCTGTAGATCTTGGGTGAAGACCTAAGCCTGAAGATCGGCGACTGAAGGGCAACAACAGGCAGACAGACACAAGTAGGGACTGGAGCGAATCTGTGCTGATGATCTGCGATGTGTAGCAACTCGGCATCTGTAGACAACTGCAAAAGCCAGAGCTTTCGCAGAGGAAGAAGCTGTAACACTTGGCTCTCTTCCTCCCTTTTATACCCTTGGAGTTCCGGTTGGCCCTCCCACATCTGGGTGCGTGTTCTTCTCTCATTGGTCAGCTCACAAACGACTCACACTCTAATCTAGACCAGTTCTTCATCCCCAGTATAGGATGGTTGACAAATTCTAATCCATTGCCATAATCCTGTCAATGGACACACACCATTAGCAAAAGAAGGAATGAGAGGGGGAAATTTACATTAAAGAAATAAAAGTTTCATTCTGGGGATGCTGAATTTTGAGATTATAGTGAGATTTGATAATTCCAAAGTAAGCTTTATTTTCACAAGTTGGTTATTAACTAATGATAGAATTATATGACACTTCTCTATTTTCAGTTCTCTACCAAAGAGTAAATTTCACCTCAAAGAAATCCTCAAGAAAATTAGTCTTGATAAGATTCATATTCCATTAATTGAGTCCCTTCTAACTGCCAATCACCATGGTAGATACTTTCACATACATTATCACATTTAATTCTCACAGCAACTGCGTGAAGTTGTTTATCTAGAAATTCTAATTAATTATATTGTAATGAAAATGCAACTGCCAAATATTAATCAAGTATTCATTGAATTAATTAGACATATATTGTTTGATTTCTAATCCTATACTGCTCCACTGCCCAGATTCCAATTTTCCTTTTAATAGACATTAATAGCACTACGTAACAAAAAGAGTAGTTCAATGTCAAATAATGTACATGAATAAAATGCCTTAGTAAAAACTGAAATATTTTGGGGGATGGAAAACCCAAACTGCACATTAGTCTCAATCTTCAGCAAATCACTCAGTTTGCCTGAGGCTTGGTTACTTTGTGGTATAAAATTAGGATTTCTGGGAAGTTGTTGTATGGGTCAGAGGAAGTATCTAAAGTATCTACAAAAAGGCCTTTCCTTAAAAAGAGAGTACAAAGTCAAAGTTTATGAGAGGTGGTTGTGGTTAGGATCTGGAGTGTCCCCCAAAAGTCTCATGTATTTTATTTAATGGAACCATGTGATGTTGGTGGATTGGGGTCTGGTCAGGAGGGGTGGATTGCAGTTAAGTTAGGATTAACAGTGTGTAGTGGCCACACCTGGATGTAGGAGGGACTGGTTCCTGGGCAGAGACCTGAAAGGATACATAAGCTGCACCTGCCTTCCGGGAGGACCGGGACTAGTCTCAGCTAGCCTCAGCTGGTCTTCCTGTTGGTCCAGGGAAGCTGCCATCACCTCTCTCTCTGCCATGTACTTCGATTGTTGCCGGCCACCCCTGAATGGACAGTGACCTTTGAGACTGTGAGCTAAAATAAGCCTTTCCTTTCCTAAGTTTGTGGGTGTCGGGTATTGAGTCACAGCAACGAAGAAGTAACTAAGACAGAGGTGAAAGAGGACATGTTTCCCGAGTCTTCCTCTCATTTTCAAAATCTTTCCTCAAGAAGTCTTTGTAGATTAAGAGATAGAGCTGGTAAGGAGATTCTTTCATTTCCCTTTGTCTGAGAGGCCCTGTGATCCTTCTCAACGTCCAACATCCATCCCTCTCCTCCTGTATGCTCCTGCATCTATGCCCAGGTACATTCTGTGACTAAGACTATCAACTTAATGATAGTTATTATGCTTTTACTCAATCATTGTTATAACTCTTGACTTTGAATCATTGAAACTCATCAATCATTGAAACTCCTCAATGAGTGAAATCCCGTAAAGACACAGACTGTAGATGGAGCACACACCAGGATATTAACTGAAAATAGGAGTTGAGTTTGCCTGTAGCATCTACTCATTTTAAAACAGAACCTTAAAACAAAGCTATGAAGTCATCTAGAACAAAACCCACAAAGAGTTGAATCAATTGGGCCGAAAGAAAACTGAGGTCAAGACCCTACTCTTTCAAGAACCATCCTAAGAATTCTTTTCCCCACTCATCCCATCCATTTCTATTTTCTCCCACAGAAGGAAAGAATCATGTTTTTATTCTCTGTCTCTGTCTCTGTCTCTGTCTCTGTCTCTGTCTCTGTCTCTCTCTCTCTCTCTCTCTCTCTCTCTCTCTCTCTCTCT
>PVKB01000014.1:5107-143391 GCA_004027205.1 Ctenodactylus gundi | reverse complement strand
TTCTACATATATATATATATATATACATGTATATATATGTGTGTAGATAGATAAATTTCATCTTACATTTGTAAGTAAGCCCTGTTGTGTGGCTATTTTATAGATGAGGCAATTACCCTATATCCATGGGCATGACCTGGATGCTCCACTGGGGTCCTTCATTTCACATGAGTACCATAAGTCCTGCATGGTGATGGCTGGCCCAAGTTCACCCAGTGAACCAGCACCAGATCAAGGTTTGAACTCAACCCCCTTGGCTCTGACCTTTCCCTTCCTTAGGCTCTCCTTGTCTTCGGCCCTTTGGCCCACAAAACTTAAGAGTACACATAGAATTGGGTGAAACTACTCTGTAACAATAAAAAATACAGAGGGAGTGCCAAGCTTCAACTAGTGGGAGGAAATCGATCATGTTTGGGGAACAGGTCATTTCCGTCTGATAAAAACAGCAGAGAAGACGTAGACAGTGCCATGGGAAGAGACCGAACTCATGTCCTGTTTTTAACTTTCACATTCACTATCTCTACTTCCAGTTTAAAAAAAAAAAACAATTTGATAGGGGAACTATCAATGGGGAAAAAGCACAAGAATTAGTAAGAAATGAAATTTTTACCATTTACTCTCGTCAATGATATTCTTAGTCTTTTTATGTTTACTAACAGCGAGTAAAAAACCAAAAGCAACTACAGGCAAGGAATAAAGGAAAAAGTAGAAATCAGAGATTGGGGGATAAGAGATTCTGAAAATCAAAATAACAAAAAGTGAGAAATTTACTCACCTAATTAAGGCCAATTAAGCTCAAGTCAGTGGAGCTGGCACAGAAGTCATGTCTGGTGAGTGGCTGGTAAGTCACTCCCCTAGTCCCCTCATCCCGAGGAAACGCATCACAGGAAAGCAACAGCCAGTTGCTTGCTTCTTAAAGTAGCACACGGATCAGATCCAAGCACAAATCTCTCTTAAAGAGCTTCGATAAGCACCAAGGGGTGTGGAGTGAAACAGACGCGAAGAACTTCAAGGTGGCTTACTTAGCTAGCTAATTGTTAACTGGCGGGGGGTGGGTGATGGTGGTGTGTCGGAATGGGCCTGCCTTCTGCATGAGTGAATTCAGTATGTGGGATTCAGGCTCGTGTTTACATTTATAACTTACAGAATTTCTATGTCATTGACCCCAAGCTGATAAACAAAATTACAAAGTTCATTTTCATTTCACAGCCTCGGCCAATCTCATCAGTCTCCTCGTTAGGTTTTCGTATTACAAGAAAGAGGGAAGAAAGGTACAAGCCCATGTTTACAGCCAAGAATAAATATAATGATAATAAAGGAAGGAAAAAAGGAAAACTAACCCTGGCACAGTTCCTTAAATCTTTCCACCTTTCTCCTATGGACAGCTTCCAAGTTGTACCGTTTCAAAGAAAACACCTCATCAGAGAACAAGTAATTGCACACAGTTTCCATTCTTAAATGTGGGGAAAGGAGCCTGGTCACGTTCATGTTGCCATCTGAGTCCCGGGAAACCTGGGGCTCCAAATTAGTTTTTGTATCATTAAACCAATCAGCATTAGGTGCCTAGGATTATTTTCTGGAATAAACCCTGAATCATTACCTATATCAGGTATGCAATAAAGTCAATTAATGACATCATTATGTCGCATCTGAGCACTGACCCTGAGTGGCCACGGCCTGCAGGAACGGGGCAGTCCTAATAGGAATCAGGCGGGTGCCTAACGAGCAGCAAGGAGCAAGCCCGAGAAGAGCCAGTGGATTTTGTCTTTCTTCAAATTCACCTCTGATTTACTTTTCATGACAATCCCTGTTTGAAGCAGAGTGCCCGCTGGCTGGAATTCTCAGAGCCCACACTGAGATGAGTGTGTTCCAGGTGGTTCTCTGGATCATTTAGCCTGACACGAGAACCACCCGCTCAGCCCAGGCAATAAGCGTTTGTTAGGCATTTACGGTGACCATAGACTTCAGCTTGACTGTTTTTTATTCAACATTTATTAAGCACCTCATACCAACAGTGCCGGGCTCAAAAACCAAAACAATAAATAAGAAATGCCACAGGTACACTCGTTATGTGTCAGGCACAAATACACGTGTGTTATTAAGAGTTTAATATTCTCAGGACTCCTGAAAATATGTGTATGTTTTACTTCATTTTCCAAATGTGTGAAATGAAGATCCAGCTAGAAGATGGAAGAGATAAGGGGAAATCTCAGTCTGTCTCCATCTCAAGCATTGTACTCAATTTTAGCCATTTGCTGATATTCAACGACTTTTCTTGACCTCAAATATGTCAAATACAACCTTGTCTCCCACCCTCAAAAAGCTCAGGCTACTTTGGGGAAGGCAGAAGCCCAATGCACCACAGTAAAGGGCTGCTTAGAGCACCATGACCCTTGGCTCTCTCATCATTCTCAGACTTGTCTGCAAGCCCAAACCTCTTTACCCCGTCCTCACCTAAAATCTAACTACAGATACAATAAGCAAGCAGACAGTGTGTTCACCTGTGTCCCTTTTATTTTATTGTGAGCCCAGCTGTCCTTGTCATAACTCTCGTAGGCAGTATGTGCCTTGCTACAGAAGGAAATGCAAGCAGTCTGGCCTGCGAGGATGGCAAGTGCCAAGGGAGACCAAGGCCAAGTGCATGTGGGCATCCAGGTGGAACTTTCGCAATGTTCTTTTATACAAATTGTTTACTAACTTGATGATGTGACTTGCAAGTCTGAAAGACCAGATATAATTTGGACATTCTCACACTAAAAATACACAAAGTATTTTCCAAGAGAGAAACCCTCTGTCAGTTGTTGTACACATCGGATGAGCTTGAACCTCTCCAAGCACCTCCCCAGTCCTGTGTGCACTACCTCTGTCCTGCCAGGGACTCGACATGCACAAGCCTCAAGGGAAGCTCCAAAACTGCTTCATCCCTATGATGATTCCCTACATACATAAAGCATGTAAAAGTGGTAGAATTAGCTGATTAGCACAATCTGTGCAGACAATCTTTTGTTCCAAAACTATCAGCCCCTTGAAAGCAAGGGCCACACCTTTTAATTATCTGAATGTTTCACATGTTAATAAGCACACAATAAAAATGCAGTGGCTTGGTTGGTTGGTTTATTTAGGTCTCTCATAGTACTTGCAACTACTAGAGAGATAAACCAGTAAGAAATTGTGTGCGTGGCCTTGATGTCCATCATCAAAAAAATAGCTGAGTTGCAGGAAACAATGTTTTGTCAGTCAACCATTAAAAATATTCCACATCGTATTAGGCCTATGCAGAGCCCAAAATGACCAACATGAAATACTTCATCTCCTTGGACAACATATCCCGTAAATTATGAAAAGAAATGGTATTTTATGAGAGCCAGGCAGCCTCATTTTCCAGGTAGCACGTTTCATTCTGATTGCAGTTATTAATAAGTCACCAGCAGGATTCATAACGGATGCCCCTGTGCAAAGGTACCCACACATGGACAACCGTCTTGGTGAAAAGTAGAGTTCTGTCCAGAGCAGCATCTTTATCAAAACTACCACAGGTGTCCTCTGAACTCCTCTCTAACATTTTCTGATGAGATGCATACCTCATGCTCACCAGAGTTTCTCTAAGATTTTTTTAAACTTTCAAACTTCCAAAACATCCTTTTCGCTAGCAAATTTTGCCTGTAACTGTAAGCATGTCCTGCAGAAACTATTGCAGGAAAGCGCCTGCTAGGCTTTCTGCAGCTCTCGTGTCAGCATGGCTCTCGAATGAGCAAACATATTCAATATTTTTAAAATTAGAAGTTGAAGAATGCAAAGGAGGCGATGTCACTGGAAAGTGAGCGGAGGCAGATAATTAACGATTAAAATCAAAATCATTACCTCTCATGCAAGGTGGAGCAAGAAGCACCGTGGTGGTTTCTCATCTCCTTAGAGAGAAACTGATACAATGCACCCGATAAGGCATTCTGCCGTTTTCATTATAAAGTTAATATTTATCTTGCAGCATTGAGTTTATCTTACCAACATATCTCATTCAGAAAAAAGAAGAATTTCTTGATTTACCACATTAAAGTAAATATTGCTATGAGATACGTGTTAAATTTTTAATAAAAACCACCCTATCTTGGTTTGATCGAAGACAGCTACTTCAGCTGAGATACAAACAAAACCAAATAGAAACACAGAATTCCAAACAGTGAGCATCCCGGCACTCGGTGACCAGCTCGCCCACGACAACTGCCATTTCATATGGCAGAGCATTTGAGAGCTTCAACTAATTTTATTACGAGCTGTAATCTGAGAGCCAAAAATGAGTGATTACCTGGCCCTGTAACGCCAACCCACAGGGCAGCAACTCAGAACGGCGTATCATCGGGCTGGCTTTTGCCCCTCAAAAGGCACAAACGTGAAATTCTGTTCAATTAGATTTATAAACATTATCCACTGCCTTAGGTGTATGTGTTTTAGCGTGGAAGACTCATAAGTATATGTACTTTGTCCGTATAAGGTAGAGTGAGAGCAAAAAACTATTTTGTTCTCCCTCATTCCATACCCTTAAGTCAACAATAAGAATCTTATTACTGTAGAGAAAAAGCAACTAGCAATACTAGTTATCCCTCTCAGATAAAGACGAGTGAGGAGTCGGGAAGTCTAGGGAGGGAGAGTCTCCACACCTTTACGAAGCGGCTCTCCAGCAGCCTGAAGATGACGTTCATGGGATCACACCCCTTCTGGAACAAGCTGGCAAAGGGGAAGAACGTTGCCCCAACCTTTGGGTTCAAAAGGGAAGGGCAGAGCAGAATTTCCAGAATTTCAGTGCATGAATCAAGTAGCTACATTTAAGCCACACCACACTCTGGCCAGGCCTCCTGGGTGCTGCCCCCGTGTTAGGAAAGCCCCATGGCAGAGCCATGGGCTGCGTTGCCCCAGCTCGCTGAGGGACCCTGAGGAAGCTTCAGAGCCTCGGTTCCTCACTGTGAAGTGAAGATGGCAATCACATCTATCAACTGGGATCGATAGGAGGGTTAAGTCAGTCAGTCTTTGCTACGTTCTGAGATAGGACCTGGCACACAGTCAGTGGCACCACAGAATGAGTAGTTAAGTAAACTGTTGGTTTTGACAGCTTCCTCTATTTTTCAGAAAATTGGAGATAACTTTAAACTCTAATTCTTTACCCAACTCCATCATTACCCCTTCTGCCCTTTATTTACCTCATAGGCCTTTTCACCACAAAATCAGAAATATTTTTTCTTAATAAAAAAAAGCTAACAGTAAGCATTCTGCATGTGCCAGGCAATTAGCTGTTAATTGTCTCATTCAGCTCTCAAAAATCCAGTGAGCACAGCGCTATATTATCCCCGCTTGATCCATGAAGAAAGAAGGTATTAAAAATTATGTAAATTTTCCGAGTTCATATAGTCATAGAGGAGGCCAAGATTTGAATCTTGATAGTGTTAAATTATTTTATAGGAGAAAAAAATGTCACACTACAAAAACATTCCTCAATGAACTTGTCTTTTCAAAAATTTCTTTCAGCAAATTCCCCCTACAGCGGGCAAACCAGACAACCTGCACATCCATGAAAGTGAATTATCACTGTTCTAAGCCAAGGCTTTTGGGGGCACCATCTTTTATAAGAATCTTATAGTGAAGGTGGCTCACTAATAAAAATGCTTTTGAACTAAGCTAGACATGGTAATCCCAGAACTCAGGAAGCTGAACCAGGAGGATTGATGTGAGTTCAAAGCTAGCTTGGACTACACAGCAAGTTCAAGACCAGACTGGACTACAGAGCAAGACTTTGTCTTAAAAAAAAAAAAGTCTTTGAACTATGAAAACAGGTTAGAACCTGTATGTTTTCTGTGGAGGCCCATGCACACACCCAAAGAATGTAAGCTGCTAGTTTAATGTTACATAAATAAGACTTCTTCTAAAAAGGATGCCCTTTTCCCCTTAATATGTAGCATTCATCCTCACATTTCGAGTCAACATGTTTTTGTAATCAATAGCAAAATGAAATGCAAATCTTACAAAATATCCGCGATGCCATGAAGTCAAAGAAAGTATCCTCAAACGATTGACCCTATCACGCAAAGCCAGCGATCAAAATAATAATCGAAGTCAATAATTGAAATGTCAACAAGTATGATGTCACAGCATTTCTAAGAGATAGATTCAAATGTCAAAGAGCTAAGGGATGTCCTTGCACGGATTGATGAAGTCCAGGAAGAACTTTATAAAAAGGGTTCCTTTTATGATGGTACTATGCACACAAGCCATGACCACGCCTGCAGTGCCAGGGGGCAGAGTGCAAGCTGGACTCTACTCCAAAGGGGAAAAATACCCTTGATTCATTTTTTTGGCACTTAGTTGAGAATAAATCTAAATTTGACTATGAGACCAATCGGACATGTTTTTGTAATTGTTTCTTTTTCAAAACAAATCTCCACTTAAGCCAATTTTTTTTTCTAATTACATTTTGGTCAATATTTTTAAGTGCATTCACATTTGAAACCTTTTTTTTTTTTACTCCTAAACCAATTATCCTCAGATATCATGAAGTAAGGAGGACTTCTTCTGCTACAGTTCTTTAAGAGCTCCAATAAATAACCCATCTGAGTCGTTAAGACATTATAACAGGAGTAATTCTGCTATCTGGTGGCAAAACACACAAACAACAGGAGGAAGGGCTGGGATTGAGCATCATGGAACAGGTCTAAATTCATACTGCATTTCCCACAAACATCTGACTTTCTAATCTGAACTGAAAACGAATAACTTAAATTTTGTTAAAGAATCACTAACATGTGGGTTAAAGAAACTGAAACGATGGAATGTGACTGAATTCCACGAACTAGGTCCCAATTTAGACTTTGAATTCAATCTCAGAGAAAATTTAGATCACTAAGCTCTCCCCTCATCAATGAAGAGCAACTCTCCACTTCAACTGTCACAAGGTGAACTGGTCCATTTGCCACTGTGACAGAAAGCCTTCTGACCTGGGACCACACAAAACGGCCTTGGGAGCAGGAAGGGATCCTAGACATCGTCTCAGCTTGCGTCCTCATCTTACAGATAAAAACACAGAATCCAGGATGGAGTGACTTGTCCAAGACCATCCAAATTGTTAGAATCAAGAAATGGGTCTAGAATCTAAGTCGCAGGCCAATGGTATTTTTTCTTTTGTTTGTTTTTTGTTTCTCTTCACTGAAAATTAAGAGTAAAGAAATTGCAAGCAAATTCCATGCCCCATGTTCTCACGGAGGCTGCTCCTGCCACTGGCAAAACAATTTAAGCAGGCATGGGGTAATCCCAGAACTTTGGAAGGCTGAGGAGGGAGGATCCCTCCAGACTGGCCGCTTAGCAACTTAGTGAGACTTTGTGTCAAAATAAAAATTTTAAAAATTGGCTGGGGATAGAGCGAGGTGTGAAGACCCTGGTCTTGATCCCCAGTACCAGAGGGGGGAGCAATGGTGAAGGCAACACTGGAACGGACACATCAAAAGTGGTTTTAGCATTGTTTTTCAAATGTAACTAGAGCAGAGGCTTAACCTAGAAAGCAGGCAGCAGGGACAGCTGGGCAGGGATCCAGGAAAATCAGCTTGCCCCTCACTGCCACAGCCAGGTACCCTACCGCAGCCTACACAGTGAGTCTCAGGGTGTGGTCCCTGGACCAGCAACATCGCCATTCCTGAGACCTTATCAGAAAGGAATGTTCTTAGGTGCCACACCAGACTCACTGATGAGAAACTCTGAGAGGGGAGCCCCATTTCATGGCTTAACAAGATTTCTAAGTGACTTTAATGAACAGTTAAGTTTAAGAACCACTGGCTTGTGCAACGAGTTCCCTTGCTACCTCTATAGATTTGGAGGTTGTCTTCTCTGAGAGGCAGTTTCTATCACAAGGGAAATGGCCAGCTGCTTTGACAAGAATGGCTTTTTCCCCACTATTTTTATTAATATACATATGCAATACATATTATTTACAATGAATTTGGGTATTTCATGCACGTATGTATCGTATCAACTTTACGATCTCTTCCCATTTTTGGTCCTCCCACCTGCTCCCTATTCTTTCCCCCAACTCCGGCTATCACTTCATGTGGTTCTATAGAATGTCTGTGTTCTGGGTTTCCCAAGTCAGAGAGACTATACAGTACTGAACATATTTAATCCTCTGCATCTAAATCATTTCACTTAAGTCACCACTCTAACTCAGCTTCCTAATCCTCTAATGGGTCACAGTAGTCAAATTTTGATGCCTCTTCTCTGAATCCAACCAATTCCTTTATTGGAATATTTACCAAAAGTTTTTTTTCTATATTTTGCTATATCTTTGTTGATATTCTTAAACCTGGCCTTACCCACCAGTTCACATTAGAAAATAACTACAAGCATGTAGTTCAAAAGACCAGTAAATCTGGGAATGAAGAAAAAAGTTAAATTTCAAATGCCTTAGCTCAATACTAGAAGGTACCTGTTTGTACATTGACAGGGTGATCTTTACATCAGTAAGTTTTCTTAGGGTAAATTTTCATCAATGACCTAATAAGTGAATTGCTACAATAAAACAAAGTTAAAACTATATCACATTGCTACATTAAATGATGGCAAGAATGTTTTATGACCTAAGTTTTGAAGCACTGGCCCAAAAATTTCCTGACAGCAAATGTTTCCATTTATTAGTAAAAGCACAGGCCTGCCTTTACTTAAGTTTTAGGGTTTTGTTTTGCTTTGTTTATTCCCCCTAACAATGAATCTTTCTAGCGACGCAGAAACACATGATGAGTGAGGAAAAGCAGCCCAGGAGCACAGAGGCCAGCACAGGGGGCTCCTCCCTTCCCTTCCCTTCCTTCCCTTCCTCTCCTGTGGTTCCATCTTGACCTGCCTGGACACGACCTTCCCCTCAACCTCCATGGAGTCTTCTGACTCCACTAAGTGCTGCATACATGGCCCCGTCCCTTCTGCTCCCACTCCTGCCCCCTCCAGCCCTTTCCCTTAGCCTTTCATCTGCCTTGACCTCAACTTTTTGACAGCCAGTTTGACGATGCAGTCACTTGGCTTCAGAAAATCAAGTAATCTCATTACCTAGTCATGTCTATCTAAAACAGAAGGAAAGAAAGGATCAGGTCTGGGAAAGTTAAATCATTTATTCACTGCCCTATAGCTCTTCCAATTAAATAAATACAGCTATATTTTTATGTAGATTTCTTGCTTGAATGCAGCATTTTAGCCTCTCAAAATCATGTCAAAGCTGGCTTTTGTCATTGCATAACTATTCTGCCTAATTTAGTTTCACCAAAAATTTTCCTGAGCCAGACTTTTACATTTTCAGCCAGACAGTTTTCAAGCACACTGAGGATCCTAAAGTGCTTACTCTGCCGGAGACCTTCCTTGGGGTGATTTTCAGAGCATCAGTTCTAACGGTTCCACCCCAACAACAGCTATTATCCTCAGTCTGTCTCTCAACAGCTTCACAAAGATACCTCCTTTTCAGCTCCCAGTTGTGCAGTGACCAGAGGACACAGCAGTTAGGAAGAGGGGTAGGGAAGGAGGAGCGGCGCAGCATGAAGCTTAGGGTCTACACACAAAATAAGTAATAAAATGGCCTATTCTACAGCAGTAAATGCTACAGGCAAAATGAAGCAGATGCAGAGCACTGAGTGTGGGAAAAGTTAAAATATTTAAGAGAGTGGTCAAGAAACCGTTATTAAGAAGGAAATCTTTTAATGTCTTTGGCGAATCTTGTGTACGCTGCTTGAATATGGACTATTTGTGTCACAAAGCTAACTTCGTGGACAGTCCTTGTTGAATTCTAAGGAACACTAAAAACCATTTGCTTTCAGATTGCCCCCCAAAGTACACTTATCCACGTACTCTAGAATTTTCTAGAAGTGAACATTAAACTTGTAAGTTTGTCTTTCCCTAAATTTGCCTTTTACTTCCTCAGAACAAGTAATTTCAGTAGCAAGAAAACATAGTTACTGGTCTATACAAAACAAGGTGGAAATTGTAGTGTCGCATTGGCCAACTATTTGTTTCTCAACACAGAAAAATACCATGGATGTTACTATTTGGGAAATTTGTTTTGCCCTTCTGTGCCCTTATCTACTGAAAGAAAAGTCTCAGTGTTTATTATTATTATTATAGCCAGCTTCACAATCTGCTAAGAACTCGCAATAAAATGTGAATTGGCTACATGGGTAGGAAAGAAACATTACAGGAGAAAAAAGCAGGATGAACCTTTAAAGCATCTTTTGCAGAGAGCTGTAGTCACCTTTTCATCCCAGCTTGAATCGGTAAAGACATAATTTATTTATCCAGAGCACCTCCAGTCAGATAGAGTGTCCGCACTGTCTGGGGGTATCTTTTTAAGCCATTTTATGGCCTGGTTCACACAGGAACAATAAGTCCAAATAATTTGGCCAAGGTCATGTGTCAAGAGTTTCTGGTTATGTCTATTTTAAATCTGGAAAGCTTAATGGCTTCCTTTCCTTATTGTACTCACTGGAATCCATCGTCTCTGTCTTCTTTTCCTGCAGAAAAAAAAAAAATGTTGAAATCTTTCACTGCCTTAACTGTTTGACTTAAGTCCTTCCAAATCTGCAGTTATACAAATTGCTTGACATCTACTATAATCAATGAGTCAAGGTAAGATGTTCAAATAAAATAAGGCATCATTGTTTGAAAAACAGAAATATTATGAAGATACTAGTTAAAACAGCCAACAAAACAAACTTTGTATAAAATAAACAATATCTTTAAGCCAGATTTCCCAGGGTTGTGTGCAAAATCTGCTGACTTACTCAGCTTTGCTTGGAGAAGACCTCTGCTGGGGTCAAAAACTGAGCTCTTCCAATTAAGCCGCACCACGGAATCTATAGGCTGCTGAATAATCTTCAGGCCACTCTGTCCCCTTGTGAACTGGGAAGTGTGCCTTTTGCTTTCTTTCCATGAAGCAATGTTTTTTAAATGACCGCTTCTGGCATGTACTTGTCTTATTACACCCCATGAGGCATTCCTTCTAGAAGTCTTTTCCCATCCCAAGTTCTCTCCTTTATGTCTTTCTCACCAAAAATTTCTCTTTTTGCATAAAATAATATTTCTACTATAAAAGTTTTGCAGGATATTTGCCAAATATCTAGAAAACACAGGCAAATAAAATGAAGAAACTTTGGGTTAAGTTTAAATTTCTAATAACCGAAAATAATCAGGCTAGCAGTCTTTCTATTCATTTCTTCTACAAGCATGTACATAGGACTTTTTTATTATGTTACTAGTTTGCTTCATTTTTAAAGCATAGCATACATACAAAAAAGCACATAATTTTTTTTAACCAAGGGAACACACCAAATGTCACTGCTTAATGGGCTTAAAAATGCAACAGGACCCTGACAATTTGGCCCTGTTAGAGCCAGGCCCTGCAGCCTTGTAGCTCCTCCCCAGTGGGACTTAGAATACCTTATTTAACCTTCCTGGGTCTCAGTTAACTCATCTGTTAATAGTTTCCCCCATCATGAATATTAAATGACTTTATGTAAATAATTCACTTAGAATACTGTGAGACATACAGCACACCTAGTATTATTATTATGGTTGTGTACTATCTGGAGACACTTTTCTTTTACAATAGTTAAACACTCCCCAGTATTTATTTTTTCCTATAGCGATTTGGTGAGTTGCCTTGAAGTTTCTCTTATATCCTCGTGTGCAGTCATCTACAAGAAGAGCAAGCCCATTCTTGCAACAAGCCTCAAGTTTCTATTTGAGGTCAGACTGCAAACCACCCCCTGCTCTACCTGTAACCTGTCTTTCCAAGCACAAATCCTCTCGCTGTATTCTCCAAGCACTCCTAAATCAAGCCATTCACTCTCCTTTAAATACGTCTTTTGGTGTCTTCCACGTTCTAGCTATTGCTAGTTGGGCTGCTATGAACACAGGTTTACATGTATCTGTGTTATATGTTGTTTTTAGCTCTTTTGGGAAAATTCCCAGAAGATGTATCACTGGATCAAAGGGGAAGACCCCAAAATACCCATCAACAGACCACTGGATACATAAACTGTGGCATTTATACACAATGGAATACTACTCGTCTATACAGACAGATAGGTTGGAGGCTTTTGTAGGTGAATGGAGGCAACTTGAGACCATCAAGCTTAGCAAAGTGAGTCAGAAGCAGAAGGTGAAATAGCGAATCATTTCTCTGATATGAGAAACCCAGATCACAATTATTTCATAGAACTTAATGTGGAGAATAATGGGAACTGGAGGGGCCGGGTGGGAATGGGACAGTCAAAAAGAGAGAAGGGAAGGATTTGTAACTTTGTCACTATGTGTTTGCGTACAAAATACTCAAGATCAATGTAAATTTTATGTTTCGCACTTATACCTATCAATAAAATGAGGGGGGAATAATGAATAAATACATACATACATACATCTTTTTTTCCCCTCTACTTCAAGCTTTGGGTTTCAATCTATTGGCTTCCTGAAAAGCTTTTATCTCCGTGCTCACAGGATTTCCCAAGTTGTTTTAGGTAATAGTTTTCCCTCTCTTCTGAGCTCGATGTCGCCCCCTGTTGGTAAATTGCCATGCACAGCCTAAATAATGATAATGGCACTTCACAACTTAAAAAAAAAAAAAAAACTTGCCTTTAAGAAGCCTCTTTGATCTGCACTATAATCTGAGATAAGTACTATCCCTAGACTGCCAATTAGCCTTGTGAAAACACATACCATTCCTGCCTAAAATATTCCTCTAGACCAAAAAAAAAAAAAAAAAAAAAAAGCTTCTTTTTAGTTCTCTTGACCAGGAGATGCTTTCATTCTGGGGTTGGTCCACCACCCACCCAAACCACTGTTTGAGTAGCAATAGTTTCGAGGCTTCCCTGCTCGGCTGAGCTAAGCACACATGGTTATCACTCCCTTATTTAACAGTGTATTGAACGTCTGCCCTAAGCCAAGCGCTGAGCTGCGCATATGCGTGTGTGTCTGTTTGTCTGTGCCTGTGTGTGTCTCTGTGTTTCTGGGTGTGTGCTGGGGGCTCGTTGTTTGCATGCCTAAGTTCAGGCTGTCTGCAAGCGCACTGGATGACACGCCAGAGGGCCCCAATGCAACTACTGCCGCTGCCCACTCACGTGTGCAGTCGTCTTGCACAGTTCTGGCCCTCGGTCTCCTCGTCTATTGTATGAAAAAAATAAGCTCTGATCTGATTCTCTCACACGGTTATAGGGAAGATCACATAAGATGTGCAGGTGCTTTCTCTGCTTTGCAAAAATACCAAGACCGTGCAGTTATCAGGACACACTTCCTGCCCTTGTGGCCCTACGATCCAGTGGGGAAGAAAAGACACGAGCCTAAGAAGAAAGATCCCAGGATAAGGCGGCACGTGCTAAGTAAGCGACAGGACAGACAGACAAAAGACATGCTAACATCCCGCAAAAGAAGGTAACATGTGACTTTTAAATTCCAAGGGTTAAAAAATTATTCCGAATCCTGATTTGCCACTTGCTTTATAAATGTTTACACCGGGGAAATAATCATGCTGGTGGGATTCATTTTCAACAAGAAATTGAATTACTTAATTTGGGTTCAAAAATGGTTCTAACTCCCTGCAGGGCGGTGGCAGTCCCTTGCCTAGGTGCGTCCTCTTCGCCTACGCGTGGTCCAGCGGAATCGGAAGAGTTATTGCCCCGACTGAGGAAGGCTGAAAGAGCCGGAGGAAGCGTCCGGAAGCTGCTCTTTGGACTCCGTTTACATCAGTTACAGGTAATAAATCCCCCGGCAGTTGGAGCTAAGACAGAATCTCAGAAGTATATGGACTTTCCCTATTAGAAAATATAAACCGAATAGTGACTATTTGTTGTTTAGATTTATTTTGTGAGTAATGTAACTGGAAAAACAACCTAGCACTGAAGGATGTGTCATTTGTAATCTCAGCACTTTTAGCTCCTGCCAACACCAGATAGAGTATCTCATTGCAATAATTCAAGGATTTCTCTATTAGTTTCTCTAAGCCCTTAAAGCAAATGAAGCTCTTATGATATAAAACACCTTCTTTCTTTATTTTTTTTCTCAGCTCTCAAGCCTAAATGCATTTCAGGGAAGAATTTTAAATGAACTAGATAAATGAAATTCTATCTAACTGTATTAATTTTTGACACTCTTTTTATGATTCTTTTAAAAAGAACAGAGAAACGAATTGCAGCTCTGGCTGCTGCGCGATCATGATGAATAGCATGCAACAAATAATTTTTTTTTCAAACTTTGGAAAGAACAATTTAGATTTTTAATCTCTTAGGTGAGCTTACAAACACCTCACATCGATAACTGACCAAGAAGCCACGAACGAGGTGTCTTAAACAAAGAAAAGCATTCGTATGGCAAAGGAGGCATTTTCATACTTTTTACTCCACATTGTGTAACCTTCTGCTCCCGTCACAAAGATCTCCACGCAGTTTTATCTCTGACCTTGAAGGGCCAGCTTTACCGGAGCTTCCTTTTAGATCACAGATGACCTTCAGCTGATATCATTGAGCTCTGACCTGCCTCAGTGATCTGCTCCCACCAAATACATATGCTGAGCAGTGCTGGTGTGTGCAGTAGGGGTAAGTGAATTATTTACAAAAATTTGAGTTGACACCTTTTATCAAATGTGGAAAGATGAAGACAAAACAGCTGCTATTGCTGTCGTAAGCAATCTGCTGGTGATTGAATAAAAGTGTCAAGAAAATGGCTGCTTGATGGCCTTTTGTTCTCCCTCATCCAGCTTGATGTTAGTTTGAGCTGTCAGTTAGGAATCACGGCGGTGTGATTTATCAATAGACTGAGTGACCTTCTGTTTTAGCTCGTGATAGAACTAGAAGACAGCACCCTCTACTGCAAATACACAGCACTTCCTCTCGCTGTGCCGTCAGTCCCAGCGATGGGCTTGCAGTCTCCAAAAGCTACTCACCCTTGGGATAACTGTGGCTTTTCACATTCTTGTCTTGTGTCAATTGCCTCCGACACTTATTAAAAATTAGTGAAAAGCCGAAAAAGAAACTCCAAGTGTATTTCCATACCTTCCAGCGAACTCATTTAGAAAATCAGTATCTGACATAAAATGCTTCCTTTTTGCTAATTGAACTGCAGAATAAGGAAGCATTATCTCTGATAGCAAACTGAATCTTTAAACAATGTTTAGATTATGTGGTTATGAATAACCCATCTACAGTAAGTCGAATTATTTTATAGTCTCTGCAGAAGAAGGATTTGGACTTACTTTTCTGCCATAATACTGTGGTCTCCTCAGGGAAAGATATTATTATCAATCAGAGCTTTGTAAGATAAGGCAGAGTGACTAAGATCTTTAAAACGAACATCCCTACTGCCGACCTATAGAATATCACATATGCTTTTATGAGTAGGACTTTCTGACTTAAGATGAAAGCACATAATGGGAAAAATGACATTTAGCTGTTTGTTATTAAAACCAAATATTAGATATGTTTGTTAAAAATCGAAGAGTATGTTCTGATTTTTCAAGAACACATAATTATGTGTTCAGATCTAATTTGCTATAATGTAAAGAAGATTTTTGTCCTTTTAAAAACTTTTGTATATATGCTTTTTAAAATACTTCTCTCTTAGGCACTTTCTGTAAGTTTTTATTTAATTTCTTATCTTGTGTTATAAAGTCAGACTTGGAGGGTCATCGTATTAATATTATTTTGTTGACTGTATTGCAGATTTAATTACTCGAAGACCTGTTTATGGGACCACTTCTTTCTTCATCTGTCTTAGATGTAATTTTCGTTGCATTATAGATTAAGGCAAACCAGATTAGAAATATATAAAAACTTGTGCTTCTCTAATTCACCAAATATTTACTGTCCTAAGTGTCTTTTCATCTCCTGATTTGGCTTAGACAATTACAAAAAAAGCACCCTGTCCTGATCCAAACCTGGGGTCCAGACCTCAATTCTGGCCTAAGATTTGGCTTTTTCTTCTCCTTCCTGATATACACACATACCATGACTTGTTCATAAAAGCTCTGCAGCAAAGTTGAATAATATGTAAATTTTATGTTGTAATGAATTAGGTCCTAAGATCTTTAAAGGTCAGACACCTGGTATAATACATCACATTTTTTTAATATCAACTACAAAATAACTGTAATAAATTTTTCCAACACCACATCCTCACACACTGTTACCCACAAGGAAGCACCAAAGGAAATGTGTCATTTGTCAAAACATGCAGAAACACTGGCATGTGTACAAGTCACTTTAAAAGTACTGCTCAGATTAGAAATTGCTTTCCAAGTGGTATTTTGTGGTTAAACAAAGAAAACTACATTAGTGCTTAAGTGAAATCATCTCCTGATATGTTTTACAAAAGGGTAGAAACAACTAATATTGTAGGATATATGATCAAATGGTTTTAATTAGTCATGGGATAATGTATAATTTATAGGCAAAGTATCTTATTGCAATTTCTTTAGGGAAAAACTCGATAAGCATGGAAATTCAACTCTGTGGATAAGTGAGTGGGATACTTTATAAATGTATTGGTATCTGAGTTGCAGAAAGGTGATAGTTACTATTCAAATAAAGATATTTATTTCTTTTCTAATGCTATTTGCAAGCTTCAATTTCAAGTCTCTTATAAACACATGCCTATTAGAAAGAGCAGGGAAAGAGACTTCCCTTCAACTAAAGCAGACCACAGGGATATTTTTTAAAATGCAAATTCACATCAACACAAGTTCTCATTACCATCTACCACACATACTTACTAACAGTACATTTTGTTAGCTGAAGACATAAGTGAACTGGGGCATAAGCAGAAGCCCATCTACTGTGGTTCATACGGTTTGCATGTTACTTTTAACGCTGATGGAGGCCAGCTCTTAAAATATCTATTGTAATGGCTGTTTTCCCTACCACTTTTGGTTTGGAAATGAATCTTTAGAGTGGAATTAAAATTAAATTTGGGAAACAATTGAATTTATTAGTTTAAATAATATTTGTGTTTTAAATGTAATATGTGTAGGGAGAGACTATGGTCATTTAAGTACCAATTTCATTCTCCCCCAGCAGATGCAAGCGTGGCTTTGTTAGCACACATGTATGGCATCAGTCAGCAGTCACAGAGCCGAGTGGCGTTATTGTTGCGATCCCTAGGAGGCACCCCACAAGTACAAGCAATTGAAGCCAGGAGAGTTTTAGTATTTGAAGGTTCTGGAAAATTACCAACACCTCGCCTTCTTTGGTACATAAACATCAAGTCAGCCAAAATATTCATAACCATTATAGCAGACCTAAAAATGGGCCTTCAAAGCCGAGAACAATGTGTTGGCATGAGGTCCTCCCCCAGCCAGCAGCTGGGTGCCTGGGCTCCTGCACCCTGCGAGCCCAACGCAGAGTTCCTTCCACCAACTGGAGGGAATGAAGAGATCCAGAGGGAACTTCGCAACACACAATGGCCAAAGAATAGGGAGGAACAATGTAAAGAAAGAAAATATCTGATTATCAGAGGGAAAAACTTTAAAATAAATTTATCAAAAAAAAAAAAGTTGAGACCACAACAAGTAGTAACATGAAGGCGTCATAAAAAGAATGTGCTCAGACTCCACTGGTACAGGTAAAAATTATGTTACTCTTCTGGAAAGTAATTCGGTAGGAAGAATCTGGTAAACAAGTGGGAAGTATGACCCACCCGTTCTTTCATTCAAAGAGACTTTCTGAATGTCCGATTGCGCCCCTCCCTCTGCGTGTGGAAAGCTCCGCCCAACGTGACACCCCCATAGTGGCACCGTCCCCCAGTCCCCCAGAATGACAGGAAGACTCTGGCCTCCCTGTCCACTTTGCATCCCAGCTCCCAGCATTCTCTGTCAGGGCTCGTGTTTAGTGCTCTTTGTCTATCCTCGGGAACCAAGCAGAAGTCAAAACCAAATATGTGTTCGAAGTTATTCACCACCAAGAAGACAAACATGGGGCCAACAGGTAGGAGGGCAGAAGTGCTCAGCATCGCTGATCACTAATCGGCGGGGAAATATAAATCAAACCACACTCAGTCCAGCTAGAATTGTCATTATCAAAAAGACAAATCACAGCGAGTGCTGCAAGGGTGTGAAGAACAGAGATTCCCTCCACCCTGCGGGGGAGAGTGTAAGCCAGAACAACCACTAAGAAAACAGTATGGAATGACGACACGAATGAACCTGGAGGTAATTATGGAAAGTAAACTAAGCCAGACAAATAAATATTACATAATCTTATTAATTTGAAGAGTCAAAAACAAAGCGGTGCCATAAAAAATGTTGAGGGTAGATAGAGGCTGGTAAGTATGAAGGGTAGGAGAATGTGTGGAGACATGTGTAAATAAGTTCTGGTGTTCTATGACACAACAGTGTCACTGTGGTTATGAATACTGTATTTCGAAGTAGCTAGGAAAGAAGATTTTGAATATTCTCATTATGCAGAAATGACAAATGTTTGAAGAGATACACTTAATCCTCCAATTTTGTCATTACAAAATGTATACATACATTAAAATATCACACTGGTCTCCATAAATTTGTACAATCATGTATCAATTCCAAAGAAAAGAAAACATGTATATAAATAAAGTAAGGGTTTTCATTAGTTTTATCATAGATTAAATCTTCAGTGAAAAATGTAGGATTGCTATTTATACTTAACAATTTTGACACATACATACAATATGTAACAGGAAAGAACACAACAGGATTATACTCTGTGTCAGAAACAGATTTGGAGCAGAACCCAGCAAACTGTGGCACAAGGCGCCAAATCTGACCAAGATATGTTCTGTACATAGATCTTTCTGGGAGGACGGCCATGCCCATTCTGTAGCTGCTCTGACATTACAGAGGAGTTGGGTGGTGGCCCAAAAAGCCTCAAACATTTATTCCTGGCCTTTGACAGAAGCAGTCCGTAAGCTTCAGGCCTATGAATTTGGAATACATATGTTTTAATTTCCTCCTTATGTCTGTGTTTTCCATCTTCTCTGCAGATAAAACTACATGGTGGTGATAGTCAGGAAGACAACATAAATAATTTTCATTTCAGTTGTTCTGGGAATGTACAAAAATATGATGAATGCTATTATCAAGTCCAGCTTGGTCCTCAGCCATGGTTAAATAGCTTATAATGGAGGCTATAAAACTACTATTTATGTCACAAACATTTATTGTTAGCACTCGCTACATTTCAGGCAATACGCTAAGAGCCTGAGAATTATAAACTCATCCAATCCTCATAGCAGTTGTAGGACACAAGAAGTAATCTTATCATTTTTCACAGGTGAGGAAACCAAAACCCAAGGAGTTAGACGATGTAATCCTGGTCTCATGAATGTGCGTCAGACCCAGGACTAAATCCAAGCAGTTGGGAGCCAGGAAAGGGCTGCACTGCTCCTTGGGGCTAATTCTTGCATCTATTCTCCTAAGGAGAATGTACGTCATCTATGGTAAAAACAAATCTTCTCAAAGTCACTGCTAAAGCCTAAAAATGTTGGCAGAGGCTAAAAAGAGAAAGAAGTGAGAGAAAGAAAAAAGAGAGATGCAAACATTGAATTTTTATAATTTGAAATATATGACAAAAGTAGGCAGGTTATGAAAAGTCAAATGTATGAGTTGGGCTCTCCAAAGAAACAAGCCAATGAGGGTGTGTGTGTGTGTGTGTGTGTGTGTGTGTGTGTGTGTGTGTGTGTGTGTACAGGAAGATTTCTTTTAAGGAATTGGTTCGCATAAGGGTAGGGACTGTCGAGACTAAATTCTATAGGGTAGACTAGCCAGTTGGAGACCAAGAGAGAAGCACGCTAGGGGTAGAATTCCTTCTTTCTTAGAGAATCTTAGTGTTTTTCACTTAGTGCTTTCAACTGATTGGATAAGGACCACCACATTATGCATGGTAGTCTACATTTAATCAATAAATTTAAAGACTAATGATGTGAATGTTAATCTCTTCTAAAAAGGCCTGATGTTTGATCAAATATCCAAACAGCATAGCCTAGTCCAGTTTATAAGTAAAAATAACTCTCACATGTGGATAAACTAATGAAAAGAAGGGAAGAAAGGAAAGAGGAAAGGAAAGCAGCACCAGGAGGTGTGATGCGAAGGGAGCACTTATCCCGCTTTCCTTCAGAAGTTCTTGTTCTAGAAGGAAAAGCAGCCAAGCAGACAGGAATGCCACAGGTGTAGCTGTACACATCTGAGCACAGGTGATCAATGCATGGACAGACGACCTGGGGAACTGGCTTGAAGATGAGCTTAAAGGTGACAGGAGGCTTGGTCAAGGGAGAGAGTGGTTAGGGGAAAAACTGAAAAAGATACCAAGAGACCTAGTGCCTAATCCCTGATCCTGCACTGCAGACAAAAACGTGAAAAGCATTCCGGGACCCCAGCAGCAGCAATCACAGCACTGTAGTGAGCAGAGGGCTCTGTGAGGCAAGGGAGGCGGGAACTGGTCCGGCTTCAGCTTCAGCCGTCAGGGTCCTAGAATCCGGCCCAACCTGGGCCGGTTACACATCTCTAGGCCTCCTGCTCTGGCAGGTTCAGCAAACGGTCCTCTCATTGCACTCTTGCAGTGGTGACAAGTAGGAGCCCAAGACTGAGTAACCTTGGTGGTAGGACCAGACAGAAAACTGGATACGAAGCACCCAGGGATTCTTCAGAACAACCTGATAGCTCATGTGTGGTTTATCAACCGCCTGCGATCCCACGCACCTGGAGTGCGAGGTGTGGATGGGAATGAAGGTCAAGTGGGGACTCGAGCTCTCCACTTCGGTGGCCATTTCCAACCGAGTCTCTCAGATGGACTCCCTGAGCCCCAGGGGTCCTCCCTCCACCGTCTCCACCCACTTAACCCTGGCGCCTTCATTGCAACTCATCTTCCCTGCACATCTTTCCCCCTAGAGGGAAGAACCACGTTCGTTGCAAACCAAATTTGTTTGCTTGAGAGCAAAAGGGGAATGTGAGTTCTAGAAAGGCGAGGATTTTGTTTTCTGTTGTTATTTTATCGCTAGTCCTTGACAGAATGTAGGCAGAAAACTTAACATTCTTAAGAAAGGGAAAGCAGAAGTCAACTAAGTCATTTATTTTGGAAATAGATAACTTCTTATAAGACTATAGGAAAGGTCCGGAAGATGTAAATTTTATTAACAAAGCCCCTGCGTATGATAAGTGACCAACAAATGAAAAATACTAAAATTAATCTCCCAGAAAACAAGTAGCTAGGCATACACAGATCAGAATAGGAGGGAACTTCATGCCATATTGAGATGTTTAAATTTTCTCTGAAGGCAAGGTAAAACTTCCAGAGAATTTTAATAAAAAAAGTAGTGTGGGTTACATTATAAGGAAACACTCCCTGTAGCAGCATGAAGAACAGATCGGAGTGGTATTTTGAGAAGTCAGAATAATAGAAAGGAAGTGGCAACTTGGAGAAGAAGGTATTTGGGAAGTAAAATCAGGAGAAGCAGATAAGCAATTCAAGAAAAAGACCACAGGTTCCAGCCCACCACGGGCAATTCAGCAGCTTAGCAAGATAGTCTCAAAAATCAAAATGAAAAAAGAAAGGGCTGAGCATGTAGCTCAGTGCAAACACCCCATAATGGATCTCCAGTACCTGAGAAGAAGGAGAGGAGGGGTGGCAGAAAGAGAGAGAGAGAGACAGAGAGACAGAGAGGGACAGAGAGAGATGGAACAAAGCAGAAAAGCAGAGTAAAAAATGTAGCATAAATACCTAAGGCTTAATAGAAAAATTCTTACCAATACAGTTATAAATAGCTTATCAATGTTTCTATGATCTTCATTTCCTCTTCTGGGAGTCTAAGGAGATGTGGCCATTTCTGTTTGGCAGCTGACGGCTGGGGCTTCGTCCAAAGCTGACCTGCCCTTGATGCCACGATTTTTATCTGAAGACCGAAAAGCAGATACAAGAGTGCAGAGAAATGATGTAAAGTATTTATGAGAGTTTAACCATAGACACTTCCTACCTTTACACTTTATATTGTTTTTTATTTACTTGCAGAACTTTGTCTGTTCACCTTTAAATATACCTTCCTTCTCTGCTCGCGATTTTTTCGGATCATGTTCTCGTTATGTCCCATCACTTTATGACAATGACATTGCTGCAGAGTGACTTCATTACTGTAAAAACCAATATGAGTTTACAGCTGAAAAAAGTATAATTAAAATCATAAATTATGGCTGCTGTCAAGTGAACAGACATTAGCACTGAAACTTAGAACATAATGCAGAAATAGGTTAGGTTTATACTACCTGAAATCATTGTGAACCTTGAATGTTTTCTCTACAAATAATCCACCCAGAAGTTATTTCATCTTTTTAAACAAAGAAACTAGAATGAATCACCTTCTCCTGCTTCTTTTCTAGGTCTTTTCTTCCTCTGATACATGCTGCAATGCTATTAAAAGGTGCTATGAGAATGTAGTAAAGGCCACCGAGAGATATTAGTATAAAGTAGACAGCATTTAAAAAGCAACAAAGCCATGGCTATATGCACTAATAGAAATATCCATCTTGTGGAGTGTCCAAGAAAATGTAACCAAATCTAAAATTATGCCATCTGCAAAGTAAAATTACAGCCATATCAATTCTTTGAGTGCAATTTTAGTCTTGGAAATCTTTCTTGGATAGGTTTCCACCTGGAATTAACAGGGCCTAGGCGCAGAGACCCGCACCAGAGGGCTTAGCACAAATCGAGGTGCCTGGCCACCCAATCCATTATTGATTTCCAGGAGCTGGAATAGATGAGCTCTAAGATTTTCTGCCACATAGAGATATTCCAATCTAAATGTCTACAGACCATACACACACACACACGCACACACACACACACACACGCACACACACTCACTCACTCACTCACTCACACCTGGCAAACACTGACCCTTCAAAATAAAAACCACCCCCCCAAAAATCTTCAAAGTTTTCTCTTCTGTTTGTATATAAATACCTACTTATATGGATCTATAGTTAAATAAATAAATGTAGACATATATACCTATTTGATTTGTAGACTCAAGTATTTTATTTGTATATCTATATTAATATGTACAATTAGGCATATTGACACATACAACCAGGCACACACTGATTCACCTATATTCTGGAGAGCCTCTAAATATACATGATACTGAAGGGCATGTTAGTGCATGTCTGTAATCCTAACACACTGGGACGTTGAGGCAGGAGGATCACAAGTTAGAGTGCTTTCTGAGCAACTCAGCAACTTGGAAAGAAATTGTCTCAAAAAAAAAAAAAAAACCAAGCCTATGAATATAGTTCAGTGCCAAGGCTCTGGGCACTTCAATCCTCAGTACCAAAACAAATATGGATGGTCCTAGAAAAAATAGTGGGAATAAAATATATCTAAAGAGCATAATTCCTAAGCACATGAGAGTCCGCTCTGCTCTTTGGACCCTAAGAACTCTAATAGGATGATAACTCTGCTGTGCCTCTAATACAGGAAATAGCAGGTATTAATAATATTTTGAGGGACTGCCCGTGTAGCTCAGTGGTTAAAGCACTTACCTATCATGCACAAGGCCATGAGTTGAAATCTCCAGCACGTCATAAAGATTAGCTAGGCAAGTTAGCACAAAACTTACATGTAATCCCAGCATAGCATGCAGAAGGCTGAAACAGGAGTATTGCTGGGAGTTTGAAACCAGCCTGAACTGCAGAGCAAGACCCTGCCTCAATAAATAAATAAATAAATAAATAAATAAATAAATAAATAAATGAAATATATTCTCAGAAATACCATCCATCCTTTTCTTTTTGTTTGAATATCCTAGACTCCACTACAAATTTCATAATTATTGAGGATTTTTACAAGCAAGAAACTAAGAGGATTAATACAAATACAAAGAAATATTTTCCTAATGTTGAGAAGCAGATTATTTATTCATATATTCCTTCATATATTCCATTATTTCACCACTACGGAATCTGCATATGCGATAAACAAGTAGACTCTTTGAAGAGTGATTTGTCATGTTTACCAAAATGTGGTCTAATTTCTGTTAAAATATTTTTCAATATTTTTAATGAATTTTAATAAAGGTTTATCAGGCGCTTGTTATGGTGCAGAACTTTTATTAAATTCTGTGATCCATAAAACGTTTTTTTGAATGACACATAGTTTAGTTTTTCATTTAGAGGCTATAAAAGTGTTCACAAAAGTTATGTTGGAAAAAAAGTGATTGAAAGTGCTAAAACACTGTACAGAATATAAAATCCTTTCATAGACTTTTTATGACACATGAAACATGAGTCTTAAAGGTTTAATGTTACTGACTTTTATACAAGGCTTTTTAATTCCTGATTCCAGTTATGGTTCTGCAAATGAACTGTGACATTAAGAGCAACCAGGCCGGAACTGCCTGGGCTCACTTTCCAGATGAGCTCGGGCCAGGAGAGGCTGGCCACGACCTGCCCGCCCACAGCTGATCAGCACTCACCTGCTGTCCCCAGAGAGCAGAGGGGTTGCCTGCCTGGCCCAGCCCCCTCTCCCGCCTCCAGTAGGAACACTGGGGGATGGAAGGGGGGGGGGGGATAGGTGACCACAGCAAACATGGTATGGGAAGGATGGCTGTGCCTCGGATCCTGTTTCTCTAGTGCTGTGCACCACTTACTGTTAAAATTACCATGTTGTCCCGGTGAACGGTAGAGCCAATATTGTCTGTCCCATTAAAATAATGGATAGAAATGCACATTAGCTGCACTTCTAGGAATGGTGAGCTAACATGCTTGCCTGAATTCGGTAGGGAAGATGCTTACATAATTTTTTGCTAATCTAAATCATTGGGTTAAAAAACTGAAGCTGCCATTTGTGTAAGTTGAAACAGTCACACCTTCAATTTCTTGTGCCTTGCCTTCGTTTTCCAAGGTTGTCTGAAATGTTTCAAAAGGGTTAGTGGTGGTTTGTATTAAGAGAAAAATACAGCAATCCTTGGTGAGTCAGGTCAGAAGTAGAAGCCAATTTGATTAATTCAGATTAGACTTCAGACCCACATCCCTTCCAGAATCTGCCATGCAGGGGTTAAGGGCTACGTGTCATTTTCAATGTTGTTCTTGCCAGTTTCTTTCCTAAAGGAATCACACAGAGCCCAGTTTCCATCTGGTGGCTGTGTGCAATAAAAATCACTTAAGAAAGAGCTTGAGCTTACTGGAAAGAATGAAAAAAGCAGGGTGTTAAATAAGTATTTGCTATGCCGACTTTAGGTAGAAATACCGTTTGCGTGGCTCAGAAAGACAGCATTCAGTTACAGCAGTAAACGGTGCACAGTATCATACAAACAAGGCGAAGAGTGTGTGTCCTCACACTGCACATGCGCGGATTGGTTGGTGCCCCCTCTCCTAGTCACCCGTGGAATATAACACAAGAAATGAAGTATCTGGCCATATATAATATTCATACCTCATCTGTTTGTTTTAATAAAGAATCCCTTTCTTATTTCAAAATTATTTTAATACGAAAAGGTTAGACACCGGATTTCTCAAAATGAGTCATAACTTAATATCCTGCATGAAATCAAAAGAATGACTGAATAGAGTAAAAATTTCTATTTTCTTGTAATCTGTGAGTTTCTAATAGGAAGCATGTGACTCTAATTCAGCAAAACTTAACAAAATAATGTTTTCTTGATATATCTCAGCCCTAGATATTTCAAACTGAAAGCTCACAAATTTTACAATACTTTTAGTGTACTTCAGAAATTATTGAAAGGCGTATTTTTGATGCATTACTATGGACTACATTAAAGACTTATGTTTTCATTAACTTACATGATTTTATGTGTTATCCATTTGTAGCTTAGTTTATTACAAGCACTGTCTATTAGACATTAAGACCGAGTTTCAGCCAGAATATTTTACATTAAGACTATTCATTAAGATAGATTTGCTGTTCTCTTATGTATGCTAAATTGATAAACTTTTACTCAATTGCCAAATGATTTCTATATACTATATGATCTTTGAATATCACTTCTCTCTCTACTACCCGAGAGATGAGCAATACAAAATTCAAAGTACTTAGTCCACTAAAGCCAAGAGCTAACAAGTAAAAATCCTTCCTGACATTCAAGAAATGATGAGCAAAGCCGTCCAGGGAGTGAGGAGACTCTGAGGTCTGTGGACAGGAAGCTAAGCACAGGAAGTGTGGGCTGGAGCCACCACCAGTTTAAGCAATGTTAAAAACATTTCTAAAACCATAAAGCCTAGCTAATTCAAAAAGGGAAAAAATAAGGCTTTTTTTTAAATCCTTTTGAATAAGACTGTTTATAAACAGGTGACATTTTCTAAAGATTATATTTAAAATCTTTGAGTGTTACATATATTTCTTCTTATGAGATGTTGCTCTGTGTCTGCTGCTTACTGTGCCACTGAATTTTAGAATTAGGATAAGTTGAGCAGTTCTAGGAAACATTACATTTGGCTGGAGGAAGAAAGAACAGGGTAAGGCCCAGAGCTACTGCTGAAATAATTCAAGAGGCCCGGCCCGTGGGTCACTCACTGACCCAAGGAGCCTGGAGAAGGTTCCTAGAGGATGCTCAGAAGAGTTGCCTCTTTTTTTCAGGGAGGGGGGTATTTCTGAGCTCTTTATATATTTCAATATTAATCCTCTGGCAAATTAAGAATTGGACACCTGAATTGAAAAAAAAAAAAAAAAACTTTTCAGAAAAGGAAGTACCAAAGGCCCGAAAGCCCATGAAAACATGTTCAACATCTCCAGCTGAGAATGCAAATCAAAACCACACTCAGATCCCATCTCACTCCAGTGGAAACAGCAGACATTAAGAACTCAAAACAACAGCAATTACCGGTAAGGTTGTAGAAAAAAGGAATGTTGTTGGAGGGACTGCAATCTGGTTCAACCATTATAAAAAAACAGTGTGGAAATTACTTAAAAAGCTGACAACAGAAATCCTATTTGATCCAGTAATGGCTCCATGGGGCATTTTCCCCCCCAAAAAAATTGACATCATCATATCATAAAGACACATGGGTATCCATATTTATAACAGAACAATCCATAATAGCCAAGTCCTAGAAACAACCGAGATGCCAATCAACACAGAAATGAATAAAGAAAAGATGGCATTTATATATAGTGGAATACTATGCAACCATAAAAAGACAGATATGAAGCATTTAAATGAAAATAGGGCCATGTTGGGTCAGCAGTGATCAGTGAAATGGACCAAACGCAAAGGAGTAGATGTCAATTGGTGCCTCTCGTGTGAGGTCACCGTAAATACATGCAACGTAAGATCCTAACAACAGGAGGGAAGGAAGATGGGTGGCGGATTGCTGGGAAAAGGGAGACGCTGAGAATAGGAAGAGGAAGGGCAGGGAAAAATTACGAGGGAGGGAAGAGTGGCCAAGCAGGTTATCCACGGACACGAATTCCCAAGTTTGGTATTATTAACATATTAATGAATCTATAAATCATACATATTCAAAAAATTAAAGTTTATACCAAAAAAAAGAAGAGTTACCTCAACTGTTTTGGAATTTGCATGAAGAAATAAGCCGTCTACTATAAAATCGCTGACGGTGGGGTTCCTTACTGAAACAAAGACTGGTGCGTGTTGGTGGCACTCCGCTCCGTGAGCTAGCTACCGCACAGAGAAGGGCTCAGTCCACATCTGGAGTTAGCATACTATAGTTACCAAGGGTCACTACCAAGTTGCTATGCCCATGACTCTGCCTTCCACTATCTCACATGCCAGCATTCACCCCACCAAATGCCAACAAGGCTATCCTGAAGTAAATAGCTGGCTGGGAGCTGGCCTGCGTGAACATATCCCACAGCCACCCTCACACACACACACTCCCTCCAGCACCTCTGGGGGTGCTCCCACAGAACACTGCATCGCTCCTTGAGCTCCTCTCTGTTTAGTGTCTCCAGCTGCCTCTGGCTTGATGGCCGCTTCTTTTTCCCAGCTTGGCAAGCTTCTATGATGAAGCACTTGCTGGCACAGACTTTCCCTTCTCGCTCTGCAAATCTGTAATAAATGCAATAATTAATATTTATTGAGGAGGTTTGGTCAGGCACTTAAGCAATTTTAACACATATTGTTTCATTTAGTTCTCACAAAAACTCTATGTGGTAGCCATTATTTTGATGCTCATTTTATAAATGAGGAAACAGGGCGTTGAGTAGCAGGCCAGGCTTGTATACAGCTGCCAAGTGCCAGGACCTACTCAAGCACTTGTTACAGTTGGACATGTGGATTCCAGACCTGTGCATTTAACCACTATGTTAATCAACTTTCCATTGCTGTGACAAAACACCTAAGAAAACCCACTGGAAAGAAACAAGATTTATTTTGGCTCATGGTTTCAGAGATTTCAGTTCATGGTTGACTTTATTACTGATCTTCAGTTGACTCTCGCAATGAGCATATGGTGAGGCAAAACATCATGGCAGACAGAGTGCAGTAGATCAACGCTGTTCTCCTCGTGGTAGCCAGTGGTCAATCAGACAGATGGGGACAAGAACAAGGCCCCTAGGGCATGTCCCCCAGGGCCCACTGCCACCAACTAAGTATCTCCTCTTAAGTGCCCATTGCTTCCCAATAGCTCATTAAATCACAATCCCAGCAACCAACTGGTCCACTGAGGAGGTCAGTGATACCATCACTTGCTAGAAGCCCCTAGTGTGAACACTGCTTGCCTGGGGCCAAGCCTCCAACACGTGAGACCTGCAGAGACAAACCTTATCAGCCACTCTGCTTCTTGACGCCCATCCAGTTAAAAGAATTCCTGATCTGGAGCACTGACAACGCCCGGGCCTCTTCCCTCATGTGGTCTCCCAGGAGCCTCGCTGTGCTAGGCGCATGCGGGCATAGCGTGCTACTCCTTCATCGTGGAAGGTCCTTCACACCTTATGTGCTCGGTTGACTTGCTCTTGTGCTTCCGGTGTGGGGCCTCCTACCCCTCTTCTCGATCCTCCACAATGGATGCGTGTCTCCCTCACGGCTTCTGTGCATGTTTATTTCTGTCGCCGCACAGGCCGCTCTGTGCCTCAACCTTGGGTGCATTTTTTCTCTGTCTCATTTCCCAGGAGTCACCTGAGAGCGGACCTTACTCTTCAGCCTCTATCTCCAGCACCTGTCTCCGTGCCTGGAGACCAGCAAAATCTCAGCAAAGGCATTTGAGTCAATGAACAAATGATGTAAATGCCGCTCTGGTTTACCATTATTGAAAAGTTGATCTTTCACATTGTTAACTTACTTTCAAGGGAAGGTCATTTTTGCTCCTTCTTAGCTTCCTAATGAAAGATTCACCCTGTGAGTTATACGATCCCATTCAATATTACATTTCTTAATTCATTATTTATTTCACTCATATATGAATGAACAGATATATATTACAGAAAATTAAAGCCCCAAAGTAAGAATTAAAAAGATGTTTTCTCTTACACTTTTATTTTAAAACTCAAATCCTGGTCTAAGGATGTAGCTGAGTGGTGGAGGCCCTGGGCTCAGTCCACAGTACCAAAAATCAAACAACAAAGACTTGAATCCTAAGGAAGAATATTTTCAACCTTTCTCAGTAGTTTCCTGAAGTGTTTAATAGTTGTCGGAGAAAACAATAATAGCAATTATTAAAAAGTCTTGAGCTCGTTGTGTGTAACGATCTTTGTTTTCATTTCTCATGTTAAATAGCTCATGTGTTCCTCACAATAATCTAAGAAATTAGAACTACCATTATTTCCACTTTACAGATGAAGAAACAGAAGAACTATGAGATTAATTAAATAATTTACTGGTGGTTACTCAGCAAGTGGGAACAAGATATAAAAACTATTTTCAAACTCAAAGTCATCTTAGAGTATTTTAAAAGAAGATGACATTTTATGTTTGATGCCCATAGTTACAAACAGACAAATAAAAATAATCAGAATGGAAGTAGCCTATATTCAGGCTGTACAGGAATTGTGGAGTGATAGGAGGCTCTCATGTGTTGCATTTGACCCTAACCACACATCCTTACAAAGCCTTGGTGGTGGTTGTTCACTCAAGAAGTTATCTCCTTTTTTAGTACATGTGTGAGAAGATAAATTTATAATATGTGACTCCATTTTTACCAGAAGAACTGTCGCTGTCCGGAAAGGTGAGTCCTGAGAACAAAGCAGTAACTGACCAGGCAGACAAGTCCAGAGAAGTAATATGCAGTTTTCATAAGACCTCACCCATGCTGGGGTGGGCTTCCAGTAACACAGCTGCCTGTGAGTGACACATAGGTTTGTAAGTGACTCACCAGTGCTTCCTTAAGTATTCTTTTGTCTATGCTTCTATAGATAACCCTTTGCCCATAACCCTGTAAGTAACTTTAATAAACTCACTGGTTCACCATTTGGGCTTTGGTGCAATCATTACTTTGGCCCATCTGCAGTGCCCTGTCTGGGGTGAATAGACATTGGCATTCTGTTTCCCCTGGAAAAGTTATTCATGCAGCATCTGGGGAGGCATGATACCAATAGCTGTTCACCCCAGATAGGGCACCACAGATATACACAAGTAATGATTGCACCAAAGCCCCATTTGGTGAACCAACAAGTTTCTTGGGGTTACTTAGAACAGCATGAGTGAAGGGTTACCCAATTGAAGTATAAACAAGGGGCTTACTAAGGACCATGGGTGAGGGGGTCACTTACAAGTCTATAAGTGGCTCCATGTGCAGAATTCATGCCCCAGTACTCACATTGCTGGTGCCCTTGAGCTCATATACAGAGGTTGAGAAGGACTAAGACGTTTCAATTTCATTATTTTATCACTTAACATTATGCTGATTTGTTGATCCCAATATATTTAGATATTTCTTCTATAACATCTTCAAAGACCTTATATCTAGCAGAGAAGATTAATATTGACTGAAAGACAGATAAAGGGATGTGCCACAAAAGAAATATGAATAATTGCTAGTGGAACTAGATGACGAAGGCAGCCTTTCTATTGTACGAAACAAGAAGAATTCAATTTGGAGCCTAAAGTAGAAGAATTTCAAGACATTTTGATAAGGTAGGTGTAAATATGACCAAGAGCTTTGGGGCGGAGGTCCCCTGGACAGACTCAGGAAATAGATGGGTGGGTGAATGAATGGAGTGTGAAGGTGGGCTGGGGAGAAGCAAGAGGAGATGCTCTCCGAGGCCCACTAGACAGCAGCTCAATAGCAAACCAAGAAGTCAAGTGGAATTCTTTAGTGACTGAGAAATCAGAGAGTCTCTAGGAAACAGCTTTTAGTAAAAATATCAAACAGAAAGGGGAAGAGAGAATCCAGAGACTAATAATTAAGGAGCTAATAGAATACATCAAATTGATAAATAATAAGGCCTTAAAAGGAAAGGAAGAAAGAGAAGCACTCAGGAGATGCTATCAAAACAAGAGCTACAGAAATTTCAATACACTGTGTGTTGTGAGAGAATTCTCCAGACTTCGACCTGTATTCATCTTGGGACAATCGAAGGTTTCATCCAAACTAGAAAACGCAACCACAGAATTATCTCAGCGTAAAGGATGACTTTGACCTCTGGATGTGTTACATTCTGTAGAGTAAAGAGTATCCAGTGGGATGCTAACCGTCAGGGCTGTCCTCAGGAGATGGCCTGTCCTACAAATATGCATCTCTGGATCTCTCAGGAAGAGGGAGTGGCTTGACATCACAGGATCTGAATGAATGCCCCTACCCCAACCCCCCCCAAAAAAAATCAGTTGATCGAATGTGAATGTTAAGAAAGTGGTGAAGACTTTTTCAGAAAATTGCAATCAGGGACAAAAAACACACTGAAAAAAATTATAGAAAACAAAAAACCAGAAGTCTACCGAAGAGTGGCAGATTATACAGAAACACCTAGGAGAAGCACCATGAAGCTGAGAGTGAAGTAAGGTACTGATCAAGTGCTACCCAAATGCCAAACACCGTGTAGAACGGCTATGCACAAACCAAAACATGTGGTCACCTTTATTGTAAGTGAACAAAACTGAAGCGTAATTCATGGTGGCGCCTGTTACCCAGACTCCCACAAGCTGTTCATTTCTTCACATGTCCCTGGAGGAAGACAAAGGTATGACAACAGAAGCTTATTACATACAAACTGAGACTCCGAAATAAACTATCCAGAAAAAAAGGAAAAAACAAAAATCACCTTCCAGAATTTATTGAGTGATTATTGTACATAAGTCTGAAGATGATACAAATTAGAATAAAAAGTGGTCTCTTCCCTCAGGGAACTCAGTATCCAATCAAGTAAGGAACATGTTTATAGGGACAGGGTGGTACGCAATGGCAGACTGCAAGTTCTAGCACATGTAAGGACTTGAGTTCAATGCCGAGCATCAAAAAAATTGTTTATGCTTAAAAATATGAGGGGATTTTAAGTAAGATTGTGAAGCTTGAGACTGATGGAGAAAATGAATCACAAAGAAAAGAGAATCTCGTCCAAATACTATTTAAAAATATAGAAAAGGAAGACAGTATGCTCCTTTAGATGAATAAAGGAGAACTCTAGCCATGAAGATGAGACACAAAGGAATTTTCAAGGCTGTAGATGCTACATTACCTTAAGTTAACATCTTTTCATGTTCTCGGCATTAACAGCAAAAACAATAGCACGAGCACCTATTACCATGAGAGCACGTGATACCTGGCACAGAGGACCTAATTAATTAATTGAGAGTTAGGTGGCACAGAACCATTAAACCCAAGATGTGATTTGAGAATATCAGGATCATCATAGTTAAAATACCATCCTCTGCAAAGGATTCGAATAGCCCTTAAGCTAGCAGTGAGTGTTCATATCACACAACTGACTAGGTTTTAGAATATATCAATGAATCTCATGCATCCACTGGAGGTAAAAAGTAATAACCCTCTAAACTGATAAGGCTCCCTAAAGGAGGGAAATGGTGATATTAGAATAAATTGAGTCAGCAAAAAAACGTTTCAAACTTTCCAGAATTATTTTGGCAAAGAGTGACTGAATGATTAAGTGGTCAGTAAATACATCCGGGATGCAAAGCAGCAGTGCAAATAACAATCCATTTTTATAATTAAAGCTTAGGTAAACCCTCATTTGGTCACAAAGATAATTTTTATAGAACTATAAATACCAACAGGGGATCTGTAGGGAAAAATTGCCTTGCAGCATTTTCGAAAAAATTATTGCATATTCAATATTGATCTTGATTTGTGCATGTTAAACTGTGCCTCCTCAAGTAAAATATTCTTGGAGAAGTCAATAACAGGCCATAATTTCACATGACACTAATAAAATAACACAAATGACAATTCATTTTTGTTTACTAGTCTACGACTTAATGGATGGATAAATTTTGTTAAAAAGAGGAAGCAAAACCTTGGTGCATAGTAGGCATATTTATAAAACAATTGTGATTGATTTTTTTGGTGGCTTTCCTAAGAGAGAAAGTAGAACAATCAATCTCTTGGAATTCTTTTCAGAAAAGTGTTTTTATAGCTGTTGATGTATGTTATGAATTTCAGAGGACCATAGCCACATATATCAGGTACTTTGTTTAGCTCCCTAAGATATAATAGAGTAATGGTGTTGCAAATAAAGGCCAAGAAAGCTAAAAATACGCAAAACAGTGCCATTATAATGACTTTTTATGTAACACAACTAATTCTGTTCACTCAAAATTGCTGAGTACTCTTGTACTCAAGGGATACTGGTAAGGGGTGGGGGGGGGGAATTACTGAACAGTGAGATAGCCAAGTGAACACTTAGATTCAAGGAAAAATACAGAGCAAATAATAACTATTTTCCATCTAATCCAATTTTGCTCTTCATTATGAGAATGCAATGAATTAGGGCTGAGGTTTCCTCAGTGCAGTGATGAGAATTGCAGGAGAAAATACAAGAATGTGTTTAAGGAAATAAATCTGTGCCTGATTCTCTTTGGTGCCTTTTACTTTCTAGTCATCATTTAAATTCTCAGATATACTAACTCTTTCAAAATAGTAATAATCCATTAGGCCATGGTAAAAGCCTTAATGCTTCTAACAGTTAAAGTGCCACTTGAACCCAAACACTCAGGAACACCTTCAGCAGTAAGAATTTCTCTGAGGACACCACACTCCCAAGAAAATGTTGTTTGACTCTCATGTGAGATCAGCCATGATATCTACTGAACTACAATATGGTAAGTTAGGTGAGAAGTTCATCGTCATAAAAACAGAATTAATTCCTCTACACAATGACAGGACTTTAAAAAAATGGATACCCACTCCCTTCCGGTTGTACTGGCATCTTCCAGGTGCAGAAACAGCCAAATCTATAAATTAGTTATCCAAATTAATAAATCTTTAACTTGGAGTCCTTAAGGATATATATATATATATATATATATATATATATATATATATATATGAAAAAAATCTTTGTAACTTTGGGCCACAGAAATATTTTCTTGATGACACCAAAAGCAAGATCGGTAAAGGAAAATATTAGTAAATTGGACTTTATCAAAATTAAAATCTTGGGCTGGAGGAATGGCTCAGCAGTTAAAGTGCTTGCCTAGCACTTGATTCCCCAGCACCACATAAAATGGGAGTAGTGGCACACACCTGTAATCCCAACACTCGGGAGGCCGAGACGGGAGGATTGCCATGAGCCCAAGGCCAGCCTGGGCTCCACAGTGAGTTCAGGACCAGCCTGGACTATAGAGGGAGACCCTGTCTCAAAAAATAAAAAATAAAAAATAAATAAATAAAATCTTGTGTTTTTGAAAGACACTGTTAAGGAAAAGACAAGTCTAGGGGAAACATTTGCAAAACTTATATGTGGTAGAGGACTTGTGCCTAGATATATAAAGAACTCTTAAAACAATAATTTTAAAAACTACCAAAACTTAGGCATTTTATAGAAACAAATAGGTGTGATAATGGCAGGTACGTAGGATGGGGAGAGTGTGGGAGGGCCAAAAACGGAAAGGGGAAGGGATTGTAATGTTGACAGAATATATATGTGTACAAAATACCCAAGCTCGGGGTTAAAGCTCTGGTCTTGTAAGCTCAAGGTCGTGAGTTCAATCCTCCAGCACCACATAAAGCAGGGTGTGGTGGCGCATGCCAGGGCTACAGAGCAAGGACCTGTAAAAAAAAAAAAAAGCCTAGCTCATTGTTACTATTATGCATCATATTTACATACTAATAAAAAATGGGGGAAACTGTCAATATTTTAAATGGGCAAAAGATTTGAAAAGACAGACTCATCAGAAAAGATATGAACACAAATAGGCACATGAAAAGATACTAAACGTTATTTGTCTCAGAAAACATTAACTAAAGCCAGTGAGAAATCACGGAACGCTCACTAGAATGACTAAAATTTATTGGTCTGTTTGTTTGTTTTGACTGTGTGTAGCCCATGCTGGTCCGGAACTCACTATATAGCCCAGACTGGCCTTGAGAATACCACAATCCTCCTACCTCCATCTCCCAAGTGAGGATATTCCAGGTGTGCCACCAGGTCCAGCTAGCATGACTGAAATTTAAAGACTGACCACACCGAGGTGTCAATAAGCCTGGTAGTAAACGGAACCTTCAGACACTGCTGGTAGGACAGTAAAATGGTACAATCACTTCAGAAAACACATTGGCAGTTCCTTAGACACTTGCGATGTGGATCCAGTCATTGTGTTTGCAGACATTTATGCAAAAAAAGGTCCATGCACAAACATGCATTTAAGAGTTCCTTGTAGCTTTGTCAGAGCCAGAACTCAAAAGACCCCTACTGTCCTCCAACACATGGTAATCAGTGCATATAATAAAACACGAATCATCAGCAAAAAATCAGTAATCTCTGTATCTGAGAAACAGAAAAACACAGATAAGTTTCAAAATAATAATGCTTAGTAGGAGAACCTAGACAGAAAAGAATATATGCTACAGAACTCTTAAAAATGCAAGCAAACTAATCACGACAGAAGGTAGATCAGCACTGCCTGATGGCTCAGAGGGCTGAGACGACAACCACGGAAGGGAAGTCTGAGAAGGGGCCAACCCACAGGAAGCCCCTCCCAGATTGCAGACTCCTCCCCTTTAGTTAGCCCTGTTGTTTCTAAACAAAGACTTGTCCTGCGTGTCCTAAAAAGAAAAAAAGTTTGAGAAGGGGAGAATGACGAGGAGTTGCAAAAGGGAACAAGGAAATGTTAGAATATTCAGCATATTTAGGTATTTATTTACTTTTGTTCTGAGGTAGGGTCTCAGGTTGGCTTGAGCCTTGATCCTTCTGCCTCAGCCTCCAGAGTGCTGGGATTACAGGGTCACCGTGTAGAGCGTGACCACTGCCTGATTATAGTGAGGGCTGCATGGCCAAAGAGTTTCGAATAATATCATATATAGACACATAGATTATTGCACTTCAATAAAGCCTTGCCTTTTTAAAAGAAATGTCTAACCCTTCGTTATTCACTGAAATGTTCTAGACACAGGAAAGTACAAGTGAGTTAAAAAATCTTATCATAAACTATTGGGTCCAGTCTGCTAAAGGCACCTCCGTGAATAACACCTTATTTTGAACTTCTTTGTGTCTGTGACAGACCCATTACGGACCCCACACCCGCAAGGTCACTATGCGGTTCTGTTCACACATCTAGGAACTTGGCATCTCTTCACTGTTCGATAACTCTGTGCCAAGCGTTCTCTGAATCCTCATGCGCACTCTAACTTTATTAGTATTCCCATTTTATGAATACTAGAGGAAACCAGGATTCTTGAGGGTTAATTAGCTTAAACTTAGGTCATATTGTTCAAGGACACGCAGCAAGTCTCCCTCGTGTCATTTCCTGGTCCCCACCGTCTCTTGCCTGAAGACTCCTTCCTCATTTCACTGTTTCAAATTTTGCAGCCCTGCGTGCTCCGTTGCCCACACAGCATCCAGCGTTACTATTTGGGGAGGTAAATGAGAGCATGGCCCCCATTTCCCTAAGCAGCTTTCCACAGGGCCTTTCGATGTTCCTGTTCCCTGCCACAGCCCTGTCGTCTCTCACCGCTCTGCTCTGGGCAGCACACGCTGACCACACTGCTCTCCTTGCTGCTTCCAGAGCAGGAGAGCGACATTCTCACGGTAGAGGCTCTGCACTGGCCGTTCCCTTTGCTGGAACTTTCTCCTCCAGAGACCACGTGGCTCGCTCCCTCACTCTCTTCGAATTTCATTCAGGTGTCACTTACC
Organism: Ctenodactylus gundi; assembly: GCA_004027205.1. Taxonomy (NCBI): domain Eukaryota; kingdom Metazoa; phylum Chordata; class Mammalia; order Rodentia; family Ctenodactylidae; genus Ctenodactylus; species Ctenodactylus gundi. The sequence continues at coordinate 106,165 of PVKB01000014.1, read as the reverse complement.
CTAAACACTGTTAAAAATCACATCATGAGGCCGGAGGAATGGCGCAGCAATTCAAGCATTTGCCTTGCAAGCTCAAAGCTCTGAGTTCAACTCCCCAGCACCACATAAAATTGGGTGTGATAGTGCATACCTGTAATCCCAACACTGCTGAGGCAAGAGGATTGCCTTGAACCCAATCTGGGCTACATAGTGAATTCAGGACCAGCCTAGGCTACAGAGCAAGACCCTGTCCCAAATAAATAAATAAATACTTCTCACCTTTCCCACAAAACTGCCACCTCATATTCTTCATATTTTTTCTTAACCTTCTCTAAACTTTTCCTCATAGCACATATCGCACTGTAACATTTTCTGAATTTATTATTACTGATGCTCCTTGCTAGTGGGTCTTCCCCTAAGAAGGTAGAGATTTTTGTTTTCATTATTGATTTTTCCAGCCGGTGCCTGTTACATAGTGTTTACCCTTTTTCTTTAACAAATGTAAAGCTTATTAGAATAAGAAAAGAATTCCAATGATTGCAAAAAAAAAGAAAAAAAATTTTTTTTCTGAGACAAGGTCTTGCTCCGGCGATCAGTATGTAGACTGGGCTGACCTCAAACTCAAGGCAGTCCTCCCACCTCAGCCTCCTATGTGCTGGGCTTATAGAAGAGCACCACCACATCCAGCTTTACGTGATGCTGGGGAATTGAACCCAGGGCCTTGAGCTTGTTATCAGCAAGTGCTTTAACCACTGAGCTATTCCTCCAGCTCCCAGTGAGTGCAAATAATAGTTTTCATTGAACATAAGAAGATAGTATCTATGGACTAGCCAGCCCCAACTTCCAGTGCTCACTAAAATAAAGTTTTTAAACAGTGTTTATACTGTGGTAAAAATTGTGCAAATCACGCATTCTGGAACAGAGTCCCTGGGTTTAAGTCCATTTCCACCAAGAGCTGAATTGAGAAAAAGATTCATCCCTCTTTTGCCTGAACCGGAACTAAATGAGTTGTTTCGGGACTTGAAGAGTCAATATTAGTAAATGCCTAGAACAGTGCCTGGATATACTAAGTACTATCCAATTTTTTTAAATAGTGCTACTTACTATGTAATGTTTATGACCAAAATCATCGTTTTCTAAGCGGTTTCTTCAACAAATAACCCTTGTGTTAATCAGGTCTACAGTTCTGTCAGAGATAATCAATATTATAAATCTAAAAAAGTTCAAAGATATTTTATTAATTCATACATTTATGATTTCATCTAATCATTTTGGATTTTTCAAAGTGAGCAAGATTTTTGTGTTTTAATATTTATAGCACTTCCATACACTTTAAATCAGCAAAACGTAAAGATATTATCATTAAAAGGAACACTTCAAATAATAAGTGTTCTCTTGTGTTTTGCCTTTAAACTCACTATCTCAGATTTCCACTAATTCCAATCCAGATGAGCAATATTCATTAAAGTACCCACCGCTTGTTTGATTATTTATGGTTTAGATGCCTCTCCACTAAAACAAAGGGGCAGATTGTCTTCTGCTGAGCCACCTGGAAAGCCCCTGAGTACAAAGGCCATGATTCAAAAGTCTGCAATGCACTCAACAAGCAATTACTTTTGCATGTGATAGGAGACTGTCAGCTTCAAACACAGGACATTCTTTGGGAAGATTAGTCCAAATTACATTTTATTACCTTGGCCCACTTGAATGGTCTAAACTTCATCTATTTCTTATTCTAATGGAATTCCAACTAGGGCATTAATATATTGTTTATGACATGTTTGGAGTTCTTGTGTTATCAGCATGCATTCATGAAAGAGGCTTCAAACAGTATCAGATAACAGGGAGCTGGGATGTTGGATGTCGTACAGCACTGGGGATTTTATCATCTTGTTGAACCAGCGGCAGTGATTGAATTAAACTGTCTGAGCAAAGCTTTTGCATGTCAGGCTGTGGGATGGAAGGATGAAAGAGTGACACACTTCAAAGATCAGAGGAAGGGAAAGAGGGCTAGAAAACACAGTTACATAACTTTTTTGAAACAAAAGCAATAGTTACAAATCATTTTCATTTTTCAAATCATTTTCATTTTATTTGAGTTTTCAACTTTTCAGTCCTGTTGCCTTCATTTCCTGAGTACATTTTCCCATATTCTTTTCCATACGACATACTTAATTCAACTTGGAACTTTGACTAAATGACAAGATAGCTTGAGGGATTTTACTTTTGCACTATTTCCTTGTGTTTTAATTTCAATTATTTCTCTAATTATGTCCTAATGAGATACATTAGGAAGAAAATTTCAGAGAGGCTAAGATTTTTTCACAATGTTTAAGCATAATGCTAATTTAGAAGAAAAAGTTATGTTTTCCCTAAAACTATTTTCATAAACTAACAACTGTGGTATTTAAACTCTCTCAAGAAGTTTATACAGAATTCTTATCTAAAAATTATCTAAACATATCTGGGATACACAATAATCTTAATAGAAATCCACATGTTTCCCATCCATGAGATTTTTAAATCAACAAACTGTTTCAACATTTATTTATTATTATCTTTGTTAAAAAATTATTTTGTTAGTATTAAGAAAAATGCTATTTCCTCTCAAACAAAATAAAACTGGGAAAGTATCCAGAAAAAGCAAACTGAGTTTAAGTAGTATTTCCATTACAAAGTCTACATAGCTCCAAATCTAAATTACTGTTAGATTGGTGGTTTCTTTCCATTTATGACTCTGAATCAACTATTCAGAAATATTGTTAAAACTTCATTCCATCACAGTAGTTACAAAAGGCAAGTTTTCAGATGCTATTACACATCAAGTTCTCCATTTCTATTTTTACTTCGATTCTAATCGATAGAAATTTACAGAGCTATAAAATTATGCATATTTTTAAATAACTGCTAATTCTCAATAATTATAAGGTAGCTTTCTGTTTTAATTTATCATTATGTCACACTACTCAGTGGCATCTAAATGCTTTTAATTCAATTCCACTGGAGATGTTTGGTGGCAAGGAAAAAAAAATCAGAGAGAAGTAAGGACTAAGTCAACCACTTTCTAGGAATACTTTTCTGTGAATAACCACACCAATGTGCATGTGCTGCACATTTACTAATTCTCTCTTTAATCAGTATGTATCCAGGATATGCTGAGAATAATAGAAAAAATACAAGATGAATAAAAGGACAATGAGTCGCTCATGTATATCACAAAGGATGAACTTTGAGTTGGTATTGTGGACTGATTCTAGAATTAAATTAGAAACACTCTTACTGTGGACAGAGCACAAAAATTCTTAAATCTGTATGATTCAAATTTCTTCAGAGTTTTCATTATAAACTGTCTTTTCAGAGAATGCATTTTAATTATACAATTAAGAAAAGATATTTTTGTGTTTTCTATTACACAGAATATTAATGATTATGTTTATCCAAGGTATTCTTTCTTTTTTGCATCCAAAGCCTTCTAGAGTTTTAAAAACAAGAAATATGTACAGAATTTAAATAATATAAGTGATGAGTTACAGAGACATAAATATTCATACTCTAAGAAGTACAAAAATAAACTTTTCTATTTCTCCTTGCATTTTACAAAAATTGTTCAAGAATTAAACAACTAAATCTCTATAAAGTCATAAAAACAGAAAATTTTACTATGTTATCTGGCAAAAATATGATGTTAGAAAGAAATAACAATGCTTACATACTCAACAATCAGGAAATTCCAAAATAATTCGTCAACAAATCCCTTCTCAAACAAGATATTAGGAGAAATGTGTGTCATTCAAAATTCATGAGTTATCTTTCAATCAGAACTTCCAAAACAAAGTCATAGTCTCATGTGTCCATATTATGCAAGAAAGAAAATAAGTCATTATATATATAGATGAGCATTGAACTGAAGAAGTTAGAGACAAAATTAAAAATTCAAAGAAAGTAGAAATTAATGAACATAATTCAGAAATCAATAAAATAAAAACAGAAAACTTTAGAACATCTCAAACCACAAAGAATACTTGGAAAAGTTCAGTAAAACCGACAATTTCCTGACAAAATTTTTTAAGAAAAAGAGAAGAAAAGGACAAATATATTGTTAAAAATCATTGAGGGTCAATAGAAATTAAAATTCAAATTACAAGGAAGTACTATAAACACAAAATTCAGGAGCCAAAATAGAGACAGTTGATTTTATTACACAAAAGGCTTTTGTTTGGCAAAGACATTGTCAACATGTTTAAAATATAAATTACAATCGGGTACAATGTGTAGTACTCATATGAGAAACAAAGTAAGTAAAACAAAAAGAAGCAAATCTCAGGAGAAATAAGTAAAGTTACATAGCTTAAGAATATCATATCTCTCTGACCCAGACGTTCTATTTTTAGTCCTATAATACATTTTTGTAAAAATATAACCAGATGGCCATTACGGTTCATTTTAATCCAAAAAGTGAGATGTGAATTTAAGTTCATCAGTGGAAAAATAGTAATAACTTAAAGTGTTTTCTAAACAAGTAAACAAAGCCTACTATTAAGCAGAGAGTTAATAAGAGGTTCCAGAACAGTATATAAAGTATGGTAAAAATTACGATTTTGACATAATAAAGTGAGAAAAGGTCATAGGAATGAAGAAAGAGCTGGAGGAATATCTACCAACTAGTAGCTGGTTATCTCTCAGAATTGGGGAGATGATCAATTTCAATTTCCTCCCCCAGAGCAGGCTCCACCCAACGCCCTCCGCCCTATGACTTCTCTGGCTGAGGAAATCCATGCCATTAGTAGAATGGTCCACATCTAGGTCACAGAACCAGTGGTGCAAGACAACAACTAATTCTTTAACCCATGTTTTATATATCTGGAAATCTGAAAGCTTCACTGGACAACTAGGTCCAACCTTTTTGGCAAGTACAAGCAGTGTTTTTCTGGGTAATAAGATTGCAGTTAAGATACAGAAGAGTGCAATATTTACAATATTTACTTCCTGTGATACACACTTCAAGTTTATTTGGACTTTTTGCAGTAATAAGTGCATATACAATATTTTAAAAAATTGACATCTGCCCTGAAACAAAAGATATGCAATAGTACGACAATTATGTATTTGAGGAGAAAAAACAAATTGCAAATAAAATCTATCAAAAAACACATTTTTTATATGTATATGTGTGCACATGTGACTACATCTATTCCTACAGGTATTTATCAAGAAAAATGAAACAATGATAACAATGACTACCTCTGAGTATGCAGATATTGACTTTCCATATCAGCTCGGTTTTTTTGTTTGTTTGTTTAATTGCTACTTTTTTTCTCATGAGCATGTGATGCTTTTGTAAAGCAGGGAAATTCATTATTGGACATTGAAATTATCAGATGCTCCTTACAATAAAGAAAAAAAAAAACATCGGAAAAAGCACATTCAAATATTTTTAAAAACCCCTCAAAAACAACGATGTTAGACACAATGTCCTAGTTCTCCAAGGAAACACCAAACTTTACTCAATATAAATTATGCTTCATTTGCACAGTCATGCATTCTGAAAAAAAGATGTCCTTAAATGTATCCTCATAAAGTGGGTGATATTTTGCAATATTCATTATAATTGTGTTTGATGGCAACAGACAGGACAATATGTTTTTTCCACATAATTTTGCTAAAAGAATCATAACTACAACCAAATTTCATCAAAATCATAACAACTACCATGACCTCCAATAATAATTCAAGATATAAATAAATAGTAATAAAAAACAACTATGGCACTTATTAATATACAAGGGCCCTGGAAGTAAATGAATTAAAGCCTCAAAATGTATCTTTGTATTTTTGACTTTGGTAACCTTCATTTTGTAATTTTTTGTTAAGAAATCTTTTCATAAATATATTTGTTTTACAAAGTATTCATATTATCTTTTTAAAAAGCTTAAGAAGCTCCTGGTTTTGAGGCCTTCGTGGAAGTAACTGATTATTGCAAACGAAAGCCTAAATTTTTTTCTTTTTTTATTTGGAGATGTGAAGTCTTTGAAAGCCTAAATGCATAAAGTATTTTTTCTGTACTTTTTTCTTTCTTTGAATTATCTTTCCTACCCTTAACAATAAGCATAACTAGGAAAATAAAACTTCAAAAGAATTTTAAGTAACAGGGAAAGTCACAAAACTTCGCCTCATTAATAATGGTCTGGGTTAACAGAAGTTTAATAATATCAACTAAAAATGTAAAAAAAAAAAAGCTTCAGAGTCTTCTGCAGCTGTTCATCTACCCACTACTTCTTCAGGGTCACTCAAATGGACACACAGATACCATGAGAAATTAAATGAGTGAAGTTGTTGTTATGCATTTGGGTTGTTTCATTTTGTTTTGAGTTTTGTTTTGTCTTTGGTGCTTGGAATCAAGCTCAGTTTCTTGCACGCATGCTGGGCCAGTGTTCCACCAGTGAGTTTTATCCCCAGCCTTAGACAATGGTTAAAATTTGTTTCAGCAAATCACAAAGAATAAAAAATCATAATCTTTTCTCTCAAGAGTCTTTATTCTATCTTCATTGAGACAATAAAGCAAACTAACCATTTGTTTCTGGCTCTCTCTTGCCACTGTTTTGCCTAAGAATTAGATTGTAAAATACGTAAGAATGCTCCTTAGCTATAGAAAAAAAGCCCTCCCCATGCTGGCTTCCCTTTCTCCTTACCTCTTGTGTGGTCTACAAGAAGTTGCAAAGTTTAGTCTCTCTCAATTGACTGAAAGGCTTATATTAAAATTTGGAGCAAAAATGTCTAATTCTTTTATTATTTAGTATAAAAGGAATAAGATTTCTGATACAACATAGATAAGGCTTGAAAATCTTACGTTTTAATTATCAGCACTCAGGAGGGCCTGAAAGAGAGGGGCTGGAGGAATGACACGGTGGTTAAAGTGTTTGCTTAGCAAGAGCAAGGCCATGGATGATTCCTCAACACCACATAAAGCTGGGCATAGCAGCACACACATATGATCCCAGCACTTGGGAGGCTAGGAGGCTAAGGCAGGAGGATTGCCAAGTCCAGGGCTATTTGGGGTACAAGTGAGTTCAGGACCAGCCTGGGCTACAGAGTGAGACTCTGTCTCAGAAAAAAATAAGAAAGAAAGAAAGAAAGAAAGAAAGAAAGAAAGAAAGAAAGAAAGAAAGAAAGAAAGAACAATGAATATACAAATGTCAATTTCTGGATTTAATATTATGCTAGAATTATAAATGATGTAAATATTGGCAAAATCAGGGCAAAGGATATATAAGAACTCTCTTACCTTAGTCTATTCAAATTACTATAACCAAATGTCATAAACTAAGTTGTTCATAGGCAAATTAATTTCCATCTTTTCTAGAGGTAGAGAAGTCTTAAATCAAGGTATCAGTAAAGTTAATGTCTAGTGAGAACGTGCTTTCTAGTTTATACATTGTCTTAGTTACTTTTTTGTCACTGTGACTCAGTACCCAAAATCTACACCTTAGGGAGGAAAGACTTATTTTAGCTTACAGTTTTAGAAAGTCCAGTCCACTTATAGATAGGCAGCTGGAAAACAGTGGAACCACATGGTGGGGTCACAGCTAGAGCCAGGGCCAGAGCTGGTGCTCTGGAAATAGAGATCTTCAAGGCAGCAGAGCAGAACAGAGACAAGTCTGGAAGGAAGAGAGAAACCAGCACAGGCCTCTTGAGGTTGCTCAAGCATCTTTTCCTTTCAGCCAGGCCCCACCACCTCCATTACACAGTATCCATCAGTATGCAGCTTTTGGGAGACACTCCAGATTCAAACCATGACATACATGGCGACTTTTCACCATGTCTTCACATGCTAGAAGAATGGGTGTCTCCTTTAGGCCTCTTGTACAAAGGCACGACTCCTATTTATGAGGCTTTGTTCTCATAACCTAATCACTTCCTGAAGGTCCTACTTCTTAATAAGGTCATTTTAAGGATTAAGATTTTGACATAAACTTTGGAGGGACACAAACTTTCAGAAAAGCAATTCTACACTATCCTTGAGCTTGCTTCAAATCAATAATTATAACAAAAAGTTAAGAGAAAAGAACAAAAAGGCAAGGACATCACTGACTCCCTCACAGTCTATACCTTCACGTTCTTCTCAAGGACCCCTGGACTGGAAGACTAACAGCTGAGGATAAACAGTGGTCTGGGGACTTCCAGTAAGCTGTTATATCCTTTGAAAATAAGGACTATTCCATTTCCACTTATATTCACATTTTTAGACAGTAGGTGACCTATAGGTTAATGCTTTAGACAATTTCAATTGTCATACAGGATCCTAAATTCTGCAGCACAAAAACATCCTACAACCAAATAAACTACACAAAGATAACTTGCTGCCATAGCTCTGGTCTTTACGTTTTAATATGAGTCTGAAGCACATACAGATTTCCAGCTCAAACATTAATATTCCCATTTATCTGAATACATACCAAACTCTATGCTAAACTTTTTGTCCCTGTGAAATTCCACTTTCTTTTGAAAATGTTGTTATATGCTGCATTTTCCCTTGATCACATTAATGATATCCAAGCCTTATATCACTCGTTTAATAATTATTTTCTTTAAATTTCTCATTACTTTTCTACAAAGGAGAAAAGGATACCTTTTAAACTCTAAGCTATCTAATTTTACAGGAAATTCAACAGTATTTTGGTATTAAAAACAAGAATGAAAAATCTGAAACAACGTAATGAAGAAGCACTCACACAATGAAAAAGAGTGAAACTTGAGAAGGGCTCCAAGGAGATTTCAAATTACAGAAGACTGGCAAATTAACCTAGCGACTTCCTAGTCTCCACAGGAGAAAAAGTTGGGAGATTCACCCCCTAAATAACCAGAAAATAAATGTACAAATATCACTATCAGCAGCAGTGAATTAAATAAGCAATGGAGTACAGTTCACCCTTCTGCATTCTTCAGACTCTAATTGTTCCTTGTTTTTTTGTTTGTTTGTTTTTGTTTTTTAGGAATATAAAAACGTCATTGGATGACTAATCACTAGTTTACGTAAGAGAAAAAACAAGGTCCTCACACAAACTAGAACCAGAAACTACCCCAAAATGTTATATACCACAGTGTGTGGATGCAGCATTGTTCAGAATGTAGGGAAAAACTGGGCATGATGGCCCACACCCATAATCCCAGCCTTCCAGGGGGCTGAGGCAAAGGGATTACAAGTTTGAGCCCAGCCTGGGAAACTTAGCCAATTAGCAAAACCTTGTCTCAAAATAAAACATTAAAAGGAGGGAAGGGCTGGGGATGCAGGTGGGTTGGATCTCCAGGATAAGAAAAAAAGAAAAAAAGAATGTGGAAAACTCAGAACCCATCTAAATGTCCACCAAAACAGAAAAACAGAATATTATTTGGCAGCTTAAAAATAATGAGCTAGATATGTACTTACTGACCTGGAGAAATGTTCATGGCTTATTACAGGACTAAAAACAACCTGCTCAACAATGTGAATGCTACAGTTCTACATTTTTAAGGAAAAAAAAAATGTGTGTGAATATGTACACATATACTTGGATTTAATTATGGCATAAGAATTAACAAAATGGTAGAATAATAAGTACTTGATTGTTCACGTTGATTATCTCTGGGGAATTTGAAATTGGAGATTTGCTAGTTATCTACTGCTGTAAACAAATTACTCCAAAACACTGCGGGTGAAAACAACAAACATTCAGGGTCTCACAGTTTCTGTGAAACAGAAACCAACCGCATCCTAGGTGGGTGATTCTAGCCAGTGTCTTCCACAGAACACAACCCGGGCGATGGCTGGCTGAGTCACCTCAAGGCTGAAGGCACAGCTGGAAGAAGACTCGCTGCCAGGCAGCGTTACAAGATCCATTTGTATTTTTGTTGCATTTTCAATTGAATCATAATTGTACAAATTAAAGATACTAAATGTTTCCATGCACATATAGTCATGTAATGCTCAAATCAGAATAGTTAGCGTGTCAGTCACAAGCCCGCTGACCCCCCAGCACAGCCTCTAGTCTCCTAAGCACGGTCCCCACTTTCCAGTGTCTCTCTTCTCCCTGTAGGCGTTCTCCAAGGATCACCAGTATTTCTATAATTTTATTTTTAGCAAAAACTTCATTGTTTTAAGAGCAGCTTCAGGTTTGCAGCAAAATTGAGAGGAAAGCACAGAGATTTCCTCTATCTCTGGCCCCACGTGTGCCCAGTTTCCTCTGTTGTCAAAGCCCCGATGATTACGTTTGTTACAACTGATGACCCCACTGTCGATACATCTTCATCGCCTGAAGTCCACGGGTTTGCCTTAGGCTCCCGCATCGACGTTGTGTATTTTATGGCTTTGGAATAAACGCATGACATGTTATCTACCACGACAGTGTCACATGGAGCGTTCTCACTGCCCTACACATCCTGTGCTCTGCCCCTTTGCCCCCTCCCTCTTCCCTAATGTCTGGCAACCACTAATCTCTGACCTTTCTTCCTGACGTTACCTTTTCTAGAAAGTCACGTGACTGGAAGCACACAGGGGACACCCTTCTTCCACCTAGCAAAATGGATTTTCCTTCCTTCAGCGCTGTCCTGCGGCTGCGGCTAGTCATTCCTGTCTAGGGGTGAACAATGCTTCACCATCTTCCTACCTAGTTGCCACCCGAGGGACATGTGGCTCGCTTGTCATTTCAGCGACCATAAAAAAAAAAAAGCTCCTAAACACCCATAAGTAGGTTCCAATATAGACACAAATATACATGTTTTAAGCTCCTTTGGGAAAATACAAACGGGCAAGATTGCCGGGTTGTGTCATAAAAGTAGGTTTAGTTTCATAAGAAACTGCCACACCACACAAGTGTTTGTAATGCTTTTCACTTTTCACTACTGTTATATACTTACACAGGATTTTTAATGTATTTTATGCAAGTATTTTGTATAATTCCCAAACAAAATGATGCCTTCAGTGACCAATTTGCATTACTGTAGGGCAAGTGAGGATAAATGATCACATAGGAATTAATAAGTGATATACAGGCATTAATCATTGTAACTACTGTAAGAAAGTCACAGTGAGGGATATAACAACACACAAAGAGAAGTTTTCATCTATGTAAGATGTTAGAAACATTTAATATCCAGTGTTCTCTGTTAGGGTGCTAGTTGAAGGTTTTTGTAATTTTCTATCAATATAGTATTTTATTAAGATATTATTCATTCAAAATGGTCTCTCAGAGCTAGCCTGGACAGACTTCTCAGTGAGATGTCTTAAAGTATAAACTGCCGCGAAGCCACGTTGCTGAGTTCAAATACCTGCCCAGCCAATCACCGTAGAGAAGCTGTTTAACCTGCCCTATCAGCTTTCTCTGGTGTAACACAGTGTTGTTATTATAACAGTATATATCACAAGATTTTTGTAAGGATTAAGTGAATTAATATCCACAAGACTCTTAGAATAATACCTTGTTCATAGTTATTACTCAGCTGTTGTCAGACATTATCACAATACCTAGTCTTTACATCTAATTTATGAGAAGGTTAACATAAGTACATTTTACTTGAGAACAGTTTGTTACAAATTAGGATCCATTGTCTCGAGAGCAACTAGCCTGTCAGTGGCGGATAGGAACCCAAGGAAGCCCTCAGATAAGGCCCGTTGTCTATAATGTCCTTGAGATAACACTGATGATACTTTCAATCTCATACTTTCTGATTTTAAGTTCTGAGAAGCAACTTGTTAGTGTGGTAGGAATTGTGGTGGTCACCAGCACTATCTCGGAATGCCAAAGAATTATGGATAAGATGTAAGTGGAGGGCTGGAGGAATGGCACAGTGGTTACAGTGCTTGTCTTACCAGCACAAGGCCCTGAGTTTGACTCCTTGACATCACATAAAGCTGGGCATGGTGGCACATGCCTATAACCATAGCACTCACAGTAAGTTCAGGACCAACCTGGGCTAGAGACAGTTTCAAAAATAAAAAATAAAAAAAGATGTAGGTGGAACTGTGAGGGGCAACATGGTTCCAACCAAGGGAGTAGGAGACTTTTTCAAGAGGCTTGAGTGAGGTGTAAGGTCCAAGATTCTAAGAACCCAAGGATGTCAGTTATAAGGAAAGACTCCAAGTTTGTAAGGTTTTTTGTTGGTTTTTTTGTATTGTTTTATTTTGTTATGATTCGATCTAGAAGGCCCCCAAAAGCCATGTATTTCAATGTTGTGGATTATCTACAAATTTTACACACTGTTAGAATGTAGGGCCTGGTCAGAAGGGGTAGAAAACTGGGGCTTGACCTGACAGGCATTACTTCTAACTAGCTCTCTCCTTGTCCTCCTGGCTTCCTGTCCTGTCATGCCACGAACAGCTTTTCTCTGGCGAGGCCACCAAGCCTTTCCACCATTGCCAGCCACCCACGAATGGACTGATACCTCTGAAAGCCTGAGCTAAATAAAGCTTTCCTCTCTTAAGTTGTGGGTGTTGGGTGTTGTGTCCCAGCAATGAGAAAGTAAGACAGTTTGGTTTAATTTGGTTTGGTTTGGTTTGGTTTTGGTACTGGAGTATTGGGGACTGAACCCAGGGCATTCGGCCTTCACAGTGAGCTACATTATCAGCTTTTTTAAAATTTTTTTATTTATTTTATTTTATTATTATTATTTTTTAGACAGTCTCAGTAAGTCTTTAAATTTACCGAAACTGGGCTCAAACTTGGAATCCTCCTATCTATCTCAACCACCCAGAATGCTGGGATTACAAAGCATGTGCAACCACACCCAGTCCCAGGTTGCAATTATTGCAGCATATTTAGTTACTTTTAAATATATTGCACTGAACTGTGTATCAGCTTTACGTTTTTGTTTTGTTTTGCTTTGTTTGTCTTGAGATAGGGTCTCATTCAGTAGCCCGGGCTGGTACTGAACTCACTACATAGTCCTGGACTCATTGGCAATCCTCCTGCCTCAGCCTCCCAGGTGCTGAGATTACAGGCATGTGCCACCATGCCCAGCTTATGTGGTGCTGGGGAATCCAACTCGGGGCCTTGCACTTGCTGGGCAAGCACCTTTAACTGCTGTGCCCTTCCTCCAGCCCAGCTTTACAGTTCCCCATTGTGGATAAAAGATGGACACTGGTGGAAGAGGCATGTTTGCTCTGTGACAACAGAAGTCTTGAGATGGAGTTATGAAAGGAAGGGGGACAACCAGCAAGCACCAGGTCTGCAGTCAGCCTCCCCAGCAAGCTGCTATGTGTCCTGGGCAGCCAAAGCTCCTCTCGGCCACAATCGGTCTTTTCTATCTCCTGTCCATGGCTTGAGGAAAGAGCTTAATAGACCAAAAGGATATAAAATATAGCAGATGAAAAATTATCTGGGCCTTCGCACATGCTTTCTTCAACCTGGACTCTTTTTTTTGAGCCAAATCTCTATAAATATTGCCAATTTGATCTCCAGGTCTTAAATTAGAAATTGCTGGCTTTGAAGAAAAAAGCTTTCCAGATCCTTCCACACTAGGAATGTGCTCACCTCCATTATGGCAGCTGCACACTAAATTGGAATGGCTTGTTTGTTAGTCTGTCCTAGGTTGTGAGCTTCCTGAAGATGAAGACAACAGCCCGCTCATTTTGGTATCAGCAGTGCTATATGAGATGCCTTGCACACAGGAGGGCCTGGCAACTACTGGCTGAATAAATACATCAATGAACGAGCAAAAAGAACGCAGGTGCTCCAGGGTAATGGTAAGGCAATCTTCGGTCTTCTTGTCCCCATTTTTCAGTTGGCTTGGGGCTGACTGCACCCAGATGTTCTGTCCTTTTAGAATAAGGTAGAGATTATTGAATAGTGTGAGATCCAGGGGTGTGGCAGTGTACACAAGAAGCTACCTACCAACATCCTGTTCTGGTCCAGGCTTTTAAAAGAGCTTCACAGTTTCAGTGCTACCCAGTTAAGCTGGCAGACAGGGAATTAGAAATGCCAGGGCAAAAGAGAACTGGTGTCCGGTTTAAGCAACTTCTGCATTCTGTTTCTACAAGGAATACAAGCTGAGAGTGAGGCAGATGCTACGGATGCCTGTCGATGTCCACGGTTTATACATTGAAACCCTAACACGAGTGCGATGGCCCAGTAGGCGGGCATCTGGAAGGTGCTGAGCTCCTGAGGGTGGAGCCCTCACGTCTAGGATTGACAGCCCTTGTACAAGACTCCAGAAGCCTGAGGAACTGGGGCAGTGCACAACCATGTTGACAGAGCTCTGACCTAACTCAGCATCTCAGAAGCAACCTGGTTAGCTCAGCAGAAACCCAGTGACTTCTGTTCTAATATTAAGGTCCATTAGGTATCTTTTCTCTTGTTCTGCCACTTCATGATGAAACAATTCAGTTAAAAATGACTGTGTCTTCTCTAGAAGATTAACAAATGATTTAAAATTTGGATCTCTGAGCATATTGCAAATGTCTTCAAGAAATGACTGCTTACTTAAATGTATTCTCTATGGCACATTACTGATGTTATCCTATGTTATGTATTTTTCTTCAGGCACATGGTTTTATCATGCTTGCCAAATGGCCTAGTAAGCAAGATGTTGGGTTTTTGGCCACATCTGTCCATCTTTTTATAACATTATGTGCATACAGTCCTCACACATAGTATAACAGGGGGAACACATGCACACTCATAAACATAGGAGGCCATAATTATGAGTTGGCCACCATCCCTCCTTTGATACTCTTTATATAAACTTAGAATTTAAAACTTATTACCTGTGATGTTAGTCCTTAATTTTGTCTCTAGTTCTAGTCATTCTTATATCATTTTCTTCACTTGTCCATAGGCACATAAGGAAACTTACAATAAGACCTGGCATTTATCAAATGCCCTTTGCACTCTAGGAAATGTGCCATTTCCTGTCTAGACTGTATCTTTTGCCTGATAATCCTTAAGACAGACACTATTATGATCATCTATATGTAAGACATGAAAATAGTGCAGCTGACTGAGATTAAGATATTTGTTGATGTTTACACAGGAAGGGTATCTAAAAGATTGGTCAGAAAACACTCTCTTCCCTTCCCACTGTGCACACAAGAGACTTTACTGGGCTCTTAATGCTGGACTTGGCCATAGAATCTGCTTGGATACATAGACAGACATGACATGACCAGAGACCTTAAATGTGCTTCATGAATGTGGCTGTCTATCGCATTCTGATGACTTGTCATGAGAATAACATACTTCAAATGGACACTGTCCATTCATCCTGGGCCACACAATGAAATACACAGGGCAGAATGTAGCATTCATTGATCCCAGAAGTATCAATACACACTGTCAACTCACGTTAAACCTAAAGCTTAGACTGTGGAGCCTACCCAAACCAAGATGCCATTGACTTGCAGAACTGAACAGAAATCACTTCTTACAGTTTTAATGCCTCTAGGTTTGGGGTATTTAGTTGTGATAGACTAAATATTAGAATTTCCATCTGTCTCATTTCTCAAGTTCATATACTGATTTCATAATCTCCAATATGATGGTTTTGGAGCATGAGGTCTTTGGAAGGCTATTCAGTCATGAAGTTGAAGCTTTCATTAATGGGATTAGTGCATTTACAAGAAGAGACACAAGCCAAGCCCAGTGATACACACCTGGGAGGGTCACAAGTTCAACCCAGACTGGGCAACTTAGAGAGGCCCAGCCTCAAAATAAAAAGGAAAAAATGAACCAGGAACTGTGAAGACCCTGGGATCCAGTATCACAAAAATAAATAAATAAATAACACACACAAGAGTTGATACCTCTCCGCTCTGTGAAGACACAGCAAGAAGGTATATATTTGCTATGCAGAGCCCTCAACAGGAACCAAATTTTCTCAGCTTTCAGAATTATAAAAAGTAAAAAATAAAAATCCTGTTGCATAAGCCAACCAGTCTCTGGCACTCTGTGATAGCAGCTCAAGCTGACTAATATTTGTTACTGGATGTACAGATGGATTCGAACCTATGCCTACCTGGTGTCAAAACAGGAGTGCTCACTTTTCAATACTTTCTGTAGGAACTAGGGACATATCACAGTGGTTATACGGCTTGCTTAGCAAAAGCAAGTTTCCAGGTTCCATTCCCCAGCACCACATAAACCGAGCATAGCAGCACATGCCTGTAATCCCAGGACTCAGGAGGCTGAGGCAGGAGGAGCTGTGTGTTTGAGGTCAGCCTGGACTACATAGTGAGTTCAGGACCAGGCTGGACTACAGAGCAAGACCCTGTCTCAAACAAAAACAAACAAACAAACAAAGTACTGCCTGTTTATGAAACAAGGAAATTAAATAGAAAATTAAACTCGGGATGCATAGTTCCAAAGTCTGAGGATTATAGACTAGTTGACTTTAAATGGCAAAGGGAAGGAAAATCAAGACACTCAAGGGCGATGCTCTGAGTATTAGAAGCCTCTGTCAGAGGCAGGTGATCATTCATGTGACTTAAGGCTTCTCCCTTCTCATGCCCAGTCCTTCACCCAAGTCTTTCTTTCCAACCCCAACCTGTCACTTCTGGACACGAAGGAGAAGACAGAACCAATACATGTCCTGTCTGAGGAGAGGAAACAGCTCCAGAAGCATCCTGAAGCTACTGTTCCACATATTTTTTTAATCTTTCATTTAAAAGTTTTCAAATACTTTTGCACATATTTCCACTGGTTGCAAAAATGTAGAAAACTACTTGAGTCAGTATTTAGCAAATGCTCAAATATAAGCAAATTCTTTTTGATAGTATATCCCTTTCTGAAAAGCTAGGGACCCAGAATTCACCATAGTGATTTTCATTAAGGAGCATCCTTGGCACCTCTTCTGGCAAAAATGATCAGCACTTGTCTCTGGCAAGATCCCAAGCCAAGCAACTACATCCTACCTGCTCATGCTCCTCCTGCGATTCCACACAACTTTCTTCTGCTTTCTTCCTTGAAACAATGTAATATTACTGCGAGTATCTAATTCAATTGTAGAAGTCAGTGAACCATGCTTTCCTTTTTCTTAATTCCAGGGATTTTAGGGTTTTAATTAACTAATCATTACAAAGCAATTGTATGAAAGGGAATATTACATTTAGCAAATGGATATCAACTGCTTTTATAACACTTAAAGTCAATACAATCATTAGAAGAGATAAAATAGGCAACTTTCCTTCCATATCTATACGTATGACATTTCAAGTAACTTTACCATAACCTAGGTCCATCCCTCTTCTTAAGCATTTATAGGCGAATCTGTGTTTCAAGTCCACTTAATAAAAGGTAGAATCACTTTATAGCAAGAATGACTGACCCCACAGTTTCGTTTACTTTAGGATTCTAAATTTATTAACATAGTTGAATCTGTGATTTATTAGACCAACTCAAATCAGGTTGAAAGTGCTTCTCTGATTCATTGTGTTAGTTCATGTTTTAGTGACTTTTTCATTGCTGGGACACGATACTCAACACTGCAACTTGAAGGAGGAAAGTTTATTTTAGCTCATAGTTTCAGGTTTTAGTCCACTCATGGGCAGCTGGCACTGGCAGAGGGACTGGCAGAGAGCCTAGCCAGGGAAAAGCTAGTGACAGCACTGCAGCAGGAAGCAGAGAGAGTGAGAGGAAAGGTGGAGCCAGCATACACTCTCACAGGTCACATCCCAGGATCTGCCCCTTCTGAATTAAGTCCTGGTGATCAGCCTCTTCCACACAGGCCCCTCCTCTTAACAGCACAGAAAATCAATGGAGTAACCCCCACGACTGAAACACCTGCCAAACATGAGGCTTTGGGGAACCATTCCAGATCCAAACCGTAACAGTTCAGGCTCTTCACATAAACAGTACAAAAATGGGGCAAAAGATAAAGAAAGAGAGAAAAAGAGAGAGACAGAAAGGGGTGTATTTTGAGAAAATGGCTCAGGCAATTTTAGGAATTAAAAAGTCTGAAATGCTCAAGACAGTTTGGCAGGCTGGAAATTATCAGGAGTTGATATTGGAGTCATGATTCTTAAGACAGTCTAGAGGTAGACTTTTTTTTTCCTTTTAAGAAGATCTCAATCTTTTCACTTCAAGTCTTTAATTCATTGGATGAGATCCACAAACATTATGGAGGATAATCTCCATTACTCACAGTCTACTGATTTACATATTAGTGACATTTAGAAAAGGTCTTCCACAATAACATTTACACTTGTGTTTGACAAATTAACTGGACACTACAGCCCAGCCGAGTTACGTCAAAAATTAACCATTATTCTTACAGATTACCTAAACTGGCTAAGAGATGTTCTAGGTAATTAAATAACAAGGGAAAAGAAAGAAAAAAATAGAACTTGTTTTCATATTAATTTTTATTCTCCCCAAAATTATATTTATCAATAGTTAATGCAAAGAAAGATAATGATACTCTGTTGAGTCTACATATGAGGCGTCCCATGCCACAACCATCACTTAATGGGTCCTGTAAGAAGGAAGGGGTTCAGGGCACTGGGTTCCCTCCCAGCAGAGGTTGCACTCTCAAACTTACCTGGGTCGCCATGGTAGACCAAATAATGACCCCACCCTCCAAGGTATCAACATCTGAATCCCTTGAACCTATGAATATGTTGTCTTGAAAAGTTGGGGTTCTCCAGCAAAACAGATATGGATAGATTTATCATGAGGAATCAGCTCACGTGCTTTGGGAGGCTGAGAACTCCACAATCTACAATTTGCAAACTGGACATTTGAGGACAGCCAGTGGTATAATTCAGTCTGAGCACAAAGGCCTGAAACTAGGGAAGCCAGTAATAACAATTCCAGCTAGAATGCAAGAGATGATGAAATGGCCCAGCCCAAGTGATTGGGCAGAAAGAGAAAAAAAAAAAAAAAAAAGAGTGCAATTTTTTTCTATCACCCTTGTTCTATTCTTGCCCTCAGTATAGACTTTGCCACCCACAATAGAAATGACAGTCTACTGAGTCCAAAGACCCATGCTAATCTGGCCTGGAAAAGCCTTCACAGACATACTTAGGAACAAAATATACTCTGGGCACCTCATGACCCAGGGAAGTTGAAACATAAATTAACTGTCACACACAGCCAAACAGATGTTTTTTATTTTAAGACACAGTCTCAATAATTAAGTTGTGGCTTCTGGGTCATGATGGCAGCCAAGTAACAGAGCTGCACAATGTCTCCTTGTGGACCCCTAAAAACTCAAAATTTAGTCAAAGACCACCTGTTCAATGTAGCTAGGAACAGGAAGGAGCACCCAAAAAACTGAAAGGAGGCCGAGGAAGATCAGATATCCTGAAGGAACATCAGAAGTGGAGGGGAAAATAAAACAGTAGCCTAGGAAGCCATCCCAGGCTGGCTGCAAACATCTGGGAGTGGCAGGAATCTGCAGACAGAGGAAAGCCCAAATAGAGCCCAAGCTGGTGTGGAGCCTGGAATATCTGACTAAGCTAGGACAGGAAGAGGAAGGAGCACCCCAACAACTGAAAGGAGGCCAAGGAAAGGTCAGAAATCTTGGAGACATATTGGAAGTGGAGATAACAGCAGCCAACTACATGGGGCCCTGAGCTGCTGGCACCCACAGACCACAAAAGAAGAAAGGCCCAGAGGCCAGAAGCACAGACTGAGGTAAGCGCGAATCTGGGAGAAATGGGAATTGTCAGCAGCTGGTAGCCCCAGAGTCCAAAAAACGAACCTGCAGGTAGTGCATACTACAAATGCAATGCAAGCTCCCCCTAGGAAAGACTTCCTGGAGCCCAGATCAGAAGCAGTGCTCAGCAGCCATAACAGGCAATGATGTAAGCAGGAGCCACTTAAAAAAAAAAAAAAAAAAAAACACCGAGTCTGAACTGATTAGAGTAAAAGAAAGCTCCAAAGAGCACATCAGGGCTTTTGGGGTCACTCTTTAACAGTGTCTAGGAAGAAACTGACATGAGACAGTTACAGAGCAGAGAGAAAGGCCACTGACCTCCTGCCTCCTGAATGGCTAAGGGTAGTAAAATCACCTGCAAGTATGGAGAGCCCCAGCTTGGGGGCGGGAAGCCAGGGCAGGCGGGAGAGCTTTGCTCAGGGGTTGGAGGTGGACAGGACACCTCAGACACCATCAGACTGTTTGGTCCTCCCTCACTGCCTACTCTCAGCACAGAGCTCAGAGGAATTTCAACTCCCTGACACTCATTCAAAGAAGCCTATCAGCTAGGACTTTAAAGTGAAGTCCCTCAACAACAGAAACATGGGGAGAAGGCAAGGTAACAGGACACCCACAGAGAAGCATGAGACCCCATAAGCTAATGTCATGGGCCCTGAAACAGTGAAGGAAGCCAAAAAGCAAATAAATGATTCGAACAACAAGTTCCAACAAGATATTCTCAAAGAAATACAAGCACTGATCAGTGGGCTTAAAGAGAAACTTACTAAACAAATAATGGTCCTAATGGAGGCAAGGCTCATTGAGCTCACTGAAGCCACAAATAAAAAGTTGGCTGAGGTAATTAAGAAAATGCAAGATATGAAGGAATGTTTTGAGAGAGAAGTGTAAAATCTGAAAAGAAATCTAGATGAAATTCAGGATATAACAAATATATGTCAAAGCAGAGGAAGGCAACTAGAACATTGTGAGGACAGAATTTCAGACCTTGAAGACAAGGCTGAGAAAATAAATGCTATAATTAGATATGACTACAAAATTAGAAATGAGCAAAGTATCAGGACACAACAGCTCATGGATGATTCAAAGAGAACCAATCTCAGAATTATGGGTGTGGGAGAAAGTGCAGAAGATAGCATCCAAGGTATAAAGAATTTATTCACTATACAAAAATAATAATTATATTCAACATAGGAATTTGATACAAAATCTTTAGGGATGAATAGGTAGGTAAAATGATAAACAAAATCTGGCAAAATGTTAGTAATTAGTGAAATGTGAGTAAATTATGAAAGCTCAAAAAATCTGAAATACCTAAGCATGCCACTCTATTGCTTTAAATGTAGTATACTTATGTGATGTAGATTTAAGTTCATTTAATGCAGCAATTCAACTTAGACTTAAACTTGTCTAATGCAGCATGTTTTTAAATGTACAAATACCTTCCAGTACTCAGCTAAGAAATACGAATTTTTTCTTTTTCTTTCTCACATTTTCTAGCCTTATAATTTTTATTGTTATAGTGCTCTTCTCATGTAGACTGGTGGTAGGTGGGGCCATGTTAAAGAATCTCAACAAAGATATAGTAAGATATAGAAAAAAAGAACTTTCAGCAAATCATCCCAATAAAGGGCTCTGCTGGACCCAGAGTTTGCCCAGATTAGGCTGAAACTTGTGATTCCCCCTGCTGCAACCTTCTATGATACTGGAATCATAGGCCTACACCACCAAGCCTGGGTAAACTGAGCATGAAGAAATGAGAAGGTTATCTTGGTTTATCTGGTGGGCCCAGTGCGATCATATTTCATCATGAGAGAGCACAGGAGGAGCCAGAGCCAGAGAAAAGACAATATGACAAGAGCAGAAATTTGGAGTGATGTCCTGCAGTGATGTAAGAAGAGGCCATAGACGAGGAGTACGAGTGGCATCTGTCAGCCGGGAAAGGCATGAAGACAAATTCTCTTTTAGAATTCCTGAAGGGAACTTTACTAGCTCCTTAGCTTTCATGCAGGGAGGCCCATGTTTGCATTAACAACATATGAACTGCAGGTAAGTAGAAATTTATTACTAAATTTCAGTGAAGTCCTTGCCACATTTCTGGA
The DNA here is from genome assembly GCA_004027205.1 of Ctenodactylus gundi. Taxonomy (NCBI): domain Eukaryota; kingdom Metazoa; phylum Chordata; class Mammalia; order Rodentia; family Ctenodactylidae; genus Ctenodactylus; species Ctenodactylus gundi. The sequence goes on along the minus strand of PVKB01000014.1, from coordinate 84,467 downwards.
TGGGATTTAAAGATGTTTATTATGATTTTGAATAAGTAATGTGTATTTTTAATTGTAAGTTAGCATCTCTGTGGTACCAATGGCACCTATAAAACCGTGCATTAGAAAAAACTTAGAATTGTTTTTTCAATTGAGTTAATATTAAATGGGGTAAATCCATTTTTTGTTCTTCAGCACTGGAAATGGACCACAGGGCCTGCGTTACAGTCCTTAAGCTATGATCAGCCCTTTTCTGAGACAGCATCTCTCTAAATTGCCAAGTTGTCCAGCCTAGGCTCAAATTTGCAATCCTCCTGCCTCAGTTTTCCAGAGCATTGGGATTATAGGTCTGCAAGCCACCATTCCAGCAAGTCAATATCTCAAAAATAATGTGAGATACTATTTTACATGGAGAGTCTCAGATATTATCAAATTCCTGCTGACCACAGTGGTTTGCTGGGACCAGGTGGCTCCCTAGTTGGGGAACCCTGAGGAAAGGCAGTATCTCAGAGGCACAAACAGCCTGCAAAATGAGAAGCAGGACAGTGAGGACTAAATGTCCGAGCGCAGCTCATTGGTCCACCCTTTATTTCAGCTTACCCTGCAGATGACAGGCAGACTCTGGGCATCAGTCATCCAGTAGCTGTAGATTTCTGTGGAGAATGGGCAGATTATTATTACACCAAGGCAATCTAAAAAGGAAAAAGAGAAGCAAGTAAACCATCAGGGTCTGTCTTCTCAAATATATTCATATCTGTTAAAACCATCCTCCTTCTGATTTAGGATTTCTTGCTACTAGTTATGACTACAGTCAGAATATTTTTGTGTCTTTCCCCAAAAAAATTCTAATATTGAAATCCTAGGGGGCGATAATATTAAAAGGTGGAGTACTTGGGAGGTAATTAGGGCACAAGAGCTCTACTGTTATAAATGGGGTTAGTACCCTTAGCAAAAAGACCCCAGGGAGCCTTTCCCCCACAGTGGGAGGGCACAACAGGAAGTGTGCTTTCATCAGACATCAGCACCTGCCCCAGCTCATCCTGTCCTTCTCAGCCTCCAGAACTGTGAGAAATGAAGTTCGGTTGTTTATAACCTGGCTTGTGGCATTTTTTTCCCCTAGAAATTCAAACAGATGACAGGAAGGAAGATATGTATATTTCCACACGTCTAAATCACACACCTCTTCTCATTTCTTTCATGATTCAAAGGAAGCCTGGGTAGGACGTGCCCTCCTTGGAACTCGGGCTCTTGTATCTCCCAGATGTTATCTGTTTATCTGTTTGTTTATTGTGGCTATTCAGGGTCAAGCCCAAGGCCTTCACACTGGTTCCCCAGCCCCATTTTTTTAAATGTTTATTTTGAGACAGGGTCTCAATAAGTCACTAAATTGCCCAACCTTTGCTTACACTTGCAGTCCTCCTGCCTCAGCCTCTCAGAGTGCTGGGAGAACAGACCTGCACGACTGGGTCTCGTTTACTTCCCAGATTTATCTGCTGCATTTTAACCACCTTGATTTTTCCTCAGCATCCTTCATGCTTTCAGGCAGTCTCCAACTTCTATAATTATATGAAAAATGTGGTCAACGTATTAGATATTTTTATTTAAAAATATTTTTATCCCAACATTCTCAGTCAGCAGGCATGAACACGGTTCAGGAATCTGTATTTCCAAAACCTCTCTCTGCCATGATCTTCAGGCTGAGACTCTCATTTAAGAAAGAGTTTTCTGATTTTTAAAAATCAGTGTTCTGGGCTGGAGAAATAACACAGCAGTGAGAGCTCTTGCATAACAGTATGAGGCCTGAGTTTGATTCCCTAGCATCATGTAAATTGAGTGTGGTGGTGCACGCCTGTAATCCTAGCACTTAGGAGACTGAGGCAGGAAGACTGCTGTGAGTTGGTGTCCAGCCTAGACTACAAACATAGTGAGTGCAGGACTAGCCTACACTACAGAGTGAGACCCTGTCTCAAAAAAAAAAAAAAAAAAAAAAAAAAAAAAAAAAAAAAAAAATTCCTAAACTCAGCTTCTGTTAGGATAGACTGAAATTCTGTGTCTCTTAAATTACTTTACATTAGCGCTCTAAATCTATATTTTAAAAAAACAGTTGTTAGCCAAGTGCAGTGATACATGACTGTAATTCCAGCATGTGGGAGGTTCTAGTGGGATCATCACATGTTTTAGTTCCACCTGCCAATATAGCAAGTCCCTGTCCCATGGTGGCACATACCTGTAATCCTAGCACTCTGGAAGGCTAAGAGAGGAAAATTACAAGTTCAAGCCCAGCCTGGGGAACTTAGCAACTTGATGAGACCGTGTCTCAAAATAAAAAATAAAATGGGGTGGGGATGTAGCTCAGTGTGAAGAATCCAGGTTCAATCCCCGTGCGTCAAAAGAATAAGAAAGAAAAGTACTGGGAAAGCAGTACCTCAGTTTGGCACCCCTGGGTTCAATCCCCATTATTGCCAAAACAAAACAAAGCACAGTTATTAATCTCCTCACTCCAATTTCTAAAACATTTCACGATAGTGTGGTTTCAGAAACAAACCCACTGGCTTTCCCCTAATTTACTTCTACTCCTGTTTGTCTTAACTTGCCTAGTCACTGCTTTTCTAGTTAGGTTCACTAAAATCTTCAGAAAACCTCAGCCATCACCAACTGTTTATTGGCCCACGTGAGTGTTGTTAATTCTTCCCTCTTCGCACTCACCAGAGGACTGCAACTACCTTGTACCTGGTCTTGTCCTCATCCTGCCAGTCTTCACTGGCCTTGGCTCCCCAGCCAACTCAATGCCCCTCTGCCATAGCATCGTCCTTGGATCACCTGATTCTAGAATCCCTGGGTGCCTTGTTCATCAACTTTAACTTAAGCACCTTCCTTGGCAATCAGTCTCCTCTTTGAGAGTCCTCCTCTCCACAAGCACAAACGTACCAGAGGCAGGACCCTGACCTATCAACTGTTGCTACAGCAAGCGTGTCTCCTCTGTTCTGTTCTCTTCTTCACAACTGAATGTGCTAATGAGCACCTACTACATGCTATCATTATCTGTAGGACCTTACAAACACAAACTATCATTTGGTCCTTTTTCAGATCCTGTGAGGTCGACATCACTATTAGATCCCTGATGCATATATGAAAACTAATTTGTCCAAGGACACATGACTGGCCCCATAACAAGGTCACATAACTAGTCATTGTGGTGGATTCAAGGCTGAATTCTAGGCAGTTTGACTCCAGGAAGCTGGTTTTTACCCAGTTCTCTGTGCTGCTTCCTCATTGGTGGAAAAAGAATGGGCGTGTGACAAGCATTTATTGAGAAAGTAAAATTTAATATACTGAGAAACTGTGCTGCTGTGTCTAAGCTCTATGATCATTTGTGTCGAGCTAAGGATCAAATCCAGGCCTTATAACCTACTCTGTGTGTGTGTATGGTACTGGGGATCAAACCCAGGGCCTTTACCCTAATTTATATCCCCAATCTATTTTTATTTTTGATTTTGAGGCAAAGCTGTTGCTAATCACTAAGTGGTTCAGGCTGAACTCAAATTTGCAATGCTACTGCGTCAGCCTCTCATATTACTGGGATCCCAAGCATGCCACCAGGCCTGGAATACACACTTTTCTACAAAACCACATAAGATCTTAAAAGGTCACAAGAATGACTAGGTGACTGTAATGTGGAACTCAAAGGAACCCAGACTGAGACGCCAAGTCAGGAGGACCGTGGTTGGCGAAGAGGTAATCTCAGGTGATAAATGGGAGAGAGCACACGAAAAGTGGGATCCAAAGCAATGGGCAGTTTTCCACGTCATTATAGCAGTATTTTGTAACAATGTCTGTGGCAACTGACAGCAGGCATTTAAATCAGCTATTTCCTCCTCAGAATTCCTCTCCAAAGAATAATAATGGCTTCTGCAACTCTGAAGGAAATGTAGCCTCTACTCAGATACAATCTTATCTGGCAAATTGCCGTGGCATTCGTCACAGCTGTCACTGCTGAGCCCATTAGAGATGTGCTGAGTGGAGATCCAGGGGTGGTGTGCTTCTTTGAGGAGCGGCACACATTCTTCCAGGGCTGAAGCAGGAAGATAAAAACCACTCAACATCTGAAGGCAGGGTGTCCCCTACCAGCAAAGGAGAGCCACTCACATGGTCCTAGAGAACTGAGTTGGGTGTGAACTTACAAAGACACTTGGAGTAACACCGAAGGGAAGAGTTTAGGCCCAGAATTCTAAGTCTTTCCTAGAGGAGCAAAAGAGTTGAGGACCTAAAGGACTAAACACGGATGTTGGCATTGGGACCTTGACCCAGAGTTCTTTTCGGGTTGTTCCAATTCAACCACGCATGATCTGTGTCAGTCTCTCTACTTCTCACGCAGAGAATGTGAAAGCTGGAAACCTAACTCCTTGATGGTACCTAACTGCAAAACCTGGGGCACAGAGAAGGAGCTGACGGGGTCCCCATGTCACAGGCAGTAGGACTTCAGGTGCATGAGTGAGGTCATTGGGACTTTTTAAATATTGTTTTGCAAGGGAATACCCCTGAAAATCTGAGGTAATATTTCTCCCCCACATTTTACTGATACGCATACGTGCAAAATTCAAGGTTTACAATGAGGTTGGGCATTTTGTGCATGTACGTATCTTGTCAAGGTGACTAGGGCTTTCCCACTCTCCTTTTGTTATTCCCCAAACCCACCCCTCCCTCCCTCCTCCCCCACCCTATCCCCCTCTTTCACTGTGTCTTTCATCTTAAGTTGCATAGGTGTTGTGATCTGGGTCTCTCATATCAGAGAAACCATTTGATGTTTCACCTTCTGCTTCTGACTCACTTCACTAAGCATGATGTTCTCAAGTTTCTTCCATTTGCCTGTAAAAACCTTCACGCTGTTGGACTTTATAGATGCATAGTATTCCATTGTGTATAAATACCACAGTTTGTGTATCCACTGGTCTGTTGATGGGTATTTCAGTGACTTCCATATTTTAGCTATTGTTAGTTGTGCAGCTATAAACATGGGTATACATATATCTCTACTATGTGTTGTTTTGGCCTCTTTTGGATATATTCCCAGAAGCAGTGTCACTGGATCGAAGGGGTAATATTTCTTGATTTTAAAAATATACTCCAAATAAGATTCTCCTTTATTTTAAAATTTACTTGTTTTAAACCATAGTTGCCTTAACAAAGAAATAAACATGAAAACAGTCTCTGACACTGTACAAGGGAGGAGAAATTACTGGGAAATCATCTCACTCTTGTAACTAATTCACCACACCACGTGAGTGGTTTATTCCCCAAAAACTGTTGACTCGCCTTGAGGCCAAAGAAGATCGAACATCGTTGCCACACACAGCACAGAGTTATCTACACTGGACACCCTGGAGCTAAGCATGACTTATTTCACACACACAGTAGCTAACCTACTTGGAGGTCTCAGCATACAGGACTCCGACTCCCACCCCCATCCCTCAGACACAGGAAGATCTTCCCCGTGTTCCTGAGGACTGTGGGCATTTGGTTTTGGTGTTTTGTTTGTTTGGTTGGGTTTTGTTATTGTTTCTGTTTTGTGTTTTGCTTCCTTGTTTTCCGAGAAGGAGGCAATTAGCCAAGGATGAGAGAGGAGGGGGCTCAGGTAACATGACCATGGCGACCCTTCTGTAACTTCATCATTTCTTCTACTTCCTCCCATTTACTCACCTCAATCTCCCCCCACTAGGCTGCTGTCCTTCGGAGAGAAGAAGCCATGTCTTCCTTCCACCACCTCTGCCTGATCTGAAGCACAGGCTCGGCAAGTTTCCATGAACTACTCGTGAGAGACTGGATCTTATTCTGTCTCATCACCTCCCACCCTTTCTTGTCCCTTTTCTTCTTTGCTACTAGGTTACTCCTCCACCGTTTTTGAAACAATGAGGGAAACAGTCATTTGAACTGGTTTTTGTTTTAGAATTTGGTATTATGTTATCAAATTATATGGGTGTTTCCCAACACACTCTTTTTGGTACAACTCACATAGAGTAACCGTTTTGCTCTATGCAGGCCCATGAAGCAATGTTCCATTTGGTTATATATAAACCAGAGCTGGGGTAAAACTGTCCATGCATCTCGAGTGTCTGTGAAGTGTTCCAATTAGAAGTGGCCCTAAAGATTTATTGTTAATAAAAATATTACACAAAAATACACGGTTAAAAAACTTAAAATTTTTAACAATGTCAGGAAAAAATAGATTTTGGAGTTTATAACCAAGTTTGAGCATCACTGCTTTTACATGTCATCATTCCCCACCATATATCATAATTAGGAATGTCTCAATTGTACTTCTAATTATAACCATGTGTAACATTAAAAATGTTTCTATATTAATTTCAAATCAGATTTAAGTACTACATTTTAAAGATCTACATTACCGAGAATATGTCAGTATTGTAAAGTCAATGAGTGAAATTCCATCCTTTATGTCTTCATTAAGATGTGTGCACATATATGTACTTTGATAAACACAAACTAATTTCAAATTTTTTTCTCTTTAATTTTAAGCTTAATATGATTAAATTGGTTATAGAATAATCAGTTGCCTTATAATCATATTCTACTGTTCAAACTGAAATAAAATATACCACCCTTTATTAAAAAGTCTGCAAAACTGATTAAATAGATGACCATGTTATTTCCATTACAAGTGCTTTTTCTGCCATCTAGTGGAAAAATGGAATCTATAAAGAGTCAGCCAGAATTTACATTTTGCAAAGGCTTATTTGAAATCTCAAAAAAAGAAACAAAGTAATCAATTCTTGCCTCGATTCAGATTTGCTCTGCACGTTAGGTGTGGACTGGCCTACGCCTGCCCCATGCTGTTGAAGTGGCTCCACAAGGGAAATGCAGAGTGAGTGCTTCTGGCTTTCTTTCAGTCACCATAGCCCTCTACTTTGAAGCAATGTTGTAGCACATCACTTGACATAATAGATTGTTGCTTATTATCAAAGCGAGAAGACACCTCAAGCCCCCATCCCCTCTGTTCCCATCAGCACTGTGTAAAGTGGAAGACTGTTTAGTCTAGAGGCAGCTTGTTGAGTTCTATTTAGAACAGTGGATTTCAAACTTCAAACTGCAACTGATCCTAAGATATGTTTTCCACATTGAGACTGGGACACATCAGAATGTAAATTCCTGCAAAGAAATCATTGATGCACTTGGTCAATGTGGTAAGTTTACATCTTATTCTATTTGATGTGACTTTCTTGTCCTATTTTACAACATATTATATTGACTTAGTGACCCATGAATGGTCCTATGGCTTGAAGACCATGAGTAAGAAGTGTTTTTAAAAATTCTGCTTTAAAATGATAGGACAGTGAGTCCTCAAATGATAAGATGAAGTGATAAGCAAAAAAGTATGACTGAGATGGGTTCACAGTGCAAAGACTTTGAGTCTTCTCAGTTAAGAGTTAAGACTTGATGAATGGTAACTCTTTTCACTAACACCGTCCTCTCTCTCTGTCACCAGAAGACTCAGCCTCATCATCACGAGCACCTCCCTTACCAAATTAGCCACCAAGTTCTGTAGATTCTGTCCTCATCCTAAGTCTCGGTCTCCGTCCCCCTCACCTCTGCATCACACTGCCCCTTCTCTGCTCTTCCTTAGCAGTCTTCACACTCTTCTCCCCAACTCTGTTTCACTCCTCTGGTCATAATCCTCACACGGATGTCAGGACTCACTCTCTCTCCAAGATAAGACAGCGCCATTGTTCACATCCTGTGCCTAAATAACCGTGAGCCCCATGTGGTGCTGTCCAAGATCTTTCTGCTTAGAGTTGGTTGGCACGTTCCATCTCAAGTTAGATTGTCCCTTTCCCTATTAGGCTGTATGTTAGCACTGTGTCTCTTTTTCCGTGCACTAGATTCACCCAGCAGTGCATAGTGTTTGTAGAAGGCATCAAACCAAACTTCCTTTCTGAGCTTCTGCTCCCTAGTGCTGCCTGTGCCCTTCATTCCAGTTGCTGTTGTACTAACCATTCCCTGAACATCTCCTTAGTAATAATTAATTAATAATTAATTTGGATTTTTTGAATAGGTATTTGCTTAATCTTTTCCCTGGGCTGTTTTACTTTCTGTGCTCTGTGTAAATCCCCATCCTCGGATGCCACTCAAACACTACACCCTTGCAGCCAACTCCCTTGACTCCCCCTGGCTCAGGCTCATGAACTGTGAGCTCTAGTAGCTACCACTGCTTCTTGCCACCCTGCCCAGTTCCAGATTCTACTTTAGTGTGTCTGTATCAGACGACTATGAACATCATGAAGGTAGGGAACATGCTTCATACGTCTTTCTAGCCAGGTGTTGAGTCTGTGTTCATTTACTTGAACACACTTGGTGTGTATCTTTTTCAAACTGTGGAACGGTAACTTACTAATAATCATTTCTGAAATGGACCATCCAAGACTCAGAAGGGCTATCTGGAGTGTATGTGGAAGTTTCAGAGCTAGGGTTACAAAGCCCTCAAGTTGGGATTACTACTTCATTCTACTAACACTTCTCTTCAGTGTTTACTGAGCATGAACACTAAGAGAAACACTGAGTAATGGAAAGGCTCGTGCAACACAGGTGCTACAGGTCACCCTCCCTCACATCCCCATAACGAGCTGTGATTTCTTCTCTTCCTGTCCTTCCTACTTCTGCACCTGTACCTGTCATCACAAGCTCCTTGAGCGCAGAGAGTCTCTTTACCATTTGTGCACTCAGCAATCAACACACTGTCTACATACAGCACATGCTAAAGAAATAATTGTTGAAAAAATCATAAAAGACAGGATGGTAAAGAATTTTTAAAACATAAATATTGTGACAGGAGCTTCTACACTCCATTTAGGGAATAACTACCTAAGTATTCTGACTAGAAAGGCCTATACTTAATAGATACCAAATATATTTGTTAAGTTAATGAAATAAGTGACAACTTCAATTTCCAAGACAAAATGCTAAGTATTTATTTTTTAAAAGTAACTCTGCTGTCCCTTAGGGGAGCAGGATCTGGGATGAAGCAATGTAATTGTTCTTAGATTCATTATTTAACAAGTTCTGTTTTCAACCAAATATCTTTTAAGCACAGCACTATAAGGTGGCATGAAAAGCCTTCCCAAAGAAGGTTCTTCGTCAAGAGCTGTGAAATCTGACACTACTTGTAAGCTGAAAAGTTCATCAGCCATTGTGGTAGTTTGGATCTGGAGTGTCCCCCAAAAGCCTCACGTTCCCATGGATACTGTGTAGGTTGGGAGGTGGGGCCTGTCGAGGGGCAGAGGCATGGCTTGACCTGGAGGGGCGTGTGCTAGTCTACCCTTCCTCCCACTCTCTCTCTTCAACCATGCTCTGAGAATCTCTTCCCTAGGAACTCCAGTTCCAGCTCTAGCTGCACCAACACCATGTGATTCCACCATTTTCCAGCCACCCACCCATGAATGGACCGAGACCTTCTGAAACTGCAAGCTGCAATATATCTTTCCTCCCTAAGTCGTGGATGTCAGGTATTGAGTCACAGCGACAATGACCAAGCCATCTATTCAGAGAGACACCTGGGTCAGAGACAAAGGATGTTACTACAGCAGGTCCCAGAGGCTTCCTGTATGCAGGTTTTCTGTGTGCTGCCAGACTCATGGCAGCAACTAAAAGCTGCCCTTGGAATTCACACGTATCCTGGGTTTGCTACCTGAGGACAAACGGGCAAGTTCATGAGACTCCAGCTTCTCCAAGGGGTCTGCTAGGAAAACTGCCCAAATTTCCTTCTGAGGGATTCGTTGTCCTTATTGTTCTGGTTAAAAAAACCGACCTGCTCTGTGCCCTTGTGGGAGACACTATCCCTATGTTTCCAGGATGCCTCCTACACAGTCATCATGAATGTGCGAGCACAGAACTTAAGTGGTCAATGCTGTACCACAGGGGATGGGCAGAAGTGTGACAAGTCCAAGGAGAACTTTCCACCAACAATTTTAACTTAATTATTGAGAGCTAAGTGTGATTTGACCCAAAGGGGGAAAGCAAATAAATTCCAAAAGAAAGAAATGTACATGCAAATATTTATTTCATGACCTACCTCCCCAGGCCTGGTTGTCCATCTGCAAAACTGGAATATTAATGGATATTCATATCAAGTTGCTATGCAACTGTATGAATTAATGTATTTATGGTGGCCAAGTGGCCCTGACCCAGAGCAGGTGCTTAACTGTTAGTTTTTCCCTCTATTCACATGGGATGAGACTTCATATACTATTTTGAGATTAAGAAAATGAGATGATGCCCTGCGTTTATTTACAGATTTTTAAATTGAGCATCTACTTATGTGCCAGGCACTAGGTTAGACACTAAACCTTCCCTCTGGAAGCTCATAATCTGCTTCATGTAGAAAACAGAGGAGAATGCAATTATCTTATGATCCTTGCATTAAATTTGTACAAGGTCCATCTTTTTTATGTATGTGACAACTTTACATGACTAGGAAGCCAGGAATGACAGCATACACCTGTAATTCCATCGCATGGGAGGCTGAGGCATAAGATTACTGTGTGTATGAGGCCAGCCTGAGTTACACAGTGATTTCAGGATCAGCCTGGACTACAGAGAGAAATCCTGTGTCCAAAAAGAAATATATGTGTGTGTGTGTGTGTGTGTGTGTGTGTGTGTGTGTGTGTGTGTGTGAATGAATGACTAGGAAGCTAGGGAATTACAGAGACATAAAGAAGCATAAACAGTATCAGGTGGCATCTTGCAGCCAACAGCTTCTGCTTCCAGGTCATACTGAAGAAAGGACATCAGGAGAGTAGCAGGAAGGTTTCACATGAGCACTGTTGCCGCCTACTTACGATTGCCTCATTGGTCATTTGACAAGTATTTATTCAGTGCCCAGTGCGTGTTATGCATATGATAAGTGTGAGGATTCTGCAGACCAAGAATACAAATTCCCATGACAGTGAGACAGTACCAAGCATAAGGGGCTGATGCATCACATCTGTGTCAATGTTCATCTATATGCAAGGTGTTTTTTATTTCACTATGAGACCATATCTCACTCTGTAGTCCAGGCTTGTTGGTCCTGAACTATGTATTCCAGGCTAGCCTCAAATTTGTGGCAATCCTCTTGCCTCAGCCTCCTTAATGCCGAGATGAGAGCACACCCAGCTAATTTTTATGTAGTGCTGGGAAATCGAACCCAGGGGCTTATGCACACTAGGCAAGTGCTCTACCCCCTGAGCTACGGCCCCAGTCTTATATAGTTGGCAGGAAAAGTATGACAGTTGGCCAGATACTGTGAATAAGATGCTTAAGTTAAATATGAATAGAATATTTCTGGACAAGCCTAAAAATTAGATCTTGACTAAGGAAAGTTTTCTTTCTTTAATCTATGAAAGGGGTATAAAATTATTTGCTTTATTATCATCTATGTTTATGCTTGAATTGTTTCTGTAGTAATAAAATAGCACTTTTTCTGAAAATAGGGTCATAAAAACCATTCTGGCTTTGGGGATGAGACTTGATCATTTAACGACATTAAATCAGATATACTAGAATAGCATATGAAAAAGCTGCTCTAGTTGATTCTCCTGGAAGAATAATGGTATTAACATTTTGTTTCATCTCATTTCTTGCCCAGTGTATTTGCCTAGACTCTTTCTAGGGGGCTAGGTTATGATGAAGGCCACTGCAGCAGTGTGAGGGATGCCACCTTGATGGGGCTAACTAGGAAGGAAAGCGAACCGTGTTTAAAGAGGACAAAGTGTGCAAGCAAAGCCAAAGGGAGTCCCCTGCCCCCGGCTCTCAAAAATGCCATGGACCTAAATAATTTGCCACCACCCACACATCCCACACCTTTATTTTCTGACATGGACAGCCTAGCTCGCTACATTTACTCAAGCGAACTGGCGTCTCCAGGAGTTGCTTTTCCCAGAGAGGGGAAATGCATTAGCAACATCCTAGCATGGATTCTTCCCGTCTGGCCTACATTTGCAGCAACATCCTAACATGGATTCTTCCGGTCTGACCTGCATTTGTCAGAGAAGCACGAAAGCCCGGTATGTAATGCAGAAAGTGACAGAAGACAAAATTTGCAAACTCCCAGGTAAGATGGTATCTTCTCTTTCACAAGTTGTGACGTCCCCAACCAAGGCTCTCTGGTTAACCAGATTTACTGCTAAAAACTCAGGGATTCTCAACTCTTCCTAGGGAAGGGGTTGCAAAAATCCACAGTTCTTTTTGTATTTTGTTTTTTTGAAGTTTTTACAATTTATTAATCCTCTCGTGAAAAATTCATACAACTGCTGTATATAGTCATTGTAGAATCTTTACACCTTACTCCTTGAGCTCTTCTCCAATCTCCAGCTCACTTTTTGCCTGCCCCGACATTGGCCTTTGCGGTCCCCCTGACTTTCTTCATTCTGTTCTTGCATTCCTTCCGCTGTTTTCTGGAGGTCTCTTTCTTCTCATACAGGTCATGTCTTGCAAGTCTATGTTTGGGTTCATTTTTCTTTACATAATCCAAGGAGTTGTAAATCATGCCAAAGCCAGTTGTCTTGCCACTACCAAAATGGGTTCTGAATCCAAACGCAAATATCACATCTGGAGTGGTCTTGTACATTTTGCCGAGTTTTTCCCGAATTTCTGTCTTAGGTACTGTTGCTTTTCCAGGGCGAAGGACATCAATGACCACATGTCTCCTTTGAAGTAGTCAGTTGGTCACGAACTTCCTGGTCCAGATGGTTACTGTGTCATTCATGATGGTGGCAGATCCTCAGGCAGCCAGGGGAGAAAAGACACCAGTTCTTTTTGTATTAAGGCAGCTGATGGCTTTTTATTCAGGTAAAGTCCACACCAATTTTTCCTACAACTCTAGGACCCCCTCTCAAAGGTACCTGCACAAAGTTGTCTCCATGTAGCAGCAGACGGAGAGCCATTATTTTGTGAAATGAAAACACTTTCTTGTCTACCACATAATCTACTTTTCTCTTTTGTTTCTGAATTTGGCCTTGATTTATAAAATTCTCTGTGTCTATTAGGTAAAAGCAGGAATGGTGTTTATCCAGGGCTTAAGTTAAACCTTCCAGAGTGTGCGCTCTCTCTCTCTCTCTCTCTCTCTCTCTCTCTCTCTCTCTCTCTCTCTCTCTCTCTCTCTCTCTCTGTCTCCCCTGCCCCCCAACCCTAGCAGTAGACTTCTTTTAGCCAGTTGTTTGCTTCTATATTATACCACAGTTCTCCATGTTCAGCTGGAACAAAGATCATCTCACTGATATTCCCTCCTGGGTTTATCAGAAGCAACAGAGAACAATAAGCTCTTTTAATGCTGAAGATCGAGATTTAAAATTTATTCATAGTCTTTACTTTTACTCCCAACACATTCTCATCCCCATGGGCTCCTTTCTCTATCTATGCAAGTCTTGACACTAAAATTCAGCAACGTACTATTCTTCACTTTTATTACCATGGTGTTTTGATCTTCCTCCCCATACACATTGTACGGCCATAAAATATTTAAATACACATTATGTTTCCAAAATATATACAAAAATAATAGCTTCTGAAATAGGTCTGATTCCATTAATGAGAAAAAGGGTATTTCTAATATATGTCATAACCATTCAGCAACTTCAAGAATTAAGTTGCTAGGGAAGTATAAAACATGGAGATCTGTGTTTAGTTTCCACCAGGTGGCAGATGGTGATCGTCACGACACCCTGGGCTGTATGTTGTCCTTTACTTACTAGCAAACAGACTTGGGGGAGGCGCATTTAGAAGCCAAGTCTGGGTGAGTACAGCTTTCTACTAAATAAGAAGAGTGGGGCCAAAAAGAATTTGGAGATAAAGCTGTTTTCCAACATGTTGAATGGGCACCAAAAAAGGTGGTCCGGGGGACATGTAACAGATGCTCTAATAAAAAAACAAAATTCTTTTAATGTTCTTCTAATTCTTTTGTTATTATTCAGAGGAAAGTTGGTTCTAGTTTTTATATCTGTAATACCTGCTTATTTCCTTTTCTACTAAAGTAAAAACTTGTTTCAGGATTAGTTTTTCAAGTTAATACTTAGCAAACATCTTATTTTGTTGTTGTAATGGGGATCAAGCCTAGGGCCTATAACCTGAGCTCCATCCCTCTATTTCAAGGCTGGTTTTCAGTTGCTAAATCACCCAGACTGGGCTTGAACTTGGAATTTTCCTGACTCAGTCTCTACAGAGTCCTAAGATTACAGGCCTATGTCACTGGGCCTAAGTCAGCATGTTCCTGTATTCAAAGTCCTTTCTAAATGTTTTTATAGTTGTGACATATGAAGCTAATTTCTCATTCCAGCCAAGTAAATTATATATATATGTGTGTGTGTGTGTGTGTGTGTATGTATGTATATATATGTATATATATATGTGTGTGTGTGTGTGTGTGTGTGTGTATATATATATATATATATCACTTTCTGTGCTGAGGATGAAACCCAGGGTCTCACGCATGCTAAGCAAGTACTCTACCCTTGATGAGCCACACACTCATTCCTCTAGATTAAATATATATATTATATATATTGAGCCTATTTTAAAGGAGTGGGTCCTGGGACATAGCTCAGCAGTACAAGCACTTGCCTAGCAAACACAAGGTCTGAGTTTGATTCCTCAGCATCACATACACTGGGTGTGCTGGTGCCCACCTGCAATCCCAGCAGCACTCAGGGGGAAAAGGAAGGATTGCCGTGAGTTCAAGGCCAGTCTGGCCTAGTCAGTTCAGAACCAGCCAGCCTGACCTACAGACCAAGAGCCTGTCCAAAAATTAATTAATATAAACCTAAATGAAAAGTCAAAATAAAGTATAAATAATTCAGTGATAGGTAGATGTGTCTAAAAACATGAAGATGCTGTGGGACCTATAGATTTTGGAGGCCAACCAGTGGGTTCCACGTGAAAGCTGTGATGCAACAGAAAGGAGCGGGGAGAAACACAGTCAACATGATCTTGTATGAGCTTCCTGGACGCCATCAGTCACTTTTCAAAACCCACTACGATCTCCTCACAAGCAAGTCAATTTCCACTATCATTCTGGAGGGTCACCAGACATCTTTTGATGCTAGACTAACAGACACTAAAATCAAGAAAACTAGATATAATTTACCTCTGATGTGGCCACACAGCTCTTTTTCCATTTGCTGAAAGTCATGATTCTGAAGTGGGTGGTAATATAAGACTAGATTCTGTTGACAAACACAGAATCAAAAAATGTACCTTGTTTTCATTAAATGTGTATTATTTTATTTAGATATCTCAATGCACACCAGTCAGTAAACTCAAGTACAAGCCATAGCTGTTACAACAGCAGAGACACCATGTGCTAGATGAGGAATAGTAGGTATGTGTGCCTCTAAAACATTTAGTCAGCAAACAGCTTCCAGTATTATGCCCTGAACATGAATTATCAGCTCTACCTCCTTACCGGCTTTGGAGGTTACGTCCTTCAGTGCATACTGCTGATTTATCACTTTTTATGTTAAAGCAATAACATGGACTGCTTTCACACACTTAGGCCTACGTTATGCAACTGGGAACGCACAACATACCTCAATTTTTGCTCTATTCCAACAGACTTTGCCATTCACGTTAACAGATTTCTTCAGGTTGCTTTTTTAGGACTGTGCGACCTAAAAAGAGATTATGGAGAGATTATGCCAATTTGAGCCTATTTGAAAGGAGGGAGGGCTAGCCTTGAACTCACAGCAATCCTGCCTTTGCCTCCTGAGTGCTACTGGGATTGCGGGTGGGCACCAACACACCCAGCTTATGTGGTACTGAGGAATCAAACCCAGGGCCTTGACATTTGCTAGGCAAATGCTTGTACTGCTGAGCTATGGAGAGATTGTCAATTTGAGGCAATAAGGAACGACACCTGGATTAGGGTTTGGAAACCATGCTTGGATTGGCCAGTTATAATGGAACCAGGCTAGATTACAGAGTGTGAGTCATTTGTGGGCCAGGGAATGAGGTAAGACCACCCACCCAGATGTGGGAGACTCAAGTGGGAACTCGAACTGTATAGAAGAGGGAGGAAAGCGTTTTCCTCTGGGAAGAGACTGAACTCGATGGGCCTGGCTTCCTGTTTGTGATGTCATGAGGAGCTGCCTCCACCTCTGCCTCTGCCATCTACTTCCATTGCTGCTGGCTGCCCCTGAATGGACTGTGACCTTCTGACAGTGAGTAAAAATAAATCTTTCTTCCCCTAAATCTGTGGGTGTCAGATATTGAGTCAGCCAATGAAAGAGTTGTACATCTTTAATTTTCAAGAGGCACTCTGTTGTCTATTGTGGGAGGAATTTATTTCGTTTCCATTTGCACACAGTCCAGGTGTTTTGGTAGGTGTAATTACTAACTTGGCCGTTGTACTTGGGAATTAAGTATGGTTCAAGATGTGGCCTGTTGTTAAGTTGACAAGGGGTGGATTGTGACCATCAGAGAGATTATGTCATCTTGAGGCAATCAGGAACCACGTTTGGGTTAGGGTTTGGGAACCACACCTAGTCTAGGCCATTAGGAACCAGCCTAGATTTGGAGTGTGAGTGATTTGTGGGCCAGTGAATGAGGGAAGAGCACCCACGCCGAACATGGGAAGCTCAACTGGAAACTCAAACTGTGTAAAAGGGAAGGAGGAAAGCTTTCTCCTCTGGGGAGACTGGACTTGATGGGACTTGGCTTCCTGTTGTGATGTCATGAGAAGCGGCCTCCAACTCTGCTTCTGCCATGGACTTCCACTGCTGCCGGCCGCCCCTGAATGGACTGTGACCTCCTGAAGCTGTGAGTGAAAATAAACCTTTCCTCCCCTAAATCTGTGAGTGTCAGGTATTGAGTCACAGCAATGAAAGAATAACCAAGACAGGCTGGGAGATGTGCCATCTTTTTAAAATATCCAGCCAGGTATTACGAACGCAACAGTGAATTTCATAAAAAGGAGGCTGGTCTTTAGAACTGGGTTCCCCGAGTATAACACTTTCTTTATATTGCTCCAATTAAAAGGTGGTGGTATTGATCTGCGGAGATGCACACAGCATCAGCTATAGTGCACGCACCAGGTGCGGAGCAAGATGCTGGGAAGGTGAGTGCCTGTCACTGCCATTCTCCCACCCTGTTTTGAACATCTGCTTGCACAACTTACTACCACTCTGGCTCCTTATCCCCAATTTCCTTTCACTCCTCCCCTTCATGTCCTCGCCCCATGAGGTAGTGACACACAGGGGGAGCCCTTGGGGTTGTAGCTCGACCACTTCTATAACTGAGCTACTTACCACTCTGCCTCTCAGTGTCATTACATACCATAAGCTCAAAGTGTAACAATTTTATATATTAACAGCATTAAACCCAGTGCTAGTAATAATTTTTCAAGCACCGGTAGATATCTCTCTGGTGTCTTGCCTGTCCACTCCTTCACAGCCGACACATCACATGTACTGGTGGAGAACTTGATGTGTGAGGCATAACTCAAGACCCTTCAGATACACAAAGGAAACAAAAACAAGGAAAGCCCTGCCCTGCCAGAAAATGTCAATACAACCATGAAGGAATCTGTACACACACACACACACACATTACTTTTTAAAACTAAAATAACATCACTTTCCCAGAAAAAATAGATTTCCATTTATTTTTCTTTTCTCCTAAGTATCTCCTTTTGTAGTCCAGGCTGGTCCTGAACTATGTAGCACAGGTTAGCCTCAAACAGAGCAATCTCCAACCCCAGCTTCCTGAGTGCTGGAATTATGGGCATGTGCTACATCTGACTTACAGGGTGCTGGAGGATTGAACCCTGGGTTTGTGCTTGCTAGGTGAGTACATTAAATGCTAAGCTACAGTCCCAGGCATTTCATTTATGATTAGTCACCTTCCTTATTATTAAGGCTACAAACTCAGTCACTTCGAGCCAGCCCTCTTACCTGTAATCCTAGCCCCTAGGAAGCTGAGACCATAGAATTGTGAGTTTGAAGCCTGCCAGGCCTTGACAGTGAGTTCAAGACCAATCTAGACTAACAGCAAGATCCTGTCTCAAGAAAAAATAAAAATCTTAGAATCTCAGTAACTTCCCTCCTTCAAAGTCCCATAACCTACCATTAAATGCCACGGGATTGTGGTAACGTCTCTGGGATCTACAGTGATTTAAGCCTAAGTCACTATCCTCCCATCCTGATGAGTCTCTGCTTCTAGCCCCCTGCTCTAACCCACCCTTCCACTTCTATATACAGGCCCAAAAGACCTGGAAGCAGAAAGGTGAACAGACCCAGGCACACCCGCGTGCACAGTGGCATTACCCACAACAGCAAAGAGGGAAACACAACCCAAACTACTGACGGACAAATAAGCATGGCATATCCACTCAATGGCTATTACCAACCTTAACCAGAAAGTTCTGACACACGTTATAGCATGGATGAATCCTGAAGACACTATGCTATGAGAAGAAACTGCTACAGACACTGAATCAGTTGACCTGCATGAAGTACCTATAATAGTCAAGTCCACTGAAATGACAAAAATGTTTGCTAGGAGCTGGAAGGAGGAAGGGATGGGGAATAGTGCCTAACAGTGTTTCAGTTCAGGACGGTAGCTAAGTTCTCACATGGAAAGTGGTCGAGGTCACAAAACATTATGAAGATGAAGCTGTAGATGCCATACCTATCCTTAAATAGTCTCCAATCACATATAATAAGCATCTTAGTAGTTACAGATTACATACAACTGAATTCACAGAAGCACACATTAAATCAAAAGTACACGCAGACACCACCAAATTGGTTTTATTTTTGTTCATGGACACATGCATGACACTGAAATTTTATCACTTTGTTCGGTTTCTTAATTGCTGAAGTGTTAAAAATATACATTTATACTTAAGAAACATGACATAATAAAGAAGCTCCCTATAAACATAATCCTTTCTCAATATATTTCCTGACTTTAATACATAAATCTACAAAATCATAAACAAAACTATTAAGGCCTAGAAGTATACACAAATCTGGACTTTGAAAAAACTATTCTGACTTCAAAAATAACGCACAGAGTTTGCTGTGATTAATGTCTGTCAAAACTTGATTATCACAAGTTTTACTGCCTACTAATACTGTATTTTTCAGTTCAACTGAGATCTGAAAAATCAAAACGGTCAAAAACCAAAATTTTTTAATTGCAGGGAAGGCAGTTACCGTATTACTAATCTTCTTAAATTAAAGCCATTCACTTTGAACAAAAAAATATACTATAGAAAAGCAAATCCTCATACCATCATTTATATGGTATATAATAAAATTTACAAATTTAAGTAACACATTTTTTAGAATTTATTTTTGATTGATCACTTTGATGAGTAAGAACTTTAAAGTAAAAATACACAAAAATGATTTCAGAATATAATTCCCAACTCAAATTTCACTTTTTTGACTGCAAATCCTTACTTCTTTAAAAAATACTAATATCTGACGAAACATACCACCTGGGTGGTAATGTATTAGGTAACTACACAAGTTTTATTAGGTAAGCATTCCAGCTACTTTTCTGTAATAAAAGTAAAAAGGAATTTTGAATGTTGGCTATGTTTCAGCTTATAAATTTTTAGGCCTTTATTTATAGGGTATAAAAAATTAGAAAAATTCTCAATAGATTTAAATGATTCAAACTACAAGTAATACTAAACTAAGCACTGTCATTACTTTTAAAATCTAAGTTTCTAGAAGTACTATTTCTTATTCAATATAAAAAGAATTCTGGCTTACACTACTGACCAAAACTTTTAACAAATTAAATATTCTTTGTTAAAGAGCTGATTACAAGAAATGTTTTCTATGCTCTTATTTAGATTCTGGTATACATAAAAAATCACAAATGGTGGCTGAAATATTGTCAACTTTCAACCTAATACAACACAAATACCCAGTTATTATGCATATAAACAATTCAAAATTAAAGTTTATGATGGAGATGCCAACAAGTCCTAACTACTACACATCACCACGGATGGTGCCCACGATTGCTCAACCAGGCACAGCTGATGGCACATCTGACAGAATGCTTGGAAGATTAAAGCTATAGGAGCTACACATAACAAATACATAAGTAGGAGCACAGTGGTGCCAAAACATCAGGGCCACTTAAAACAAAAGTACAACGGCATGTAAACACGTTATGGTTTTCGCCTAGGCCACGTCCCACTGATTATAAAGCCATGGTTTTGTTAATACATTTAGAAAGGACAATTTCCCACTCTGCTGCACGCCATAGTCCCCACTGTACACTCTTGACTATAACGTGATCTTCAAATTCTCTTTCAGAGTTTGACATTTCTCATCAGGATTCCTCCAGGAAGTCAGCTTGTTGTATTTTCAGCAGCCTAGAAAAAGAAAGATGCGTTACAGTGAAACCATGAAAAAAGCAATACCATGGAGATACATTCGTCAACATTCCATAGTATTTAACAAACATTCCTCACCGTGTAGCTGAGCTACCTGAATCAGGCTGGTCCGGTGGTCTTCATTTCTGCTGTACATCAGGACTACCTTCTGAATGGACTGCTAAACAGACAGTGGAAAACAACGGTAGCATCTTAACCTAAGAGCACATGTAAAGATGTACTCCTAGCTGGGCGCAAAGGAGCAGGCCTGGCATTCCAGCACTCTGGGAGCCTGAAGATGAATGAGCGCAAGTCTAAGCACAGCCTGGGCAACTCGGCAGCTTAGTGAGACCCTGTCTCAAATAAATAATGACAAAGAGCTGGTGGAGTAGAGCTATTGCTAACAAGCACAAGGCCCTGGGCTTGATTCCCCTACATTACATAAACTGGGTGTGGTAACACGTGCTTGTAATCCCAGCACTCAGAGGCAGGAGGATTGCTGTGTATTCAAGGACAGCCTGGGCTGCACAGTGAGTCCCTGTTTAAATAAAATAAAATAAAATAAAACGAAACAAAACAAAACAAAACAAAATAGGGCTGGAATGTAGCTCTGAGGAAAGGCCCCACGTTCAAACCCCAGTATAAAATCTGTATACTTAGCCACAGTCTTTATTAGTGCACTCATTTCTTATGTTTTACTATAGCGCAAAGGGAGAATTAAGAATAAAAACAGGGAGTTACAGCACCTAGAAAATGCTAAGTACCGAAGTTCAATTCCCCAGCACCACATAAGGTGGGCATGGTGGGGCATGCCCGTAACCCCAGCACTCGGAAGGCTAAAGCAGAAGAACTGCCGTGAGTTCAAGGCCAGCCTGGGCTATACAGTAAGCTCAGAACCAGCCTGGACAGCAGAATGAGATCCTGTCTCAAAAAAAAAAGAAAAAAAAAAGAAAGACTTAATGTTACAAAATGAAGAGAGCAAGAGAAAACGAGGAATGAATAATGAACAGGCAAATCCAGCTCCACCTGCAGCGTAACTACTACACTTTCCCAGAGGACTCTAAAGAAACTCCCAGACATCCTATCATTCTAGATATTGTATTTCTAGAGAGACTTAAAAGTAAAAAAATACATGGGGCTGGAGGAATGACACAGCAGGTAAAGCACAAGGCCCTGAGTTCAATTCCCCAGCACCACATAAAAAGCTGGGCGTAGTGGTGAATGCCTGTAATCCCAGCACTTAGGAGGCTGAGGCAGGATTGCCACGAGTCCAAGGGCAGCCTGGTCTCCACAGTGAGTTCAGGACCAGCCTGGGCTACACAGCAAGATCCTGTCTCAAAAAAAGGAAAAAATACAAAATACCTGCACAGCTCCAAGGATTTGTTTGCTCAATTAATTTGAGGTAAATCTAACGCTATGACAAAAATCATACAATCACTAATTCAATGCACAGAGAGCCCCAGAAGCCGCCAAGCATAGGAAAAAAGGAACAGACTTCTGGGACATTCTGTATAACCACACCTAAAAATTTCTTAATGCCATGTAAGTGTGATAAATTTAACCTCGGAAATATATGTTAGGATTTTAAGGAATTATGTAAATGATTTATAACACTACCAATATGCAGGTCTGTGAAAAATGAAGGTTAAATAATAAAATATTGTTACTATTTCCTACATAGTTAACTAATTTAATTATACTAGTGATTCTAGATAACAATAGTAGAAAGCTACAGAAACAAAAAATATATGCAACATTCACTAGCAGAATGACTCATAGGAAGAGTGATATGTGCAGCCGGAAAGTGTGTATAGAAGGGTCTGGGCAAGGCCGGTCCTGATACCTAGGCAGAGTTCTGGCAGCTGCTCGCCCGTCCCAGCAGCAGCAATTATGAGAGGGCACAATCCAATCCAGGGAGAAGAAAAGTGACAGGAATTATTTTTCCTAATTCAGTGAAGTTAAGTATATTTTTATTTTCAAACATAGCAATATAATATCTAGAATCATATTTATCAAATATCAGTGCTGGTTATCTCTTGTGTGATCCTGGGTGATTTTTTTGGTTCTCTTCTTTGACTTTTGTGATATATTTTTTAAATTATGAGGATGCATTCTTCTTTTTAAAAAATCACATAAATTACATAAATTACTTCAAACAAAAAAAGACAAAGGTCTAGTTGGCATTGCATCTTAGCTAGAAACTTCAGCATTCCCTTCCTTAATGAGATGTCTGCATATTGGCTTTATATTATGGGAAAATGTGTTTTAGAGCATCTGTGTATGTGAGGGATTGCTCTTCCCCTCAAATGATGGTAAACAATTTTTTATTTTGTTAACCCTTATTATTATTATACTCACATTTCACTGTGGTCCATAATGTGAACACGTAAGGTTAAAAAAGCTATGGCAAACCCTGTTCTAACTACTTGGGTTATATATTACCTAAGAAAATACTATGGTAAAACACTTCTGTCACCAGCCTACCAGGTGAGTTAACTGAGGTTTCTTTATAGCTTTCAATAGTACAATACCAAAAATCACTTTCTTTTCTAAGTTTTTTCAAACGTGAACATAACATAATAAAAATGTGTGCAGTGAGAAGACACGCATTGAATTAGTTTCTTCCAACAGTACCAAATTGAGAAACATGAATGAAAGATCACTGCTTCTTTTTATCAAGAGGTAAGAGGGAGTAGGATGTGGGTCAGCAGTCAAAAGTATTTGCCTATCATTCATAAGGCCTTTGGCTCACTTCCCCAGCAACACATAAATCAGGCATGGTGGCACATGCCTGTAATCCCAACATTCACTTAGGAGGCTAAGGCAGGGGGGCTGCTGTAGTTCAAGGCCAGCCTGGGCTACACAGTGAGTTCAGGACTAGTCTAGAATACAGGGCAAGGCTCTGTTATTTTTTTTTAAAGGGGATTATGAGGAAATTCAAGGTCATGGGTTGAATCCCCAGCACCAAATAAAAGCTAGACATGGTGGAGCATGCCTGTAATCCTAGCACTTGGTATGAAACAGGACTGTCAGGAGTTCCAGGCCAGCGCAGGCTACAAAGGGACATCAAAAGGGCCTGGACTACAAAGGGAACCCGGTCTTTGACAAAGAGAAAAAAAAAAAAAGAAAGAAAGAAAGAAAGAGAAAAAGAAAAAAAAGTTATGAGGAAATACGAAACCAGGGAACGTTCCAATGTCACAAACCAACAACTGTTTTGTTCCTAATGACCACTTTACTAATCATTTCCTAAATAGCTGGCTAATATTAGTTTTTCGATTTTATTGAAGGAAGAAGGTTAGTAGTTAAGTAAATAACTATGAAGTTGGACAGTCCAAGGAGAAGCCCAGCCTACCCACTTCCCTGTGAGTGCGTGGGGTGAGTCCAAGCTTCAGGTTCCTTAGCAGCACACTCTTCACTGCAGGACAGAGTAGCCTGCAGGAAAGGGCCCACGTAACACTGGCTGCTCCTGTTATATCACTCAGTAACTTCTCCTTCTGCCAAGAAAGCCACAGATCCAAGTTCAAGTTGGACAGAGAGCCAGAAAGCCAAGTGACATGAAAAGATACGTACCAAAAAGCTGGCCAAAACCCATGTAAAAAATGTCTTCAACCTCACTGGTACCCACAAACACAAACAGAATCAAAAGAGGAACACGTGTGCCACAGAATAACCACAATTAGAAAGGCTCACAATAATACAAGCTGGCAAAATTAAAAGCAAAGAGAAACTCACATGCTGCTAGCACAACTACAGATCAGCACAACTGTTTTTGAATACCAGCTTTGTCACTAATGTATCCAAGTGAAAGACACACGTAACTGAAGAAACTGGGACTTAAGACAGACACTGCACACCTGTGTCAGGAGACACAGGCCACAACGCCCAGGGGCAGCCGTATCTGCCACCACCCCACAATGGAAGTAACAGCACCTATTCACGTGGAAAGAAGAAAAATTGTGATAATGTACTCCTTGGACACAATCCTAAGGAATTTAGTTCAAAGAGTAAGAGATTCCACTCATATGGCATTCAAAACTTTACAAAACTACAGTGTTTAGAGATCCCTGTTTATTTAGTAAAACTGTTGAAAGGAAAAGAGTCCGTTAGCAAAGTCAGCACTGCAGTTACTAGAGGTGTAGAAAGACACAGATACCTGCTTGCAGTGTCAGTGTGTGCGTATCTTTTAGGAGATCTTGCTCTGCAGATGTGTTTTATTTACGTATCTATGTTAGATTTTAACAGTTAAAAGGAGCTAACAAGCACAAAAAGAAACTCAAGGGGCTAGAAGAATAGCTCAGGGATTAAAGCACCTATCTAGCAAGCCCTGAGTACCTGAGTTCAATTCCCCAGCACCAAATAAGCTGGACATGGTGGTGCATGCCTATAATCTTAGCACTCAGGAGGCTGAGGCAGGAGGACTGCTGTGAGTTTGAGGCCCATCTGGGCTACACAGTGAGCTCAGAACCAGCCTGGACTACAGAAGGAGATCCTGTCTAAAAAAAAAAAAAAAAAAAAAAAATCAAACTTTGGAAGTCTTTGGAAAAGAGTATGAAATGAAATATAGGTAAACTACATATTTCATATAGTACTATTTTTTAAGATATGAACAAAATAAATTGGTTGATCAGATTTCAGTAAAGTAGCACAAAGTCTCACTATTTACAAGTTAGTGCTATATAAATTAAAAAATAAAATCACCATACATTTTAAATCAGAGTACGTGTGCAAGCAAGACAGGGAACATGATACTCTTCCTATTCCAAATCTTCTCAAGTAAAAGATAGTTATTATGAATTTGGATAAGTGACAACAGCAGGTGCCAGGTCTCTGAGCCACTCAAGGCACTCTTCCCTCCTCTTACACAAAAGCCACAGGCTCACACCTACTTTTCCCCCTTTTCTTGAAAGATGAACATGCTCAGATCTAAGCCGCTCCATCAGTTTCCTACCTGCAGAACTCCAGTGACCCGGCAGCCTTTCTCGTCCACCCTGGCTTCTTGGCTACATCGGCAGCGTGCTGCGACAGGTGCCCTTGTCTATCACATACCTAATTTCTTCAACAAGAAGTTGGCCCTGTCTCCAGAGCACATCATCTAGAAGGCCAAGACGTTTTCAAATCTAATGCCTTACCTTTTTTCATAGTAATTCCTTTCTCAATTTCTTATTTGTCTCTTTATACTATAAGCAAAAAAGAGAAATCAGACTGCACTTTTCATGCTTTGCTTGGAAATCTCCTCAGCTAAATATCCAATCTCATTGTTTATATATTTTCTTTCTTTCCAACAGTTAAATGGAATTCAGCCCAGCTGTTATTTTAACAAGGATCACCTTTCCTTTGTGTCTAATAAAAGCTCCTGTTCATAAGACTTCACTAGAAGAGCCCACTCACACCAACACCCCAGCGACACCCAGTCCTAATGACACACTCTTCGTGACAACTAAAGCTCTCTGCTGCTCTTTTCTGAGCCACCACTAACCAGACTATGCCTCAAGGTCCTCAACCCCAACATCTTTCCAAGACAACCTAAGCTTTTTCTGTAAAGCACCTTAAAATTTACTAGTCTCTATCCACAATCTGATTCTAAAATCACCTCTACATTTTAAGTATTTGTTTCAGCAGTACCCCCACTTTCCAGTACTGAAATCTGTATTAGATTTCTAGGACTGCTGTAACAAAGTACCATAATCTGAGTGACTTAAATCAAGAAATGATTTTCACATTTCTGGAGGCCAGAAGCCCACAATCAAGGCATTAGCTACACCATTCTCCCAAAGGGATCCAGGGAGAGACCTTCCTTGCCTCTTCTAGTTTCTAGCAGCTGCTACCTGTGGCTTTCCTTGGCCTGCAGAGCCACCACTCTAACATTATCATTAAAAGGCCTTTTCCCCTCTGTGTCTTCACATAATATATGTGTTCAAATCTTCCTTATCTAATAATGATGCCAACCACTGGATTAGGGGCTACAGTAATCCACTATGATTTTATCTTAATTTGAATACATCTGCAAAGACATTATTTCTAAATAAGGTCATATTCATCAGTATCAGGGATTAGGACTTGCACATAACTTTTTGGGATCAAACACAAGTCTACTCATCATACAGAAAAAAATTCTAAAAATACAGAATCCAGGCAAGGACAACATGATCTACAGTAGCCATCATTGTGATCTGAACATAAACACTGTCGTCTTCACAATCTTCACAATCTCTCCTGAAGGTGCTAGTAGTTTAACTATTTAGCTATCTTTCACAAAACTTCATCACTACTCATTTTCTAAACATAAACATCTTTTAGAAATAACTAATACATGAATTTCCAACCTTTAGTGCTTCCGTAGCCTTGCGAAGCTCCTTAATAACCGATGATAAAGCTTCTGGGTTAATGCCTTGTTCACAAAGTCGTACACAAATAGACAGAGTTTCCATATCTAGGCCAGTATTCAAAATTTTTGATATCTCAAGCAGAACTGAAATAAAAGATAATAAAAAAGCTTACAAAATTGAAAAATACACAAAAACTGTTTTTAATTCAAGGGAGGCTATAAGTTTAAGTTTTCAAAACTATTATATGCTGATTTCCAAATCTGGTAAGCTGTGCTAAATCCTTGATATTGTGTAGAATTATATAAATAATAATGTCCTTTCATATAACTGCCTTTTTAGTGTATATACTCCCATTCATCCAATACTAGCATTATTCTGAACACATCTTTTTTAGTATTTTTGATAATGATTAGCAGCTGTGTAACATTCCATTTCACGGAAATACAATATTTTAAACGTTACACTGCTCTCATGTTTCCCTCACTAAAATAATATTGGAATAAGCATCTGTATACACTAATTTAATCTTATTCATCAAGATAAATATCTAGAACTAGAGCTGGTCAGGAACATATAGTCTAAGTCATTAGGAGTGTTTATAAACGTAATTTGGCAGAGTAATCCTATCTGTTCAATTTAACAAAATAGTTTATATTTTAACCTTACATAGTACTGCATTTTATTGTGGTCTATAAAAGTATCTGTCACTTGCACAGAGAACCTAGGTTACCAAGAATCTCTTTCATTATAGAATGAAGATGCAATGGTTCCACTGAACTTTGTTTAATGATAGTTGTTTCCTCAGTGTCTGTGGAATTTTTTTATGCCAACCATTGTGGTGGTTTGGATTTGCAATGTCTCCCAAAAGCCACATCCACCTAAGGAAACTGTGTACTGTTAGAAGGTGGGGCATGGCTGGTAGGGGCAGATGCCTAGGGCTTGACCTGGAGGGGTATATGCTGGTTCTGCCCTTCTACTCAGTCTTATCTCTGTTAGGCCATGCTATAAAAATGTCTCCCAGAGCACTGGCTCTGGCTCTGGCCCCAGCTGTGGCCTCACCATGTGATGCCACCCCCCCTGTGAATGGACTGTGACTTTCTGAAACTGTAATAAATCTTTCCTCACTAAAACTGTGGATGTTGGGTATTGAGTCACAGTGACGAGAAAGTAACTAAGACAGAAACTGTTACCAGAAGTGGGGTCACTGTTCTAATTTTACCTGACCATGTGGTTTGGAAGCCTTTCAAACTGTTTTGTGGGAAGAATTTGAAAAGGTCTGAGGATGCCAGCTGGAGTAGCCTCAGAGAGCTCTGAGCCAAGCTTGAGGGGATATTCTGGTGGAAACTTAGAAAACCAGAATGCTGACAGAAGTATGGATTGTAAACAGTGTCAGACAGGAAGGACTGTATTGTCAAGTGGTCTAAAAACCACATATGCTAAGCTCTAGCAAAAAGTTTGTCAGCATTTTCATTTTGTCCTGAAATTGAGATAAAAAACGGTGGACTATTTAATCTGATAGAGGAAATCTCAAGGCAGCCCATGTTCAAACTTTTACATGGCTGCTGTTTGCAGCTTTAAGCCAAGTTTATGGCAAAAGACAGGGGAAAATGACAGAGAAAAATCATATCAGGTTTGCAGTACCAGACCAAAATGGCTTGCAGTGGAAGGGCCAAAGAGCACAAGGAAGTTAAAGAGATTAATGTTACAAAGAAGCCAAGTACTTACCATCATTACTATAAGAAAGATGTCTTGAGAACATTTCAAAAGTTAGTAAGATGCCACCCTTTACCATCTCAAGGGTGGAAAGGCAAAAGACTCTGCTCTGAAGTGTACCCCAAGGCCAAAGGAAAAAATCTTTCAGAGTTCAGCCACCTGGAATTCAATCACCTAAGAACTCAGAGACTTCTACAGCATTTGTCCTAGGAGACCAGGATACTACTACTATCAGCGGCAGACCTTGGTGATGTCCATGTGCCCGTGGTTTCACAGGCTTGCAGAATGCAAGAGTTGTGGATTCATGGAGGCTTCCACCCAGAATTCAGAGGAAGGCCCTGGAGGGCAGGTCATGTGCCCCTGAGAAGGCAATATGTGAAGTTGTAAAGGAAAAGCCTGAGGCACAATGGAGAACCCAGAAATTTAGAGAAGCCAGGAGCATGCAGCCATGGAGAGAAGACAGGTAGCAGCCATCAGGGATGCTATAGAGGCAGGGCTACCCAGGTGCACCGGAGTTCCTATCTAGCCAGTTTACCTTAGGTGCTGGACATGGAGCTGTAAGATTTAACCCTTGCCCTGCTGGGTTTGGGAACTGTTTTTGGTCCAATTGCCTTTATCCTATTCCTACTTTTTGGACTGGAAATGTTTATCCTGTGCAATTTTATGTTGCAAGGGATTAACTCTTTTTGTTATAGGAGCTCAACTGAACATTTGCTTTGTGCTTTAGAAACTTTGAACTTAGGCATTTTTATTTTAACGGTGCTCTTACTATTAAAACTTTGGCAACTTTTAGAAGGACTAAATGCCTTTTGCTTAAGGGAGTAAACATGAGCCTTTTGGGGGCCAGAGGCAACATGTGGTGGTTTATATCTTATATACCTATGGATACTGTGTACTGTTGGGAAATGGGGCATGGCTGGTTGGAGTAGATGCTTGGGGCTTGACCTGGAGGGGTGTAGTACGCTGGTTCTGCCCTTCTTTCTCCATCTTGTCTCTGTTGTGCCCATGCTATGAAGATCTCTGTCTCCTGGAGCACCAGCTCTGGCTCTGCTCTAGCTGCGGCCACCATTTGATGCCACAGCTACCCACTTGTGGATGGACTGTGTTAGTTTCTGAAACTGTAAGCTAAAATATATCTTTCTTCTCTAAAGTTGTCGATGCTGGGTATTGAGTCACAGTGGCCAAAAAAGTAAATATGACAACCATCCACACATTACCCATTGTTTCTTGTATCATTTTCCCTAATGCTATGTTTACAAACATATGCAAAGATTATAGTGACTAGTATATATTTGAGCACTCAAAGTTTATCTCCCACTCTGTAAACATTTAATTTCCTGAACTTTGGGGAGAAGCTAACATTTAACTTTTGTTCCCAAAAGTAAGTGCAATTGAACAATCTATCCTTTTATCCTTCAACGGATATGTCCTTTTTATCACACACTGAATTCCAATACAGATCCTTTGCATGCTTAGCTTCTATCAGCCACATTTTGCATCACTAACCTACGTGGCATGCAGGTCAGATTCAGTGTCATCTTTCATCATACAAGCCCTTTTATGCACCGTATGAACTCAGAATTTTGCAACTCCAGAAACAAATTCTATTGGGATTTATATCTGAATTGTTTCAAATGCATGGAAAGCTACATAATGTTTTTAAAATGGCGTACAAGATAGCAATATTACAGTATTCATGATGCTATTAAGATGGGCTGCTCTACTTTTTTTCCATCAACTCTAAAATTCAATTTGAGTTTTTAAAAGTTGTTTTCGTGTCTCCATTAAACCTTTTTTGAACAGTGAAATACAGTTCAAATGCACTTGTGTAATTCTAACACTTGCATCATTTTTTGTATCATTTGTATTTTTCTACCCAAGGGCCCTACTTTCCTGCTTTGCACACCTTATAGTTCTCAAACATACCAGATATTGTCAATTTTACTTTTCTGGGTGCTGAATAATTTTTACATTTCTACAAATATTCCTGTTTTGTATTGATACAGTTATCTGAAAAGCATCTGATCCTCTCAGGTCTTACTCTTCAAATCTAAAAGGCAGAAACAGAGCACTATGTAGTATAGGGTTAATTATTTCCCACTACTAAAGCAAGAATCTTCCCCAAACTCTGCCCAGTATCTCAGGAATGCTTTGCATTTTCTCAGGTAGAACAATGCTACCCTCAGCGCCTTGTGTGAGGATATGGGGTATTACTACCCTTCCAACCTTCTTTCTCCGGCTTTGAGTGCTTTCCTCACACACATAATCTTCTGGGTTCTCAAAGGGGATCCTATTGATCTCCAAAATTGGTTGTGCAGTTATTTCCTCTCACGTACTCTGGACTGAAAACTACCTGCATTCATGTCCCTGCTGTCTCAAGCTCCTTGCATTTAATTCAGGTGTCCAGGGGGTTCCTACTGCAGCCCTATGAACTCTCTGAAGGCAGCAGGCAGGGAAAACAGAGGGCTCATTTCATTTGTTTCCCACCTCTCAGGGACAGCTACCCTTCAATGCCTCCTGCCCAGTGTCTTTTAAACCTTTATAACGTGTATATTACCTAGCTGGTTGGTTCCTGTCCCCGACCCCAGCCAGAGGATAAAGCCAGTCCTTGCTGTTACATCTTGCTTAGAAATTAAGAATCCTTTCATTTTAATTTCTTCAGTTTTGAGACTCTAATTTAGAACTCTCTACTTAAGCTGCTTTCTATTCATACTATCTGACAAATTTATTTCAATATAAGTTTTCAATTTTCTTGTTTCATATTAAATGCTTATTTGTAACCATTTCTTATTTGTGACTGTTATTCCTGATTTTACCTACTTAAGGATATTATTTTTAAACTAATTTTGATATTGTAGTCTTATCTCTATTTCTGGAAATAAAATGAAGCAGCATAAGAATAGTCATGAGTGTGATCTCTGGAGTCAGACTACTTGGGCTCAAATTCTAGCTTTATCATAAGGCAAATTAATCTCCCTGTGCCTTTCTACTAAATGCTAGTAAAAACTGTATTTATGTGGGATCAGTATAAGAACTAAAGGACACACTTAGGATGAGAGTTGATATACAAGAGCTTTCAAGTTAAAGGATGAGCTATCACTACTTTCTTTTTCATCTTCCATTTTAGTCATTTATATTTTTTATCTGTATTAAGGGCTTTGTGACTCCTGGTTCAAACCCCATCTTCTACAGGACATTTCTTCTGGATGTCTTAAGCTGCTGCTGATCCATTCTTAGGACAGTGAGTCTCACCATGGCCTCAATCCACTGGATCAGTCAGGCTTACAGAAGGATGTTGGCTCTAGACATGGAAGGCACTTGACGGTACTTTTCAGTCCCTGGTGGTGGCAGATGGTATGTTCCCAACTTCCAGGATCACTTAGGCAGGGCAGCCTGCTTCATCGAGTTCTAGTTTCAATCCCCTGCTGTGGTCCCATCTGCTCCTTTCTTTTGGGGAAATCCTCTCTTTTTTCTAATCAATGATTTCCTTTGCTTGTTTTTTTTTAGTATGGTTATGCTAATAATTATATTTTCTTATTAGTTCCTACCATTTTTCACGAACTGTCTGTAGAAAGCTTCAGCAAGTGTTTGGTTGACCACACTGAATTTTTGTTTTCTGTAACTTTTTATTTTTGCTTCCATAAATGGATTCTACTCTAATCTTGCAGATGCCAGCTGGCAGACAATTTATATATTGGTGTATTTCATGTTTTTATTTTATAGCCAGCCACTGTAACAATTCTATCAATATATCTGTGACCACGGAAGGGATTATGTCAACTTGAAGATATTAGGAAACATCTTGGGTAGAGCTTATCAGTGTGTGTGAGTGACTTGTGGGACAGAGAATGAAGGAAGAACTCTACCACGGATGTAGGAGGCTGAACCAGCAGCTTGAACTAAATAAAAGGAAGAAGAAAGATGGTTAGTTTTTCCTGGGAAAGATGTGGCCTTTGCCATTGTCTGCAAACCTCAACTGGCTACATGCTGCCGGATCTTCATCATAGATTTGCTCCAGTTTCGGCACTGTTCTTTGAACAACCAATATCTAAAGCAGACTTGCACCAGCTGTCCTGCAGTCCTGGACTAAAGGCTGGGTAGCCACTGGACTCCAACTCTCCAGTTCTCCCACAAGCAAGCTGCCATGTTGGACTATGTCTCTCCTTGAACGTGTAAGCCCTCCAAAGAAATCCCCTTTCTTTATAATCTGTCAGTTCTGCCTCTCCTAAAACCCTAACCAATAAAACATCTAATAAATTTTCACCCGATTCTTTTATTTTTGTAGCCAGATAAACATTTTATCTATAAATAACTGTTTCATCTCCTCTGTAAAAATCTTTTCCTCATTCTGTGCATTCTAAGCCAAATTTAATCCCAACACTTTGGGAGGCTAAGGTAGGAAGATCTAAAGTTTAAGCCCAGCCTCAGTAACTTAGTTAGACTCTGTCTCAAAATAAAAATGTAAAAAGGGTGTGTAGCTTAATGCAAAGGCTCTGGGTTCAACCCCTGGTACCAAAACAAACAAACAAAAAAACCCCAGAATTTCCAAAAATAGCAAAAGAAAATGTTTCCAATTTTATTTGGGATACATTTAACATTAATATTATGAATGATATTGGTTTCATAGTTATTTTTAATGAAAGAGCCAGAAGTCCTGAGATACCAGACTTGGTGGATATAGTAAATTGAGGACACACAATATCGTTTTATAAGGCTTTCTTTTGCACAGCACTTGGCAACAGCATTCCTTGTTTCTTTGATCACACAAAACGTGGACTTTCAGAACTGCCTCAGGAAAGGGGCAAAACAGTGGGATAAGTGCGTTCCAAGAGAGGAGTAGTATTCTGAGGAGGATGAATGGTAATGTTTTTCACAGCAAGTTTTTGCTTTAAAATTTAGAAACATTCACTATTTTGATTACACTGTACCCACCAACAGTCACTGTACTGATTTCCAAAGCAAGGTTAAAAGAAGCAACTTAGCTTCTTCCTGGCTGACTTCTGAGACATTCTCCCTTGAAATCCAAAACTGCAAGGAAATTCCATACTCAGACAAGGCCATCAGCCAGCCTTAAAAAATCGAAAAAGAAAAGAATGCATAGAGCAAGCAGCAGGAAGGGAGAGTGAGGGGTCTTGATTCTAAGTGCATACAAGGCCTGTCTGTGACACGTAAGAGCCCTCAGTGAGAACTACCAAGATGAGCCTGGTGGATGCCTAGAACTGTGTGAGGGAAGTAAAAATTGAGGTTTTAGGCCACTAAGTTTGAGGTAGTCAGTTACGTCGCAACAGCTGAACAGACATGCTCTCAGACCCTACGCCAATTCTTCCATCAGCACTAACTTTTTGAAGAGTCCTCTTTCCAGACTGTCCCTTCATAGGAGACTGTCTGTGAACTCGATGCTCACTCCTGATGGCATTCTCTGCTCATGCTTTTCTCCTTTGCCTTTTCTCTTCCCTTCCTATAATTTCACTGTCTTCTAGAAACATCCCAGTTCTAGTATTTTTCTCTTTAGCCTTTGTTTTCTTTTTAAAATTGACATTGGTCTTTATTTTCTATCTTTGCAAACTGTTTACAATCAATGATTATTCCACTAAGGCCTACTATGCAGCTGGCCATTTATATGTATTTTGTGCCTTTATGATATTGCTTGAAGATCACTGTGAACAACAGTTGTGATTCCAGTCAGACATTAAATATAATAGTACAGGACAGATATTACAACATTTGGGTGCTAAGGTTTGAACACATATCCCAAAGATTTTGTTAGAAAATTATTTCCCAATGCAAAAGCATTGTGAAGTGGGATATATAAGAGGCAATTAGGACATGAGGGTTCTGCCTTCATGAATAGATTAACATCATTGTCTTGGAAGCGATCCGTTATTCTTCGGAAGTGAATGAATTTGTTCTTCTGCTCCCTTCCTTGTACATACATTCTCTTGTTCTTTTACTTGGGGATGCAGCAAGGAAGCCTTTGACAGATGCAAGCCTCTTGATCTTACATTTCCCCATCTCTAGAACTGTACAAAATAAACCTTTCATCTTTATCAATTACCCAGTATCAGGCAGTCTGTTACAACAGCACAAAACAGACAAAGAATGATTCCAGTTCTAAACAAAATAAAGGAAAAGAATAGCTCATTTCTGAGACAATGGCATCTTACATGTATTCAGATGATAGGGCTTATCTATGGTGATGGGGCCTGGTTAGAGGGTAGATTATGGGCATGTGGTAGATTACAGGTGTGTGATTATGGATTATCAGTGTGCTCAGGGGGAAGGGGGATTGAGGATGTGTAGTAGAACCAAGCATAAGGCACATTACTGAGTGTGTGACCTAGAAAGGGCAGACCACAGGGTCTTAAGCTCTAAGGGGCCAAACATAAGGGCTTGATTAAGAAAGGGAAGATCACTGGGATGAGGATTGGAAGAGTATACACTAGTTCTCCTTCCTCCTGGACTCGACTTCCTGCCTGTGATGCTGTGAGAGCTCCTCTGTCATGTGCTTTCATCACTGCCAGCTGCCCATCAACAGACTGAAATTCTGAAACTGTGAGTTAAAAACATATATCTCCTCCCTTAAGTTGTGGTTGTCGGGTATTCTGTCACAGCAATGAAAATGTAATTAAGACACCAAGTTTGGAAACATAGTGTCTGAGAAAGATTTGTCTGGAGAAGTGACAAACTTAAGCCTCAAGAGTGAGCAGAAATCAACCAGAGCAGGAATAAGGGTGATACCAAAGAACACAACTTGTGAATGATTCCTAGACTGAGAGAAACTTGGTAAATTTCTTAAATACCTGAATACCTACTGTGAAGGTGTTGTGGTTTGGATCTGGAGAGTACCCCAAAAGCATCAAGGTCCTATGGATACTGGTATACTGCTGGGAGGTATGACCTGGATGGAAGCAGCGGATGCTTGGAACTTGACCTGGAGGGGTGTGTGCTGGTTCCGCCCTTCCTCCCAGACTTGGCAGCATGTTCTGTCATGGTGTGAAGATCTACTTCTCTAGCTCCAGTCCAGCCATATGATTCCACCATTTCCCAGCCACACATCCATGAACAAACCATGATCTTCTGAAACTATGAGGTTAAATAAACTTTTCCTCCCCTAATTTGTGTGTGTTGGGTAGACAGAGAATGTATTATCAAGGGACAAATGGGTGTGTTCAGGAGATAAGGGAATGTGAGGGACTGGAGGAATAGCACAGCAGTTAAAGCACTTGCCTAGCAAGTTCAAGGCCCTGAGCTTAATTCCCGAGCACCACAGAAGTTGGCCATGGTGGCACACACCTCTAATCCCAGTAGTTGGGAGGCTGAGACAGGAAGAATGCTATAAGTTCAAGGTCAGGCTAAGCTACATGAGTTCAAGACCAGGCTGGACTAGATGAGACCCTGTCTCAAAATAAAAAAAATAAATAAAAAGGAGATAAGGGGGACACACTAAGTCCACTATGTCTCTATTAAAGGAAGCTATTAGAAGACACAAAATGGAAGTATTTCATGATCAGCTTTAGATTTTAAACCGACTGTGGCTGAATATGGAATGTATCTTGAAAAGAGGTAGAACATGTGACATCTGGAATCTAGTCATATGCTATAACAATCTTGGTAAACTGATGCATGTCAGACATAGGACAGATTAAGACTAGTGATCAAATATTAGATCAGGGAAAAACTGAAAGGGCTTAGTGTGAACAGGAGGTGAGAAAAGTGCAAGAAAACCAAACTGCCAAGTTTCTTTCTAAAACAAGCAAGTGGATGGATAGTGGTCTTTCTCTGTCCTGCATTTTATAAGCTTACCATATGACATATAAAGTAATATGACTCTGGAAAGCAACAATTGTCAAAAATGTAATTACTAATATCAAAAATAAAGTCAGAGAAATTAAATTATTAAAATTAGAAGATTAAACATTTAGGACAATTTCAGAAAATAGAGCAAATTAAAGCATGCAGCTACTAATAATTTCTTAAATTACAAAAACTGCAAAGCAACTAAGTACACTGAAGAGGAGTAAGTGAAAAGGTCTATTTTAGGAAGAAACAATGGAAGATAATGTTGAAGATCTAAGGATGAGAATACAGGATCTTACTCAATAGAACCTAGATTAATCCTGGGCTAGAATAAATCAGGTTCCTTTCAGAGCACATGTGCAGATAAAATGACAAAGCCTACCTGACTCCTGCCATGAATGAAATATCTTTAACAAAATCCTTTCATTTCATTAATTAAAATGAAAATTCTTAAAGTCAAGTTCTGCAATTCTCATGAGCACTTGCATCTATTACAAGTTTAAATTACTGTTAGCTGACTACTCCTAATGGAAAGAGGAAGACAATAAGGAGAAATACACAAGGGTAGACAAAAGCTCGCATGGAGGGAAAAAGCGGAACTAAAAGAGTTTGAAAAGGGCATGGAAGTTGGATCTCATAGATTGGGTCTTCAATTCTTTCAAGTTCTTACTCTATAATCTTCCTCTGACAGCATGTTCTCTCAGAAAACGTTGGCAATGTAACCAACATAAACTATTAACTAACAGAAACTATTACTCATAGGTCTCATTTGTATATCAGAAGTTCCACTAGGCCCAAAATGGGAGTTTTTCACTCAAGTGGAAGCCCATGGCCATACAAATAAAGACTAAGCACAGATAACACAAGAAAATTGGCTAAGCCTGGCTTGGTGGCTCACACCAGTAATCCCAGTTACTAGGGAGGGTGAGGCAGGACAATCATGTGGTCAAGCTTAGCTTGGCCAATATTGTGAGACTGTTTAAAAAATGAAACACACACACACACACACAAACGAAACAAAAAAATCAGATAACTGGCTGACAGACACACTGGCTTTCAAGGAAACACACAAGATAGTGTCATATGCACACAAATTCTTGATGTACATAAATCTACTTGCAAAATAAAATAAACTATGACACATCAAGAAGGAAGGAAAATAGGCTGGATGAGGTGTTAAGAACAGGATTCTCAGAATAAAAGCAAAGTAGATACTACTTGGGATAAAACATTTAGAACAGATGCAAAGGCTCAAATTATATTAATTATATCTTGAAAAGGAAAGCAGGAACCAGTGCTGAAAAGTCCAGAAGATATACCAGCAGCACCAACCAGTGGAGGAGACAGGATCAAAAGCTCAGCTACCCAGTGGGAATTCCATTGGGATGTCCTCCATGAGATGAAAGTGAGCCACCCCTGGAAAATGCCAAAGCCGACTGCAAATGGCAGTATTTAATATTCCTTACCAAGAGATGGATATAAGTAAAATGAAGACAAAGAAATGCGTCTGCAAGTGATGCAATCGGGATTAAAAAAAAAAAAACCTGCTCACTGGGTTCGCCTTCACATGGTTGTTATTCACAATAACCCCGAGTAATTTGAGTTTCACATTACGGAGTAAGGGAGACTCGGTAAGCCGTCTGTCCAAGGTCACCTCAGAGAGAGGACGCGAGCTGCACAGCCGACATTAAGAGGGTAGAGCGAAGGTAGCCCCGACATACCTGTTTCTGAGTGTAAATACAGGCAATGATCCGTAACATCCAGACACGGGGTACCCGCTCAGCACGAAAAGTGCGGCACTGCTGACAAGGGGAAATGCAAAGAGCACCCACTTGGGTGCCGGGGCACAGCAGTAACCCAGCATACCCTCCGCAAGGGGTCTGCTCTCGGGACCCCAAACGTGCCTCGCGAGAGCGCCGCACCGGGGCTCGGGCACACGCGCGCCCCGCGGGACAGGAACGGGGCGCTCCACTCGGGATCCGGGCGCGCTACCGGCCGACGAGGGTACCCGTCCGCCGTGCGCGCGCAAACCCCACCGGAGCCGAGAGAGCCTCGCACAGGCGGGAGCCGCAGCTCTGCGTGCCGCAGGCCGAGCCCGAAGCCCCTCAGAGAGGCTGCGGAGGACCGGAAGGGACCTGCTGTCCGCCCGGGGTCCCCCGCCGGGGGCCGCAGCGCCAGGATGCGGGGACGAGGAAAGGGGCGCGCGGCTGGCACTCACCGTCCATGGTCTCTCTCACCGCATTGAGGTTGGCCGCCGCCGCCGCTGCCCCCGACCCGGGGCCGCTACCGCTCGCCATGGCGGAGGCCGAGGGGGCAGCGGAAGGGCCTGACCCGGAACTGGAGCGCCTCCCTGCTCCGGAGCAAGCGCGCCACGCGACCCCGCTCACGCCGGCAGGCCCCGCCCCTCGCGCTCGCCGCCGCCGCCGTGAGGCTGCGTTGATTTGAATTTGGAGCTTCGTTTCTCAGCGCGGAATGTAGAGAGAGGAGTTGCCATTCGAATTCCCTCGGCCGCCGCGATGCGATTGGTTGGTTCGCGGACAGCCGCGCGATGCGATTGGCCAGTCGTCCGCCGGCCCTGTCCTTGATGGCCTGAGCCAGCGCGGAAGCGGGGAGTTAAAGAGTCTGTGCCTGTCTTGAGTGCTGGTTGGGCCCCCCAGGAGCGCCCTGAATTCGGAATTGGGGGCGTCCTTGTAATTCAAAACCGTAGGTACGTTTTTGCTGGTTCCTGGCCTTTCCTCCTGTCTAGAACTGGAGATCTTTGTCCCCAGCCCTCCCGGCCCTGGACAAGCGGCAGCGGCGGGGGAGGCGACGTCGAAGAAAGGGACACCCAGAGAGTCAACTATTTAGGGTTGGGGTGACACTGTCTGATTTTCACTGGGGAAAGCCAGCTACACTTATCTTTCAAGTTAAATCCTTCCTTTTCTCTATTTGTATCGTCATTTAGAAGAAATACCGCAGGTCCGCTTTCTTTTCTGCACAGGTTTGGCGGAAGGAAAATATTGGCGGAGAGGCCACAGAAGGCAGTTAGTGAATTTCCTAGGCTTGATCCTTCATTCTCTAGCCACGGCTACGAAAGGAAAGAAAAACAGAAAGAAATCCGTGTACAGTCTTCCTCTTATTTGCTTGCCAAAAGAAATTAATAACCGCTACAGTCCGGTAGAGGGTTTCTGGGGTGTCCGAAAGGTGTTCTCAATGTGTGAATTCTTAAGATAGTGATTTTTAAAAAAATACAGATACGACTACTTTAGCTGAAGAGTGGTTTGTGCTTGTTGTAACTTTTATCTGCCTTAGAAGAGTGGCTCAATTCATTTGTATCGACTTATAAGCCACTTAACCGAGTTCATTCTTTTGCAGGAATACTATTCCTCTCCAGCTTTCAGAGTTTAGCCCTTGAAATAATGTGTGTGATGTTTCTTCATAAACTATAAAAATAACCCCGGTGGGCTGGAGAAGTAGCTCAACGGTTAAAGCGCTTGCCTAGCAAGCTCACAGCCCGGGGTTTAATTCCCCAGCACCACATAAACTGGGCATGGTGGCTCACCTGTAATCCCAGCATTGGGGAGGCTGAGGCAGGAGGATTGCCATGTGTTTGAGGCCAGTCTGGCCAACCTGGATAAGTGAGTAAAGGACCAGCCTGGACTCCAGAGCGAGACCCTGTGTCCAAAAAAAAAAAAAAAAATGAAGCCCCAAGCACTGGGTTTCAAGTTAATTCTTTTTGTGGAATATATGTTTGTTGACTACATTTCAATTTTCATAATAGTCTTGGTACTTTGTAATTTTAATATATATTCTTGTGCTTTCTTTTTAGTTTGCTTTCTGTGCTATGGGAGATGTCAAAGAATTAAAAATGCAAATAGAACCCGAAACACCAGGAAGGATCCCTGTTTTAAATCCTTTTGAAAGTCCTAGTGATTATTCTAATCTCCATGAACAAACTCTTGCCAGTCCTTCTATTTTTAAATCAACAAAATTACCAGTAAGTTGTTCTTGACAAGTGTTTACTACTAATTTTAAATGGAAATAATTACAAATAATTGTAAATGGAGCTGTCTTTTATGAGGTAAGAAGGAAATACCTAATGGAACTTGTAGCTGTAGTGTGTTGTAGTAACCTAGTTATGGGGCTAGTAATCAATTAGCCAGAAAAAAAGTTAGTTGCCATTTGTGTTTTAAATTAATTTGTGGATACATAAAATTGTATTTATCCAGGAGCATGTGATGCTTTGGTACATGTATACATTGTGTAGTATTTCTATAAAAGCAAATGTCTGTCTCCTCAAAGAATAGTAGATATCATTTCCTTATGGTGAAAACATTCAAAAATCTCAGCTCTTTGAAATATTTAGTACAATACTGAGACTGTTTGCAGGAAAATATGTGTAGGACGCTAGTGTTGTCTATAATGGTCCCGCTGTGCTTTAGAGCTCAGGCACTTGCTCTGTCATGCTGGAGGTTTGACGCAGTTGTGAGTGTAGCTAGATACTGTGGGTGATGATACATCTGCCACTCTCTTATTCAAGAGGAGGTTGTAATATCCTAATTTGTTAAGCAAGCAGTATTTGAGTGGTATTGTGCCACAGACACAAATACTTAGTATAGCATTTACACCCTTTGCCAGGTAGGATCATTAGACACAAGCACTCAAAGAGCATGTAGTCCAGTGTACTTCTGTCAGAGATGAGTCAGGAAACGTTGAGGCTTTGCAGGTCATCTGTCTTATCGCTATTCTGCCTTAGGGCTAAAAAGCAGCCATGGAGATACATAAATAATACATTTAAGAAGTTTAAAAAAATACTAAAAATGCGAAAAAGAAACAGCCATTGGACACCTTGAAAGAAAAATTGGCTGTATTCTGATACAGCTTAATTATGGACTAAAATTTGAATTTTACATAATTTCCACATCAGGAAATATTAATAATCTACCTTTTAGTCAAAACTAAAACTTGCTAGCAGGCTATTATAAAAATAAAAAAACCAAAACCCTCTCTCAATAGTATAGATAACTCAATGGACAATCTCAGCATAATCTCAACAATGGGATATTACCAGAAGGTGACTTGGGAAGGAAAGAGGAGATTAAACAGGCGATTAAAGAAGGACTCATAATTTTTTTTTTTTTTTTTGAGACAGCATCTCACTCTGTAGTCCAGGCTGGTTCTGAGCTCACCATGTAACCCAGACTGGCCTTGAACTCACAGCAGTCCTCCTGCCTCAGCCTCTTGGCTGCTGTGGTTACAGGCATGTGCCACCACCATAGGAGCTGGGGAATTGAATTCGGGTACTTAGCACTTGCTAGGCAAGAGCTTTAAACTGCTGAGCTATTCCTCCAGCCCCATTATTTTATTTTTGTTCTTACTTTCTGCTCTGGAGAAGTCCTTTTGAAGTCTAATCTGTTAACCTCGTTAGTTCCCTAGAAAAAGTGAACCAGGTAACTGTTTCTGGGGCACTTGCGTCCCATGTTGGCCTGGGAGCAGGTTGCACTAGAAGAACATTGAATGGTTTAAAGTTTCCATTAAATCATTTCATTAATCTGTTGTCCGTGATTCTTAACTGAATGTTATTAAAATACTGGAATGATTGCACATTAATCCTCAAAGCTAGAATGTCACAGCACCTTGGATTTTTAGGCCTGAATTTGTAATTTTTCTGATTACAAATTAGAATTTGAAAAAGCTTTTGATTCCATTATGTACTAGAATATACCAGGTGGCCAGTCATAATAATTTTGAGGATCAATTCGTGAACCTTTGCTGCTACTTCTGTAGTACGT
This sequence comes from Ctenodactylus gundi, assembly GCA_004027205.1. Taxonomy (NCBI): domain Eukaryota; kingdom Metazoa; phylum Chordata; class Mammalia; order Rodentia; family Ctenodactylidae; genus Ctenodactylus; species Ctenodactylus gundi. The sequence continues at coordinate 42,504 of PVKB01000014.1, read as the reverse complement.
CTTTAATTGTAGGTCATTCTTAGTGAAAAACTTTGATAATTGAAGTTTTTACTTTCATATGGGCATGATACATCACTATTGAGTGTAATTGTAGTATTTCTATGCCTTTATTCTGGTGGTTATTTTTCTAGTATTAATGTAATTTTTCAAATCACTCAGGTGCAATATTTAGATGTTTTAAAACAGATACAGTCAAGCCAGTTAATTTACTTTGATGCTATTGCCATTTGCCATTTAATGGGAAAGTCAAAATTTAAAATATGAGCTTTAAAGTGGTTTTGTATTATAGCTATGCACATCATTTCTGAAGATGACATTGGTTAGCATTTTGTCATTTTGATGAACTATTTTAGTTTGCTTTTATTCATAAGCCACTTTCTTTTGTTAAGACTCCAGGGGAATTTAGATGGTCTATTGATCAACTAGCTGTAATAAATCCTGTAGACATAGACCCAGAAGAGATCCATCGGCAGGCCTCCTATTTAAGTCATTCTCGGTAAGTTTTCCTTTCTTGCACCTAAGTGTAGTTAAACACTTTTAAGGGAAGACAGGAAGTTATAAAGGTCGAGTACTTGAACACGTGAAGATACCAAGATTGAAAAATTTCAGATATGAATTGTTTTCCATCTAAATGACTTCAAAGAACTGTTTCAAGAGATTATTTGGCCAACAGTTCCAGATCTGGGTAGAAGTCCCCCCTACTTTTTTTTTTTTTTTTTAACAGAACTAACTTTTTCCTCTGCTGCTTGAGCAATACTTCTGCTTCGGCAGCACTTGGTAGAGGGAACTCCATTATAAAATTTGTACTTTTCTCTGTCTTGTGGCTTCTGACTTGTTTTGTGGTCTTTTGGGATAAAGCAAAATTCTGTTCAGCTTTCATGTAGTCTGTGGAAGTCCCCTTACCAATTTAAGGTACATTCAATGAAAACATGTTCCTTGGAAACAGAGAGCTTTTTAGGCATCATCTAACTTGAACATAGTTCATGTTTTCTTGAATTTTGCATAACACTCATGCCACCTTACCCTTTGTCAGTGTGTTGAGTAAATTTCAAGGCACTAGCAGATCTGTGCTGCGGAATAATGCCCAGAGTGGGAGAACATGCACTTCTTCAGAGGTACAGAGCTCTTTACAGGTTGTCAGGTAGTAGACTTAAAGTTTGAGAGACTCTTGTGTTTATATTCTGATCTTTTTACATCTGAGAAACATCAAGGGGCTAGAGGAATTAGCATAGCAGTTAGCATCTTGCCTAGCAAGCACAAGGTCACTAGTTGATTTCCCAGTACTACATAAACTGAGCCTGTAATTCCAGCACTCAGGAGGCTGAGACAGAAGGATTGTCGTGAGTGCAAGACCAGCCTGGTCAGTGTAGTAAGTTCAGGACTAGCCCAAGCAGACAGAGTCAGAAACTGTTTCCAAAACAAAAAGAAAAAAGAAAAAAAAAACATTGAATACATAATATAATTAGCTTTTAGTTCTCTGTTCCGTGGTAGGTGCCCTATCAATCCAAAAACTGAGCTCCTTTACCCCTTGATATCCAGGCTCACACACAGACGCACACACATTGAGATGTTCTTATAGACACCTGTCTGGCTTTTCTCCCCCATCCTCTCTTCTCCTGGTAACTTGATGGATGTTTCCTCGTAAGTAACTAATATCCATTTTGTTACAGGAAAAAGAACAAAGGAGATAAAGCATGCAAGGATTTTCAGATAACTTTAAATAATGCCCCTGGAAGAGGAAGGGAAGGAATTTTGAAAAGCAAGAGTTTCTGTTCGTGAGTCATCTTTTCACTCGCAGAAACTGTGATTTTGCCTCATCTTTCTATTAAATTGAATTTTGGACAGTTACTCCTTCTGTCACTCACAAAGTATCCATTGAGGCACTCTGAGAAACACTGGAAAAGCATACTGAGACATTAGAGGATTTTTTTTTTTTTTTGTCTCCAGGAGCTAACAATATAATTAGAGCACAGTTTTGACATAGCACTTTTACACTTATTAATTAATGACATATGGTTTGGGTAAGTTTATATAGTGAATCTTGGCATATTTAGTTGTATGACGTAGAAGAGGGAGAAAGAGTGGGAAAATACTGTTAATTTTATTTAGCAGTGAGATTCAGGTGCTGGGGGTGTGGCTCAGAGGATAGGGCACCAGGTTGATAGGAGTCAGTGAATGACTGTGGCTTGTACCAGGGCTATGAGAAACACTCTCAATGGGTGGTTCACTCTTAGGTATGAGCATTGCTTCTGTGGCCTCTTCTTAACTAACCGGGACCATTTCTTCTGTTTCTTTCACTCTTTCCTACCTTTTCATGCTACAACACATAGGGAAACCAAAAACTAAGAAAGACTGGTGTAAACCGATGAGTCTCACACCCGCGGGAGGTGGCTGGTTCTGAAGGCTTCCCCTCCCTCTGGTGCTTACATGTCACTGGGCACACCATACCGCACTTGGGTTGGTTTGAACCTTTTGCTATGTGGCAGTATGGTATTTGGCCACACTGGTTTTTTGGTACTTCCAGCACTTGGCTCAGTTTTTCAGGTTCTTGTGGTGCCTCTGAGAAAGCTGCAGGATGGCTCCAAATATGCTTAGAGTTTAGATGGGTTTTCTGAGATCACTGGGCACTTGTCCCTTTGACTTTGAGCATAGCAGTGAGATGAGCCAGTACTGGAGTTACTCTCTAAATGGCTGGTGGTCAGGCTGTGTGTGATCTCTGTAGTTATTTTCTCCTAATTTGTGTACTTGAAAATCCCACCGTTGTACATTTCTGAAACATGTATATTCACATACAGCTTTATTAACTCATGTTTTAATTTCTCCATAAGCTCATGCACAGGAACAAATATATATGTGGACAATTGCTGAGGGAAAATAATTTTAAAAAAGAAAATAATTTTAAATTGTTGTAAAAAACATCTTGCCAATTTATCACCAATCTTTTCTTGGAGAAGAATAAAGAAATGGTCCTGCAAGGCTTACTGCTAACTCCTTAGCAACTATCTGCCCATGATTTGGACCCAACGTTTCTTTGTAGAAGAAGTCTGCATTGCTGTACTTCTATATTGTAACAAGTGGGGTGGGGGAGGAATTCTTCTGCATAAAGTTTTACAGTGTTGCTGTTTTATTTTAGAATGAATATATTTGTCTGCTTTATTTGGAACTGTAAGGGTGATAGTTACTTTTCTATTTCATAGTAAAAGTTGATTCTAAAATTATCACTATGATTAATTTGCTGTTATTGAACTGAATTTGGACAGTTTCTACATTTCTGTCAAATGAAATGCTAATTTATGTTGGTTAAAGGACAAAGTTGATTTGAAATACTTTTATGTTGTTGGTAGTAATTTAAATATATCCGTGTAAGCCTTTAAAGAAAAAGTGTTATCCCATTCAAACTTTGAATGGTCAGGAGGGAGGTAAGCCTGATAGCAAAGTGCTGAATTAGAGACTGCTGCTGTTATCTCAGGGTTATCAGATGCCAGTTTTTCTAGTAAAGTGAGCTTAATGTTTGCCTGTTGCCAATAGAGGGAAATAGTTTCTTTGAAAGGTTACAATTTTACATGTGTAATAAGCCAAAGTAATGGTGTGGTTGTTTTTCTCCTTTGTCTCTGTATAGAATAGATAAAGATGTGGAAGACAAAAGACAGAAAGCCATTGAAGAGGTAATGTAAAACTGTTGCTGACCCTTAAGCCAACTAAGGGTTAATCGCGCGTGCGCGTGTGCCTGTGTGCCTGTGTGTGTTGCTTCTTGCTTCTAGTAGGAACACTTTTTTTCAGACCCTTCCCTGTCCTCTCAGAACCTCCCCTGCAGACCTCAGTCTCCCTCCTGTGCTCTTCCAGAGCAGTGAGTCCTCACGTGTGTCTCAGTGCTCTCTACAGTACTGCAGCATGGGTTAGCAATCCAGTCCCCCACACTAGCTACTGTGGCCAGGATTGCACTTTGTTCTTTTCATTCTCAGAGCTCAGCACAGTTTTTCTTCAGAATATTGATGATTTTAGCACAAATTTTAAGTTGGGGTTTGTATAAAGGTAGATCCTGGTTTTGCCATTAGGGTTGTTAGTATTTGGGATTTTTTTTTTTTTTAGACAGTATATTTCATGGATTAAAATGTGTCGTTGATAAGATTAGCATAAGGTTTTTTTAAGTACAGATAATGAGCTGAGTTTTTGCTTCTTGCTTGTTTGCTGATTCCCCCCTTAGAGTGAAAGTAAAGATTATCCACATTTTTCCTCGGAAAGTGTTTATGTCATGGCAGCCTTCTGATTTTTTTCTTTTTCCCTGTCTGGCCTCCTCTTCCATGTGTTTTTTCCTTAGTTGTACTTGACTCTTCTGCTCCTAAAACACTTCAGCTGCGGCGCACTCAGAGGCCCCAGGTGCCTCAGCCTTTCTTCCACTTGTTTTTCTTCTGCTCCTTGAATTTCAGATTCCTTTTTGTAGAAGTAATTACATATGCTTACTCCTGCCAAACTGTCTCTGTCTCCTTAACTGTAACTTCAAAATTGTCATGGTATCCCAATCATATAATTCCTCACACCTGAATAGTCTTAACTCTCTAATTTCCCAACACTTGGGAACTGTACTTCTGTTTTAGAATCTTTAAACTTTAAAAGGAAACTGTAAGCCAGGCATGGTGGCCCACACCTATAATCCCAGCACTTGGGAGGCTGAGGCAGGAGGATTCAACCTGGGCTTCAGAGGAAGTTCAGGCCCAGCCTGGATTAGAGAGGAAGACCCTGTCTCAAAAAAATAAATAAAAAATAAAAGGGGAAATTCGGCAGACAAAACTTAAGCAAATGAAGTCAGAATCACAGGGTTTGTATACCAAAAATAAATGATTTTTGCATGTTTTTGACAATAGGAAAAAATTATATATGCATGGTAAAAACAGAAATTTCAAATGCAGTGAGATAATCAAAAGCTGATTTTCTCCAACCTTTTCTCTGAAGACAATTACTATGACATTGCCCATGTGTAATTTGAGATTTATTTACATACATAAGAGTATATACCCCTTAAATTTTTAGGTAAATAGATTCATCTTGTACTGTTTTGCATCTTGCTTTTTTTGGCTTAGTGATGATTAGCACATACAGTTTTTATGTTCTTTCATAACACTGTAGTAACCCAGGCACACTGATGTCTGAGGTCTCTCCCTTGTCATCTGTCACAAGGTGTGTTTTGTCCATGCATTTTGTAGACTTGAAATGGACTTGCTAAATCAGAGGCTTTGTGGGTTTTCGGTTTTGGTAGGTTTAGCCATATTGCCTTCCTAAAAGGTACTAGTTCATACTCCTGGCTTGTCATGATATTGCTTGGCTCTCTTATCAGCAATATTATTATAAAAGCTTAAACATATGTGTACTCTTATTATTTTAAAACTAACTCCTTGGGCTGGTGCATAGCTCAGTGGTTAAAGTGCTTGCCTAGCATGCAAAGGCTGTGGCTTTGATTCCCCAGCCGGGGCTATCTAGTGAGTTAGGACCAACCCGGGCTTCAGAGCAAGGCCTGTCTCAAAAAATAATAAATAAAAATAAATTAATTTTTGAAAAACCACCTTTTTGAGTTTGTATTTCTTCAGTTCTGAGTGAACTAATGTATCATTTCATTAATCTATGAGTCCTTTATATGTCTTTCTTCCTGAAGATTGTCTACATCATAATCTCTTTCCCAGACCTTTTTAAACAATTTTTATTCACAGACTCATATATAGTTAAGGAAAATAACTCCTTGTCATATGTGTAGCCAAATAAAATGTTGTGCCCCCAAACCATGGAGAAGGGAAAAATACTGCATTAGGAATGAAAGGAGAAGGAAACCTATCCAGATGTTCTGACTCTGAATATACCAGCTAGCGATATGCTGGCCAGCAGCCCTCTGTTTGACTACGTGGTACTAATAGTGACTGCTGCTATCTGCGGTGTCAAATCCTCCAACGACAGCCATTTTCAGACTACTGATACCATATCATAGAAAAGGAAAAGTTCACCATTGTATGTAGGAACCTCACCATGTAATTAAATATTGGTGTACAGATCTTCTGAAAACCTAATCAGATTTAGAGAGCTAGTACGAGGCAGATCTGGCACACATTCTGACTGGCTCATTTGTACTCCTTAATCCTCACTTATTCCTTACCTCTTAATCTTCTCTTTTGTCCTACCCCCCCTCCTCAAGAAAATGGAATGAAAATTAGCAATGTTTCCTCTATGATTCATGTCGTAGTTCAATTTATATGAGTTTCAGATTTAATAGTTGAAATATTATGATTTCTCTTTATATGTGATGTAATTTTTTCCATTTTACCTTTTGTCTTTTGTGTTGTTTTGGTATTAGAAATTTTAAATACAGAGTCAGTAGATGACATAATTGGTGGGTATTTGAAAATAATGCAGATGCCTTTTCACACTTGGTGAGTAATTTATGCCTAATTGTGTGATTTTAATTTTCCCAGTTTTTCACTAAAGATGTCATTGTACCTTCTCCTTGGACTGATCATGAAGGAAAACAGCTTTCAGAATATGACTCCAATAAATGTGAGTGTACTAAAAATCATCATGAGTCAGAATCATAAAGTCAAAAGAATTTTAAAACTCACTGAATGTAAAGCAGTATAGTGAAGTGTCAGCTTATTGTACAGAGCTTACTTAAAATTAAATTTTTAGCTTTAACTCACTTTAGGATAAGAATCAATACTTGACTAAAATATATTCTTTTTTGCCATTTTAGTCTGAATTTCATTTCTCTTTGTGCAATTCCAACAGAATAATGTATTAGCTTGCAAGTAGGGCAACATGTTAGACCCTTTACTCTTTGGCATATGGTAGCTACTGGCCACATGGGACTGTTTAAATTCTCCAGTCACATTTCTCAGTAGCTATTGATAATCGTATTGGGCAGTCCCAACGTGGATCATTCCCATACTCACAGAAAAAGTTCTGTTAGACAACACTTTAGGGCAGAGGTTGGAAATTCTTATCTTCAATGGACCTGATATGAAGTATTTTAGGCTTTGCAGACCATATAGTATCTGTTACAAGTACTTACCTACTCTGCTGTACCACAGAAACAGCTATTGACAATGCATAAATTAGCAAGTGTGGGTGTGTCCCAGTGAAGCTTTATTTATAGAAATGACGACAGGCCAGCCTTGTGCTTAGGGACATTATTTGCTGACCCGTTTTCTAGAGTAGTATTTTCTGGATTTGAATTGTGTTCAGTGATGTTAGCGGTGTGACTTCAGGTGAGTTTCTTAGTTACCAGGTGCTTCAGCTTCCTTATCTATACAGTGATGGATGGTTATTGTGGCCCCTCGAAGATCACATGCCCAGCACATGATGACTGCTCAGTGTTATTCGCCTAAAGATGAATAAAGAAAAGAGTGGGTGAGGGGAAAGTGCTGCCTGATGTATTAGCTTGTTCTGGTAGTTTTTACTATTAGAACTCTTTATACATCAGGATATGCTTCAGAGCATAGCCTCATGTTTTCATTTATGTACTTGACTCAGAATTTATTTGGAATATAAGCACAAACAGAAGATTCTTGAGTTGTAGGATATTTGTTTACTTGACAGCACAGTCTAGAATGTCTGCACAGTTTGCATGCCCAGTACATGTACCTGTCCCCCAGAACCCCTGCCAGCACTTCGCATTATCCAGCTTTCAAAGTCTGCTTTTCTTACTATAGGCTGACATTCTAGTGGTTGTTTTAATTTTTGTTTTACCTTCATGTACTAATATACTAATGACCTATTTGTTTTCTTTCTTAGAAAATGCATATTGACCATTCATTCAATGATTGTGTTCCTATTACAGTTGCTTTCCTTTTTTCATTAATTTCTTTATCTATTATAGTTATAGGATTAAAAATTTCAAATATCTTCCATTCTGTTTTACACACACACACACACACACACACACACACACACACACACACACGTATGTATGTATAATTTGTTCTTGATGTCTTTAGTGAAATGGAAATTCTTTTTCTAATATGATCAGATGTATCATTTTTTCCTTATTTGATTATGGCTTTAAACTTGTTTCAGAAATCATTCTGAGGAAAAGTACAAAAGCATATCAAGAAAACACATTGAGAGCACTGAATGAAGTGTTTTCATAATGTTGTTATGGGTGACTGATTTCATCCTAAAACCAAAGTTTAGGTAGAGGAGGCCTTTTTGTTGTTGTTGTTCATTTTTGGGAGGTTTTTTGAGACAGGGTCTCACTCTGTAGCCCAAATTAGTCCCGAACTCACTATGGAGCCCACGCTAACCTTGGACTCAAGGCAACCCTACTGCTTAACCTCCTGAGTGCTGAGATTACCAGCATGTGCCAACACGCCCAGTTCATGTGGTGCTGGAAAATCGAACTCCGTGCCCTGTGCTTGTTAGGCAAGCATTTTAACCACTGTGCTATTCTTCCAGCCTCAGGTCTTTATGTCTTAAAGAAGGCCACACTACCTCAGTGAAGAATGGCATGAATCCACATTTTATTTATAATATATTTTTTAACCATTCTGATAGTTTTGGAGGTTTTTGGGTTTTTTTCCCTGAAGATAGGGTCATAACAGAATACCCATCAACATACCAATGGATACATAAATTGTGGTATTTATACACAATTGAATACTACTCATCTATAAAGACAGATAGATTGGAAGCTTTTGTAGGTAAATGGATGCAACTTGAGACCATCATGCTTAGTGAAGTGAGTCAGATGCAGAAGGAGAAATATCAAATGATTTCTCTGATATGAGAAACCCAGATCACAATAATTTCATAGAACCTAATGTGAGGAATAATGGCTGGAGGGGCGAGGGAGGGAGTGGGAGAGTGGAAAAGGGAGATGGGAGGGATTTGTAATTTTGCAATGATATTTATATGCACAGAATACTCAAGATCAATGTAAACTTTATGTATTACACTTACACATATCAATAAAATGGGGGGAAAAAAGATAGGGTCTTGCGCTGTGGTCCAAGCCAATCATGAGCTCACTGTGTAGTCCAGGCCGGCCTCGAATACATAGCAATCCTCCTGCATGAGCCTCAAGAATGCTGGGCCTACAGGTGTGCACCACCACATCCAGCTCCCATTCTGATAGCATTTAACAGAGGACTTGAAATCTTTAGTTTACCCTCCTACTCCTCTCATTTAGGTAGAATTATTAAACCTAATAATCCTAAGCGAGACTCTATTATGTTATTTTTATTTTAAACTTTCTGATTTTTTTCTTTCCTTTTCTTTTACTAATATTGTTCATTTCGGAGGTTCTTTTGGTTTGTTTTAGCTTTTTATCTGATGATTTTTCAATTTATACATCTTTAGATTTAAAATAAAATTTGGCCTGGCACTTTTGACTCCTATTGGAAAAGACAGAGCATAGTTTTGTTAATCAAATTTAAGTTTTGTCATAATTAATTCAGTTCATCTAAAAGAATTTTTTAAAAAATTTAAATGACAGAGAATCTGCTTTAGAACATTGAGGATGATTAAAATAGATCCCTTATTTTTTAAGGTTGATTATTATGGAAAGCACCCATGCTTAAGACCTATTTGGGATGCAGAAATATAATTTGTAGGTCTATATTTGGAAGAATTAAAAATCAGCATTCCTGTACTGCTGGTACATAATGGGTTGTTGGAAAGTCATGATGGTTTTTTTCCTCTGTTTTCAAAGGCCTTTGTTTAGATCGAGGACAAAAATCAATCCATGATATAGTGCCCATTTTTTTTCCATAACCTTTTGCCATCTTTCAATAAGCTTTATAATTCCTTGTTCTTAGAAGGACCTGTCTTAATCAGCAAAGACTGAACAAGGTGCTGATTTATAGCCTCATTTGAATCGAATGTTATACCACTCGAGGAGTTTTGAAGAGATCAAAATAAGTGGAATCTTGTGTTATAAGGTCAGACAAGTATACTGGGTTTGGCAACACATCTCATCTAAGCTCTAGTAATTTTCAACAGCTCATCAAACTTGCATGTGGTCTCACATTATCATGATGGAACACCTTGATACTTAATGAGCTCTGGACATTTCTGGTGATGGATTTGTTCAAACTGTCCAATGCTAGCAGTAAACATTTGAATTGATTGATTCCTTGGTAGGAGCTTGGAAAACGCCACACTTTTAAAATTCCACCACATTAAAAGCATAACCTTCCTCTGATGAATGTCTCTTTAGATGATTTTTAAAGCAATCAGCCTGTCAGAACAAAGACCACTTGCATACTACATTGTTGTAAACAATCCACTTATCATCAGCAATGATCTTTCACTTTAAATAAGGACTGTTTTCCTGATAGTTAATTAAAATATTTCATGTGTTTATATGTGTCATGAAATGAACTTCTTTGAGTCCATGAGGAACCCAAATATCAAGCTTACTTATGTACCCCTACTTCTTCAGGTGGTACATATTTGAAACATGCCAAAATATATAGTTATAAAGTTATTTTAAAATTATTATAGAAATTTCCAGTATATAGCTTTTTACTCCAGTTAAAGATTATAAAATGTTTCTGCTGTCTCTTGTGTGACGTGACGTGGGCTTGACTCAGTGCCTTTATTTTGTTGTCATCAATCTGATTGGCCCTCCTTGACCAAGGTGCATCATTGAGGCAAAAATGACCATCAGGGAATTTCATGAACCATCATTGACACCAATGTTCTTGTAGAACATTGTAACTATAAGCTGTATACAACTAGCTTGACACTTGTGAAGAATGGTAAAATGCAGAAAACACTCAAATATGGAAACTTATACTTTGGTCTTCTGTCTTCAATTTGTTGTAAAATTTCCAAAACTCAACCAGATTGCTGTTTTTTAAAAGAAGGAAGCTAGAACTGTCATCTTTAGAATGACATAATAATAACATTGATATGACTGACTCTACTCCTAAAGATGAACTAGACCATCTGTTGCAAAAATGCATCATGACTTCCAGCAACCCAAAGTATGTGATGGAATGCTATTCATTCTTAAGGAAATTTTTTTTTTTTGCAACAACATGGATGAACCTAGAGGACATTATTACTAAGTATGATAGGTCAGGCACAGAAAAACAGCACATGACTCAGCTTTCATGACACTGTGACAAGATACCTAACACCTGAAATGTACAGGAGGATAGGGTTGTTTGGATCATAGTTTCAGAGGGTTCAGTTCATGTTCCATTGGCTCTAAGACAAAAGTAACCTGGCAAAGGAAAGGTGCTCCTGATGGCTAGGAAGCAAAAAGAGAAGGGAGGAGCTTGGGACATTAATACCACCTTCCAGGTCATGTCCTCGGTGACTGTCTTTAGGTAGGCCCTACTTCCTAATATTATGGTCACTCATCTATGAGTTAATCCACTTTTGAATATAGTACCCCTTGATCAGTCACCTCCCAGAAGCCTCACCTATGAACATGTGAGGCTTTTGGGGGAGGTTTTAGGTGTAAACCACAATACTACACGATCTCACTTTATGTACAATTTACAAAAATCAAATGTACAGAAATACAAGAATGAGGTTGAGAGTATTGGGAAGAGGGTAAACAAACGCACAAAGTTTCTACTAGAGAAGAGGAGTGAGTTAGTGATCTCAGTGGATCCACTGGAAAGGGTTAAGTGTGAGGGGTAGATACAAATTAGCCTTATCCGCCCATTCCTTAATGTGTACACTTACCAAAATAGCACATTTATGTATTGTCACTTATTTTAAAAAGGATAAAATGAAGTGTATCTTGGTAGATCTCCTTATTTCCTTTGATAATCCTTTAATTTTATCATATAGTCTCAAAGTTAAAAAAAAGCCTCACAGAAGCATGCCAAAATATATACGTATCGTTATTTATTCTTAAATTATAAAAACTTCCAGTATATAGCTTTTTACTCCAGATAAAGATTACAACATGTAATATTTCCCAATTGAAATGTTTTACAGGTATAAACATGAACAGTGAATCTCCAACTGGGAGAAAGCTGACCATTCATTATGAGAAAAGCAATGGTGAGTGCGAACACGACTTGAGAAGAAGTATGTTCTGTACTAGGCTACATTTCACTTTAAACCCAGTTCACATAGTTGTACATCACTAGTTGAAATTGTTTGCATTTTTTGAATGATCTGTATAACTGTTACAACTGACTCCTAAAAAACAGACGCATCCAGCCATGTTTTACAAATAGCAATGGTGTGTTGCTTGCACTTTCAAAGTATATGAATTATTTCTGGTTTTGAAAAACATTCTTTTGAAAATGTGTTAGTGTGGGACATCTCCCCCACCAGCATAGGCTGGCTTCATGTTCTGTTCAACGTGCCAGCATCCCAGCCAGGGACTTGCCCTGCGCCGTTAACATGTTTCCCCCGGTGGTGGAAAGTGTAGGAGACAGCTTACCGGAAGGAAGGTGGCATGTAGGGAAAGGCATAAATGGAATGACTCACTTGATTGGAACGCGATGGAGGAAAGGTTTATTGGGAAGCATGTGCTGAAGTGAATGGTGTGTGTTCCATTGATTTATTCATGTTTATACTTATTTATTTGCTTCCAGCTGCTTGTCAGACACTGCTGTCTCTTCCTGTGGATTTTAATTTAGAAAATATATTAGGTAAATACTGTTTTTTTAAATCTTTAATAACTTGTAGCAAAGATTTTTTTGTTGACTTTTTATAAATGGAACTGTGTGGCAGTGCCTTTTTCTAAAGTGGGGAAACTGTCCTGAATGGCTCTTCTTGAAAGAGTCTGTGTTAATCTTTTATCATAGTGAAACCTACTGCAGGCATAAACTGGAAATATCTTATTAACATTACTATAATACTAATAAAACACTACAAAAATAAATAATTAAGATTTAAAACATTAGACAGTTAATCTTTGCCCTCTTTGCTGAAAAATAATTCAGGCATCTGTTACATGCTGGTATTTTAAAACTGACTTCAGAAGTGTGACGGCTCTTCAGAACATCAAGATTCACCTTTTATACTGCTGTTCTTAAATGTAGGTGACTATTTTAGAGCTGATGAATTTGCAGATCAGTCTCCAGGGAACCTCAGTTCTTCATCGCTCAGAAGAAAGCTGTTTTTAGATGGGAACGGCAGTATCTCTGGCTCCTTACCATCAGCCTCTCCCAGGAGTCCCCTCAGTGAGGCTCAGGCTTCACTGGAGGTGTTTTACTCAATAGATCTGTCTCCTGTACGGTGTAGGAATCCTGCGCAGACACCCGGTTCGGTAAGAAGTGCACTCCTAAGTAACTGGCTTGTTGTAAATGTAGGTGGATCTAGATTCTTGTATTGTACACAAGGAACAGTGACCTTTGGGGTGTTGTATGCAGTTAAGTACTGACCTAGTTCATGTATTGTCGTCAGTCATAGGAATGTTTTTCTCGGGCTCGTGAGGTTTTTTTTTGTTTGTTTTTTTAGGTATGTGGGATGACCTAATGTATCATGAGGCTTGAGGTATCCCAGAGTAGGTTATTTATTGAATCATGACAGATTGACAGATTACAATCATGAATTGACATTAGAAAAGTAAATTTAAAAAAATTTTTCAAACAGCTGCTTGGTGTGAAATGTAATTGTTTGAATAAACATGATGCATTTATATTTTGAGCAGAATTCTATTTCAAAATTTTTATAGCAGTCTTGGTTTCTTCCAGGATGCCTTTTGGTAGTTCTTGTGAATAATTTATAGTCTTTTCAATAGATGTGTTTGGAAGGTAAAAGCAAATGGCACATATCAAAGGAGTTGCACAGAACCGTAAACATCACATTTACTTATTTATCTTAATACAGGGGCAGTTTTCTTCTAGTCCAATTCAAGGTAGTGCAAAAAAGTACAGTTTGGGAAGCATAACCAGTCCTTCGGCTGTTTCCTCACCCGCCTTTTCACCAGTGGCCTTTCAGATGGGAAGGACACCACTCTCAGGTATGCTCAGATAAAACACCTAATTTCAATTTTTATAGCTGTCAATATTTGGTATTAAAGTAGCTCTTATACGTGGTTCCACTTCCTGCTTTTCTTTCTGTTTTTACAAACACTTTGAGTATTTGTATAGGTCATTTAGGTTATTATTTACTCAAAGTATGGTTTTGGACCGTTTCATGTATCATTTGCTTTTATTTTGCTTTATGGCACCAGGCATGGGACCCAAGTCCTCAGCACACAAAGACAAGCACTCTGCCACCGAGCTGCCCCCTCAGCTCCATGTGCCATTTGTTTTTAACCATTGATAACATTGGAATTGTTTCTAATTTTTCTTTATCTCAGAACTGATGATTATTCTTATGTGTAAATTGTTACACATAGTCATTCCTGTAGATTAAATTCTAAGAAATGGAATTATTGGCCCTTGTGCTTAGGGAGATTGTTAGTTCAGGCTCCAATGTGAGGATTACACAGACGGTTTCTCATTAACTTTCATACTTAATATTTTTGTGCTTGAATACATTTCATGTTTGTTTACCATTGGGAAATTTGTGTTTGTGCTCTTGCCAATTTTTAAAACTTTATTAACCTAAGTAAATTATAAGTATTATTAAGCTTTGAAGCATTTTGCCAGTTTGATTATCATTAGGCTCTTGCTGCAGGTATTTTCCAGTTTTTTGCTTGGTTTTTGATATTGTCTATAGTGTTTCAAGTAAAAACAAATATATTTTTATATATTTAACTTACCAACTACAGCTGCTAAATTTCAGCCTTCAGGTGACTTTCTAGGGGTCTTCTTAGTATAACTTGGGTACAATAGCAATAAGCTTTTGAGGGAATAATTCTCAGTCAGAATATTTCAGTCAGAATAAAGAAACAATGAAACTATTTTGAGTCTGCTCTTCTTTATTCATACACCTTTGTTTATTATTTGTAACACCAGGAGGTCAGTTTACTAAACACAGCTGTGACAGAAAGTTTTTCTGGTGTGAAAACATGATTACCATGGTTTTTCTGTTTCTTGATAATGTGATTTTTTTCCCCCTCCAACCTTTTAGAACAAAGAAAATTTACCTTTCATTCTCCTGATGCTTCATCTGGGATAAATTCTAATGGAATTACTAACCCGTGTATCAGAAGTCCTTACATAGATGGCTGCTCCCCAATTAAGAACTGGTCTCCTATGAGACTGGAGATGTGCAGAGGCGGCGCTCCATATCGAACTTCTCTCATCCGGATTCCCTTTGCTCTTGAGACCCACAGTGAAGATGAGGAGAAAGACATGGTCCCCACCCCAGGAGTCTCATCCCCGGTCACAGATGCTGCGGGAGGACACCTGTGGCCCCCGAGTGGTGAAGCCTCCACAGGGGGCAGGCATTTGGTGGTGACTGCTGTGTCCGTTTTGCAACCGCAGACCAGTGCTTCTGAGAAGGAGGCCATACTGCAGGATGCTGAGAGCAGGAAGAATGACACTGTGGATATGGCCGATCCTACAGAGGGCGCTGATGAGAACACCTGGATTAAGGAGCCAGTTGAGGACAGGAGCTTGCCCGTGACGGATTTTATGAGTGGGACTGCCTTCAGTATTGAAAACTCTCACATGTGCATGTCACCTCTTGCCGAGAGTAGCATTCTCCCCAGTGAAAACAGTAACATCCAGGTAGGGTGCTGTTAGTCCACTGTCCTTTTCTGCTCACTTGCTGTGTTTTATCCTTTCTTCCTTTAACTGAACTGTCTGGTAGATAATGGGTTAGAGCTGAGGACTAGCACTTTGTAATTTTAAAAAGTGAGACTGCGAGCATTTGTTTCTTTTAATTACAACTAATTATGCATATTTAATATACTCACTAACAGATATTTATTTGGAATAAGAAAAGATAGGAGCAGAAAAGACATCAAGCTGTTGTTTCTAGCAGTTTGCTATAATCAGGCAGCCCCTCAGGATTCATCTCTGTGAATCCAGTGCCCTGAAAAATCATCAATTTCTGACATAATATTCTAAAAACACCATAGTTTTTGGTTTATTTGGATGTTATCTGGTACGCCCAGGGGAAGCAAAATTTAGAGTACTTTTAGGTATAGTTTTTTTTGTAGTTTTTCTTTCAAAAGTTGTGACTTATAGCCATTCTTTTTCTTTCTTTTTTTTTTTTCTTTTTTTGAGACAGGGTCTTGCTCTGTAGCCCAGGCTGGTCCTGAACTCACTATAGAGCCTAGGCTGGCCTTGGACTCGTGGCAATCCTCCTGCCTCAGCCTCCCTAGTGCTGGGATTACAGGTGTGCGCCACCACACCCAGCTTATGTGGTGCTGGGGAATCAAACTCAGGTACTTAGCACTTGACTTAGTGCTTGCTAAGCAAGCACTTTAACCGCTGAGCCATTCCTCCAGCCCTTTTTTTTTCTTTTTCTTTTTATTTATTTTTATTTATTTATTTATTTATTTATTTTTGAGGCAGGGTCTCGCTTTGTAGTCCAGGCTGGTCCTGAACTCACTATGGAGCCCAGGCTGGCCTTGGACAACTCAGGGCAATCCTGCCTCAGCCTCCTGAGTGCTGGGATTACAGGCATGCCCCACCACACCCAGCTTATGTGGTGCTGGGGAACATGGGTAGTTAGCACTTGACTTTGCGCTTGCTAAGCAAGCACTTTAACTGCTGAGCCATTCCTCCAGCCTGCCATTATTTTTCATGTAATTATAAATTGTTAATTTTCTAAAGTCTGGCGGAGAATCCTGATTTGACATGTGTATGTCATACCAAGCATTTAGATCACATAATATGTTTTCCTATTAATTTCAGTATTCTGTAGGCAGAGTCTGTTGAAAGAACTTTTGACTAGAACAAGGGGAATTCTTAACTGCATGTCAGAGTATCACCTAATCCTTAAAAATTGCCATGTGCCAGTCTTCATTCTGAAACTTTTATGTGTGCTTATTCAATTGTCACTACAATCCCGGAAAGTGAGTGGGCTGTTGGCTGTTTTGCAGATGAGAAAATGAAGGCTGAGAGGGTGAGTAAATTCCCTACAGCTGTGCAGTCAGTAAGCGGTAGAACCGAGATCTGATCCAAACTATGAGCTTGCTAGAATCTCTTTCTTTTACTCTTTTGGACCAGAACTCTTATGTCTAGGGTGCAACAGTTTTTATTATGTGAGGTTTGACTTCTAGAATCGTTATACATAGCATTACTACAAACAACTGGGTGTAATATAACCAACATTTTAAAAAATGTGTGTTATATTTTGAGTACAACCAAGCCATTTAGAAAATGAGTTGAAAAATGAACTTGAGGGGCTGGGGACGTAGCTCTGTGGTTAGAACGCTAGCCTCGCTAACACAAGGCTCTTGGTTCAGTTCCCCAACACCAGCTGGCCAGGCCTGATGGCAGAAACCTATAATCCTAGCACTTGGGAAGCTGAAGGAGGAGGATTACTGTGGGTTTGAGGCCAGGCTGGGCTACACAGAGTTCAGGACAGGTGTGGAGTAAGACCCTGACTCAAAAAAAGGAAAATAGGGGCTGGAAGAATAGCTCCACAGTTAAAGCACTTGCCTTGCAAGCACTGGGTACTCTAGCACCTTGTAAGCTGGGCATGGTGGCCCACGCTTGTAATCCTATCACTCAGGAGGCTGAGGCAGGAAGATTGCTGATTTCAAGGCCACTATAGGCTACATAGTGAGCTCAGCACCAGCCCGGACTATGGAGCAAGAACCTGCCTCAAAAAAAAAAAAAAAAAAGAAAGAAAGAAAGAAAGAAAAAGAAAAAGGGAAAATGAAGTTGCTTTTAATAGTGTCATTTATTAATTAATATCACACACTAGCAGAATAGCATGTTGGCTGTGGCTTGTTCACTGAACCTGAAGGAAATTACAAGGTGTCTTTAATTGGAAAAACTTCTAAAATTCTGCATGGAAAAACAAACCTTCTAGAACTCCCTTTTTTTTCCTTATGTATAATTTCTAAACTCTTCAATATGATCAGGATTAAATATAAACATTCTGTAACAATGTAAAAGGTTAGTAAAAGACGATAATGACCTACTAAATACTTAGCTTTTAAGTTCCTTGTAGTAAATTTTCTAAGTGAATTAGATTTGCAGTTTTATCCTTAGCTGGCCTTTGATTTTTTTTTTTCCTCCTTTCCCTGTCAGATGGACAGTGGCTACAATACCCAGACTTGTGGAAGCAATATTATGGACACCGTTGGAGTGGAAAGTTACTGCAAGGAAAGTGACCCTCAAACCCTGGAAGTCGAGATTAAGTCTCAAGTTCTCAATACAAAGGTATGAAGAAAACACAGACAGAGCTTGGTATGGCTGTGGGCTAACACTATTAACTGTGACTTTCTCAACCCATTCTATTTAAAATTTTGTTAGTTATCATGTTTATGTTCCATCCTCTCCTATTCATGTAACAGTGGCAGAATGTGGCTTTTAAATCCAGATACTTCAGGGCTGAAGTAATGACACAGCCCTGGGTTCAATTCCCCAGCAACATATAAAGCTGCGTGTGGTGGTGCACACCTATAATCCCAGCACTCAGGAGGCTGAGGCAGGCAGATTTTCCTGAGTCCAAGGCTAGCCTGGGCTATACCAGTGAGTTCAGAACCAGCCTGGGCTATAGAGGGAGATCTTGTCTCAAAAAGAAAAAAAAAAAAAAAAATCCAGATACTTCAATTTTCTGAATTATCTGGGGGTAGTGTAAGAAAAGTTGGGAGGAGGAGAATTAGCCCTATTAGGAATGGGAAATGAGGTAAGAACCTTAAAACAAAAGAGAAATAGGAGAGGTAACTTTTGCCTCTTGTGTTGATTTTGCTGTCTTTGAAAATATTTCAGAGACATCTCAAAGCTGTGCATCAACAGTAATTTACTGAAAAATCATACAACGAAGGTTTTATTAAAAACACCTCAAATGGAGTGTTTCCTTAAAATCAGATGCCTTTAAATATTTTGGTTGCTCTGAATAAGAAAACATACACGTATTCTAGATACTACAAAGTATAAAGATACGGTATACTGTGGTGAAGGAACTTACTGAGCCTTCTAAGTATGGTTGTAACTATTTGAAACCTGTTGTGATTTTAGGCACTGGACAGAACAACTTCTCATTTTATACACCAGTGTATTATTAGCTACAGTAAATATCAGTATACATACAATCAAATATAACTTTCCAGGTGAAGTTTAACAGGAATGTCACCTTATTCTGCCTTTATTCATTTTGTCCTTCCTACACACAGTGTCAGAACAAGTCTCTTCTGAGATTGACTTGCACAAAGTCGTTATGATGACAGTCCAGCTCATTGCAGGAAGTTGGCGTGTGGTTATCTGTCTACATGTTAAATAGGCATAAAGATGCAGGAAGGATTCTTTTTGATACAAATTACCTTTACTTTGCCTCTAAGCTAAGGAAGTCTGTACTCAGTCTTTAAAACCAGACCACCTAATAGTTGAATCCTTGAACAGTCTTATTTAAGCTGGTGTTTTCTTCTCTTCCACAGTAAGACCACGTGACGTCAGTGTTAAGATGCAAACACTGACCACGGTCATCTCAGTGCAACAGGCCACAGAATACCTCTCGGAACCGAAGCTGTACACATGGCTTCATGCACCAGATCAACAATGTTACGGTGACTGGGAACAAAACTGCCTCGAGTAACATGCTTATTTCTTGTTACCCTCCTGAATGTGAATATCAAGAGCTTAATCTAGGAACAACAGAAAAGCTCCTAGGACTTTAAATTTCTGAAATAGAAGTCTATTTTTTTATTAATATTTTTGTACTTACCTTCCATAATGTCTCAAACAATAAAAAACTGTGACAGAGCTGATGGGCTTGTTCCTGTCATAAAGGGTCAGTGAGCAACTCATTAAGCCTTATTATAGCACTGAATTAGCACTAGTTCTGAGAACAGGAGAACGTATTTTAAAACTGAAGGCACCATTTATTTTTATATAAAAATTGTGAACATAGATTAATTTCAACTTCAACCTATATGACAGAAATCTTATAAAATTTAGTGAAGAGATAGGAAACTAAAAATATTTTCCTAAAAATTTAATTCTTCTATTCATTTCTGTGGGGTAAATTTTTAGTTCCAGTGATAACTGCCAAACTTAATACACAGGCCAGAATAAGATATACCAGCATTTCTAGGGCAGGGGCATCGTTTATAGTTCAGAGCTGGCTAGGGAGAGAGAAGAGCACATTATTAGTAACATGAGTGGGAGAACAGTGGAATTCCTGTTGGGTTACATATATGAAGAGTTGGGCATATATGTAAGTTAAATGTAGTTAAATGTAGGTTTTTTTAAAAATACATATTATAAGTACATGGATATATATTTGGAAATATTTTTGGAAAATGTACATTTGTATTTACTGAATGCCTTTTTTAAAATACCTATTCCACTGAAAATAAGTAGAATTAGAAAATAAAGGCATATTATCTCTGTGTTGTTTCATCTTTATTTTGCATAGTACTTGTGACCTTCAAACACCACCACAAAGTTCCTTCTTGTGTCCTGGTTCATCTCCTGCACCAACATATGGTGACCCAAAATGAAATCCTTTAGAGTTAGGGGTCATTGTGGGGTCACACTACTTTGCTGTCAGCTGTCAACTCCCCCATTTTACATAGGGGTGCACGGAGGCTCAAGGGCTGGAGAGCTGTGACATCCTGGGTTGAGGCTCCCGCAGGGACCAGCTTGGCCTCTGAGTCCTTTGCTTCCCTGCAGGGCTGCCTCTCCTCATTTGGGCTCCAAAAGCAGACTGTTCAAGCCCACAGAATTTTTTTTGGTAGTGGTTCTGGGGTGTGAGCCCAGGGCCTACACAGAGTTACATCTCCAGCCCATTTTTGATTTTGAAATGGGGCTAAGTCATGGGGTTGCCCAGACTGGGCTTAAACCCTAACCCTAATCCTAACCCCCAACACTAAGCCCTAACCCAAACCCAACCCTAACCCCTACCTCTAACTCTAAATCCTATCACCCTAACCATAACCCCTAACCCTAACAGTCACCCTAACCCTAACAATCACCCTCACCCCAGCGCTAACCCTGCTCCTCTCCCTCACCCTTAACCCTCACCCCTAACCCTAACCCTCACCCTCACCCCAGCACTAACCCTAACCCTAACTCCAACCCCTAACAATCACCCTAATCCTCACCCTAAAAATCATCTTCACCCCTAACCCTAATAATCACCCTCAGCCCTAACAATCACCCTCACCCCTAACTATTACCCGAACCCATAGCCCCAGCCCCAACCCCTAATCACCCTCACCCATGTCACCCTCACCCCTAACACCTTCACCCCAGCACTAACCCTAACCCCAAACCCTAACCGTAGCCCCAAGCCCAAACCTTAACAATCACCCTCACCCCTAATAATCATCTTCACCCCAACACTAACCCTAACTTTAACCCCAACCCCTAACACTAACCCCAACCCCTAGCCCTAACAATCACCCTCACCCCCTAACAATCACCCTCAGCCTGACCCCTAGCAATCACCCCAGCGCTAACCCTGCTCCATTCCCTCACCCCAACCCTTACCCCAGCACTAACCCTGACCCTACCTGTCCCCAGAGTTTACTACTGCCCCCCCCAGTGTCCCACTGCTTCTCTGCCCTGTCACCAGAGTTCCCTAAAGCTCGCCAACTGTGCCTACTGTACCGTTGCTTCTCTGCCCTACTGCCCCCTACTCTCCCTACTGTTCTGTTGCTCCTCTGCCCTGTCCCCGGGGAACCCTACTGCTACCTTACTGTCCCACTGCTTTTCTGCCCTATCCCCGGGGGTCTCTAATGCCCCCCACAGTCCTTTTGCTTTTCTGCCCTGTCCCCGGAGGTCCCTACTGCTCCCCTAGTGTCCCATTGCTTCTCTGTCCTTTCCCCAGGGGTCCTTACTGCTCCCCTACTGTCCCGTTGCTCCTCTGCCCCCACGGGTTTCTACTGTTCCCCTATTGTCCAGTGCTCCTCTGCCCTATCCGTGTGGGTCCCTACTGTTCCCCTACTTGCCTGTTGCTTCTCTGCCCTATTCCCGGAGTTCCCTACTGCCCCATACTGTCCGGTTGCTTCTCTGCCCTGTCCCCAGAGGTCTTTACTGCTCCCCTACTGTCCCGTTGCTCCTCTGCCCTGTCCCGGGGGTCCCTACTGCCCTGTACTATCCCTTTGCTTCTCTGACCTTTCCCAGGAGTTCCCTATTGCTCCCCTACTGTCCCGCTGCTTTTGTGCCCTGTCCCCAGATGGCACTACCGCCCCCTACTGTCCCATTCCTCCTCTGCCCTGTTTCCGGAGGTCCCAACTGCTCCCCTACTGTCCCATTGCTCCTCTTTCCTGTCCCTGGGGTTCCCTACTCCCCCCCTACCATCCCACTGCTTCTCTGCCCTGTCCCCAGAGGAACCTACTGCTCCCTATTGCCCCATTGCTTCTCTGCCCTGTACCTGGAGATCACTCTCCCTACTCTCCTGTTGCTTCTCTGTCCTGCTCCCTGAGGACACTATTGCCCCCTACTGTCCTGTTGCTTCTCTGTCCTGTCCCCGGGGGTCCCTACTGTGTGGGGTGATATCGAAGCTGGCGCCCGCCAAAAGTCCCAGGGGCGGCAACCTTGGGTTTTTACCAAGGAAGATGATTGGGCCTAGCCGTTTTCACCCCCATGGACTGTGCGTGATCCCAATACTATTGCTGTGAGTGCCCAGCACTTACCTGCATGGACATCTCGCCGATTGGCTTAACACTGACATGCTGTCCACGTCAAATCGCCAGCTCTCCCCTCCTTGTCACGTTCTCCCTCTACCCTATATAAGCTTCTGTACTTCCGTAATAAAGTGAGTTCCTGCTTCAATAGACTCCGGCCTGGGTCAGGTACTCTTGGGACGAGGGGGCCCCGCCACGCGCTCACCTTTCCTCTCCCCTTGTGTGGTGGGAAGTGCAACTTCTCAGCAAAATGAGCCTGCGCTTAAAGCGCTGAAGTGCCTTCTTTGGAGCTGAAGCCTAGAAATTACAGATAAACAGGCGGCTGCGTCTGAGGGGTCATTCTGGGTGTGGCCCCCCGGTCTCCTCCACTGACCTCTTCGATTGGGACACCTGGCGCTGCATTCATGAGCTGGCGCGGAGCGGAGAGACTCACCCTCTCACTTTCTATCCTATCTTATCTGCCTTTCAAAGATGCTTGGCACCTCTCTTGGCACTGCCGTCCCTCCTCCCACTGATGAGTCCTCTGACCCTTCCTACCCCTCACTGTACCCCGCCCTTCCTTCTGCCTCGACCAGGGATTCAAAACCCTCCTGGACCCCGATGGACGACGTCTCAGCTTAGAACTGAAGCAGTTCTAAGCAATGATTCAAAGCTAGGAGCATTACAATTATATCCATCAAATGATATTACCAAGCAACCGTGATCAAAACCAAATGATCTTGGAACCAATACAGAAAGGTGGACAAATGGAAAAAAATTCAAACTCATAATCAACCACAAAGTTGATTCAGCTACCTGATCTCAAAAAAAATAATTTTTTGTTTATAGTACCCTGGAAGGAAGATAGCCAATTTCACAGTTCTCAAAAAAAACTTATCCACATGCAGAAGAATGAATTTAAAGCCAGCATTCATCCAAAAAAATCCCAAAGACCAGGAACTGGCAAGTCTTTCCTACTCAATATACATAACTAAGTGAATATCTGCAGTGTGGTGGGGACCACACCATACCCCATAAGTAAATACAATGATTCTATTCTAAGTAAGAAGTTACAATATTATATTACATATAATTGTAATACTACAGACACAAGAATTGAGCCTCAAAAAGGTGATGTATTTGTAGAATCCCCAACGTAGAATGCAGCAACAGTTGAGTTTAATCTCTTATCTGATTCACAAACTCTCTGAGATGGACTTTTTTGTTTTTGAACCAGGTTACCAGGTTCTTGTGTTGTAGCCAAGTTGCCTCTGAACGCTCAGAAATCCTGGTGCCTTGACACAGCCTTCCAAATGCTGGAATGACAGGTGTATACCACTACACTCAGTCCCCAACTCTTTAGAGTCCAGTCACCATGTCATCATCTTGTCAAGATGCAGAAAAGATATTATAACAAACATAAAGTATGGGCCAGACCGAGGGGACCATTGATACAAGAGACCAAATGGAACAAGGCCGATGACTCCCAGCTATGCCATATCCTCTCTCTGGTCCCATTTTCTGGATCTAAGTGGGATTCTTACATAGTCATCCCTCTGCTACAAGGTCTAGAAAGGAATTCACACTCAGCGAATGCCAAGCCAATTTTATTGTTTTTGTTTGGTTGGTTTTTTGTTTGTTGGTTGGTTGGTTTTTGAGAAAGGATCTAAGTCACAAATTTCCCAGGATTCACCCATAGGGGAAGGAGGTTGAGGTAGAGGTGACAGGTTTGCCAAGAGGGCTGGGTGTGCATAACACGTGTCTGTGAGGTCTCCCTGGCCACCTATGCTCAATATAGAACTCTGAGGGCTCTGCTTTCTGCTGTGGCTTGGATATGAAATGACCCTGAAAGCCTCATGCAATAACTTGTCTTAGGATGCTCCCCCAATACATCAACAACATCTGTAAAAATTATGTCATTTTTCTTGCTGTTACTCTGAGAGAGACTTTTAAGTCCCTCTGCTGCTCCTCCAGCTGATCACACTTATCCCCAAATCCACTGCAAATAGTGGATGCTCTGCCAAAGCTTACCTGCCCCAGAACACAACATGCCCTGATAAAGATGCACCAGTTGGCAGAGCAGCAACAGATGATCACAGACCTAGGTGATAAGGAATGAGCCAAAACCACACCAAATGCGAGGAAATAAATGGCACAAATTGCAGGTAGCTTATATGTAACAGAGCCTAAAAAGAACAATTTATCTGATCAGTTATGCAAAAAATGAATCCTTAAAAATGACAAATGATTGACAATCTCTTAGTGAATCTGAACAAATAATAAAGACAATTCTTCATATGATTAGAGAACAGAGAGGAAACGTGGTAACAAACCCCACCTAAATGCTGAAACGTTTTAGGTAATATTCTGAAACCTCTTATTTTAATAAAGTGGAGAATTTAGAAGACATGGCTAAATTTCTAGATGCATATGACCTGCCCACATTAAAATCAGATTCTGGAAAACACTTGTACAATTCAATAACAAACATTGAGATTAACACAGTTAACAAAAAATTCTCTCAATTACTAAAAGTTAAGGAACAAAAGACCTATTACCAAATTTAACCAGACCCTTCACAGAGAACAACAATGCTCCTTGAACTATTTCGCAAAACATAAAGGATGTTTCTAGAATTACGATGAGGCCACACTACTTAGTACCAAATCCAGATACACACGTGGACATGTGTATATGCAGATAAATGACAGAACAGTATCTTTTAAATACACATTTAAATGCACTGCACCAAGGAAAAATTGTTTTATTTTCAATGTTAACTACTGTTCAACATATGAAATAAACTTACTACATCACAAAGATAATTACCAGTAAAAATCATAGGTTCCTCTAAGTAGGTGTGTTGTGGTTAGGATCTGGAGTGTTCCCCAAAAGCCTCATGTATTTTAATGTTATGGATTGTCTATGGAGCCATGTGATGTTGGTGGATTGGGGTCTGGCCTGGAGGGGTGGACTGCAGTTGTTGGGATTAGGGGTGTGTGAGTTAAGACTAAAGGCCTGTGAGTTAAGACTAAAGGTGTGTGAGTTAAGAATAAAGGCATGTGACTTAAAACTAAGGGTGTAGTGGGCACACCTTCTATACCTGGATGCAGGAGAGACTAAGACTGGGACTTGGACTAGTCTCAATTAGTCTCACTTGGCTGTCTGTCTGTGATGTCCTGAGAAGCTGCCTCCACCTCTCTTTCTGCCATGTACTTCAATTGCTGCCGGCCACCCCTGAATGGACTGTGACCATCTGAAACTGTAAGCTAAAATAAACCATTCCCTTCCTAAATTTGTGCGTGTCAGGTATTGAGTCACAGCAATGAAAAAGTAACTGAGACAAAGTGCAAACAAATACCTGTGATAAAATTAGAAATCCCTTTATGAGAACATCAAATCATCACTCTTCATGTGGCAGGGGTGTTGTTCGGTGTTTAGAGTGCTTATTCGCCATTAGCGAAGGCCTGTTGTTCAATTCACCATGAAGAACCACATAAAAATGGTGAGAATAGTACATAGTCCCAGAACTTCAGCACTTGGAAAACCAAGGCAAAAGGATTGCCTTGAGTTCTGGGCCAGATTGGGCTACATACTGAGTTCAGGACCACAGGAGTACACAGACTCTCATCTCAAGCAAGCAAAAACATGCTCATAACTCAATATGGTAAGCACAAAAATATTCCTAAAAAAGAGAGTGGAACAGTTATCCAGGTGAATGAGGCCCCTAGAACCACAAACAGACATGAGCAGAAAAAGAACCTCCCACCACCCATCTTACTCCAAATACTGGAAATGAGGAAAAACATAAAATTAAAAGCTATCAGAAGGCCAGATCACTCACAAACCAAAAGAATGACTGCAGTTGTTCAACAGGTTACTTTTACATGCCAGGAACACTTAGGATGCCATTGCCCAGGCCCTGTGAGACAATAATTAACAACTCGAGCCACTGTGATCCCACAAAGGGATTCCTTAAAATTAAACAATAAAGACATTCCATGAGCACTGTAAACTCTAAAAACTGATTTCTCCTATGGCACGTAACACTTACAAGAAACGGAAATACGCACCAATAAGTCAATGTCTCTGAGACAAAGGGAAGAACAAGGCTTACTTGGAGAAAATATAGACTCAAACAAGAGAAAACTGACTGGGAAACATATATAAATTTCAGTAGCTACATTTAATACACTGTGTCAACTGTAATGAAAACACTGAGGATCTAAAAACAAGACTATTGTAGTCCTACTGTCTCTCCTGAAACACATCTTGCCTTCAAACACAGGCATGAAGTGCAAAAGTGAAAAGTACTGCATCAAGCACTTAACCATGAACTGTTGCAAGGAACTCCCCTTGACCTCCAAAGAGGGCAGGTATATACGTGTCCAGGCCCCAGACTCTCCTGCGGTTAAGGGAGTGAGATGAAATATGCAAGCAAAAGTTTATTGAACCAAACCAGGGAGAAATGAAGAGCACTAGGAAAGGATCTCCTTTAGAGGAAAAAAAGAAACCAAAGTCCCAGAAGCCAAGCAGCAGGCACACTGTAAGTGTGGATCTGAAGCTGCAACATGGCCCTCAGTGACAGCCTGGAGCCCTGAGCTGGCTCCGAAGGAGGCCTCCTGCCTGTGACATAACTGGAAAACCCTGGATCTTCATCAAGGTAGAGACAGATCAGCTGTTTCCCTAAATTTGGAGTCTGAAACATAGCAGCTATTTGGTCGGGAGACACTGAACACCAGCTCAACTAAAAACAGCTGCCAGGGCTAGGGGTTCATCACACCACCTTTTTGCACTTTTCCTTCTCTGAAGTTCTGCCCACCAAAAGCAAGCAGGAGTGGCTCTCCTTGGATCTGACCAGGGAGATTGCTAATCAGCCCTTGTCAGAAGAGATACCACCACCAGTGCAGGCCAGTACATGATAGGTCCCCATGCAACAATCAAAAATGCAGCCACACTAAACACCACTATGCCCAGTTTTAACAACAAACACGACTTGACATAACAGACTCTAATCCCACCATAGTAGAGTACTGTGATACTACCCTATCAGAAACAGATAACGTGGGGCTAGAGGACTAGCCCAGCAGCCAGAGTGCACTTGTCTAGTGAGGGCAAGGCCCTGCACTCCATTCCCCAGTGCCACATCCACTTGGCGTGGTGTTGCATGCCTGCTATCCCGCCCCTCGGGAGGCTGAGGCCAGGCCAGCTTGGGCTCCATCTTGAGTTCAGAACCAGCCTGGACTTCAGAGAAAGACCCTGTTTTTTAAACAAATACAAAACAAAACGACAACCAAAAAAAATACTACAACTAGTAAAAGAATCAAAAAAACATGTATCAGGAAATTAAATTATACTATGGAGGAAATGGACTTAACGAATAAATTGAGTGTTTCACGAAACTGCAACAGAATACTTTCAAGTATCCCATATGTACTTATCCAAAACTTATCGAAAACTGTCACAGAAGTTCATAAAACAAATATCAATTTAAAAAATGACACAATAAAATAAAAATTAAAAAATGACCATAGAAACACTCAATACCATTATAAAGAAAGCTGTGAATTAATCTGAAAAGAAAAAGACCTCAGGAGATTCTGCAGCCAAGAAGCCCCACCTCCCAAGAGCAATTAAGGCTCAAAAGGAATTTGCATTCTTAATGACTGCCAGCTGAGACCTGGTGAATTCACAGCAGCAATCTACCAGGCTTTTAGAAAGGAACAAATGCCGATGTCTTCCACATAATATTGAACAAAGGTAAAACATGATCCAAACCAAACTATGAATTCAACATTACTCTGACAAAAACCACACAAGGACACAGGAAAAAAAAAACAAACAAACAAATTCTTCAGACCAATATGTACATCACCACAGACGCAGACACCTGCAAATAACATCTGCATTCACCCAACTCAGCATCACATTCTGAAAATCGACATTAGGATCAAACTGTTTTTATTTCGTGGATGTCAAGGTAGTTCAACATTGACTAATGCTGGCAAAACTGGGTAGCCGAATTAGTGGGACACAGCAAATGCAGTTCTGAAAAAGTTGATACCTATGAGTGCATCTGCTACAAAACATGCGGCTCAAAATAAATCATCTAAAGATGCATCTCGCAGTTCTCCAAAACAAAGAACAAACCAAACCATAGCCGATGGGACCTGAGAGGAGTAAAAGAAAGGAATAATGATCACAGTGGTTGCACCTAGGGGTAGGGACCTCTCTCACAGAGATGTGTGGCCAAATGTCCTTGAAGTGGGGAGCCTAACTCCAGAGAAAATATGCATCGGAGTCAAAGATCCAAGTAACATGAAATTACCGAGGGCCAGGGATGTGAAGGGGTCAGGAATGGCAGGACTTCAGGGCGGCATCGGGGCAGTGGAACTAGGGGCCTGTGGGGTCATGGCAGGCCCACACTCACCCAGCCTTGGGTGTAAGGCCCTTGCCTGGTTACAGTCCGGCTCCTCTCCTCTACCATGGCTCCGCAAGACAGGCAGAGTTCCCCAGGCTGCTGCTGGGGTTCAAAGCAGCAGTCAGGCCACTGCGGGGGCTGCAAGCATAAGTCCAAGCTCAGGCAGTGCAGTGATGCTCAGCCACAGGTGGCCCAGCACCATCTACTGTCCCAGCACAAAGCTGCCACCACTGCACTGCCAGCACCTGGCCAGCCCCTGCCTGGCACCCCTAAAAGAGGCTGCCAGGGCCCAGGCCAGAACCCACAGGCTCTAGCTCCTTGTGAGATTCTACAGCCAAGCAGCCCCACCCCCAAAGAGCAATTGAGGCTCAACAGGAATTTGCATTCTTAATGTCTGCCAGCTGAGACCAAGTGAATTCAAAGTTGGAGTCTACCAGGCTTTTAAAAAGGAACAAACAAGAGGGTAGGGTGGGGGAGTAGGGAGGGAAGGGAGGGTAGGGGGAGGGACAGAAAGAGAGTGGGAAAGCCCTTGTCACCTTCACAAGATACATACGTGCACAAAATACTCAACTCCATTGTAAACCTTAAATTTTGCACGTATACATATCAATAAAATGGGAAAAAAGGAACAAACGCCAATGTCTTCCACATAATATTGAACAAAGGTAAGACATGATCCAAACCAAACTATGAATTCAACATTACTCTGACAAAACCACACAAAGATACAGGAAAAAAAAAAAAAAAATTCTTCAGACCAATATGTACATCACCACAGACGCAGACACCTGCAAATAATATCTGCATTCACCCAACTCAGCATCACATTCTGAAAATCTAAATTAGGATCAAATTGTTTTTATTTTGTGTATGTCAAGGTAGTTCAATATACGTAGGAATGCATATAATATATTATGTAAATAAAGACAAAAGTTACAGAAACACACAATAGCTTTTTTCTAACTTGTAAACATTTGGCTAAGGCACTTAACATGAATTTTCGTAATGTACGAAAAAGAACTACCAGATTTGATTGCCAGAGAGAACAAAGTAAAACCTAGGTCTCAAGGCTGGGATGCACCTTGGGTGCCTCAGGTACATGGATAGGGCCTTGGGTTCAATCTCCAGCACTGCAAAAGTAAAACTCTAGGGCTGATATGCAAAATGATTCATACATAAATCCTAGCATGTAATCTTCACAAAACAGGTGTCAGCATCTTCATTTTACCCACAGGCTACCTCATGTCACTAGAGGAGGCAGCTATAAAATCCAGCCCAGGCTGGCAGACACCGTGCTCCCTGTGCCAGCAGAGGACCAAGGCTGTGAGTTCCCTCCTTCCCTGGTGGGGCTCACGGCATAGAAACACCACCCAGGAGTTCACATTAGGGAAAACGCTGCAGCTGCTGCAGAGGCCAAAGCTTCAGGCAGAGGAGAAACCACCTGTGCATACTAAGGACTCCCAAACA
Organism: Ctenodactylus gundi; assembly: GCA_004027205.1. Taxonomy (NCBI): domain Eukaryota; kingdom Metazoa; phylum Chordata; class Mammalia; order Rodentia; family Ctenodactylidae; genus Ctenodactylus; species Ctenodactylus gundi. The sequence continues at coordinate 12,037 of PVKB01000014.1, read as the reverse complement.
AACTATTTTTCCCAAAATGAATACTGATTTCCTGAATTCATAAGAGCAAATATTTAGAAAACAAACTAGAACTACTAACTTATAAAAAGTTTCCAAGTTTCTCTAATATGCCTAAATGATAATTTGGAGGGGTTAGATACAGAGAAAATGAAATACGCTAAAATTTATTTTTATTTGCTGCCTGAAATTAGGCCAAGAAAACAAAAATCACTTCTTAAGCGCATTTTTCAGGCATTCTATGAGAATTATGTTATACTTCATAGCCAACAGAACATATGTTTCTTACTGGTTCCAAGTCCCATCTCTTCTTAAATTTGAACCTCGATTTCTGCATTCACCACTCTGTCAGAGAAAGAATTCCATAACTACTAAGTTGTACATCATAACAATTATAATTTATAAACTCTAAAACAAGTATGGATATAAAAATTAATATTACCACTTAATCTAAAAGTATATTCTAAAATGATGATTTGGGGCTTGAGAAATGGCACGACATCTAAAGAGCTTGCATTGTAAGCTCAAGGCCCTTAGCTGATTCCCCAGCACATTAAGCTGGGTGTGGTGGTGCACGCCTGTAATCCAGGGACTGAAGCAGCCTTATTGTCCTGAGTTCAATGATGGCCTGGGTTCATAGAGTTCAGGACCACCCTGGGCTACTGAGTGTGATTTTGTCTCAATAATAATAATAACAATAATTATTTTACTAGCTGCCTATACTAAATTGATAACTAATACAAGGAAAATGAAGAAAGTATGTCAAACACAATAGATACACAATACCTTGCTAAGTAAAGTATTACTGTTACCAACTTCATGCAAGCAACATAATCATACTGATAAACCGAAAAATTTCCTTGCACTGCTTAAAACTATGAACTTTCAAACACAGAATATGGCTATTTCACAGATCCATGAACCAACAGAAAAACGTTCAACAATCTTCTCTTGTACTACTGGACTACAACTCAGTGCATCAGGGTGGGAAAGGCCAGAGATCTGGTATGGACCACAGAAACACACAGCAGCTTCATCACGCCTATGCTTTCTTTTTCCTTCCCCTCCCCCTCCCCCGCCCCCTCCCCCTCTTTTTATATTAGGGTCTGAACCCAGGGCCTTCACACTAAGTTATATCCCCAGCCTGGATGTTTTGTTTTCTTTTGTTTTTCTTGAGACAAGACCTCACTAAGTGGTTAAATTGCCCAGGCTGGACTGGAACTTACATCTTCCTGTATCAGCCTCCCGAAGGGATGGTGGGATTAAAAGTGTGCTCCACCACAGTCTCTCTGAACCACATCCTTCCATCTCTAGCTGATAACTGCAGGAGGTTTACAACAAAGCTTCATGACTTTAACTAAAATATTGGATCAAAAATCATATAGAGCTGCGTATGGAGCTTAGTGGTGGAATCTTTTTCAGCATGCACAGGCTCTGTCCTTGATTCTCAGGACTATAAAGAAGGAAGAGGAAGAAGAAGAGAAGGAAGAAGAAGAGAAGGAAGGAAGAGGAAGAGAAAGTCACTCACACGTGGGGACGGAGGCACAGCTCAGTAGTCACAGCACTTGCCCTGGGTTCAACTGCCCTACACAAACTGGGCATAGTGGCGCACACCTGTAATGCCACCATTTGGGAGTCTGAGGCAGGAGGACTGCTGTGAGACGGAGGCCAGCCTAGACTACAAAGCCAGAGTGAGACACTGTCTCAAAAAAATAAAATAAAATAAAATAATAAAACAAAAATCAATCACATGATGGAAATGAAGAGAAAATCAATGAGAACATACACCCCCCGAGACAGCTGAGGTTTATGTGTTATCCTGGCATAATTAACAGCGGCCCCTGTACTTGATTTCACCTAAGGACGATTACCTCAAACACAAAGCTAACAAATTGATCCTAACGAAGCTGAAAAGTATCTTTTGAGTATCTAAAATCAATCTAAGAAAATGTTAATTACATAAAGGCCAGAAATTAGTCCTGATGTTACACCATATCATTACTCGTTTCTTTATCATATGAGTTCTCCAACTCCAAGAAGGGGCAGCAGCTGCACCTACAGCACCTGAAAGGAGCCTGGTATCCAGTAGCCACTCCATATGAACACACTATCCCAAAAAGGGAGCCCAGTCACCAGAGAATCTTCTGCCAGGGACTAACTTTGGAAGCAGCAGTTCCGTAAAGATGTAGCACGCTGTTCTTGTGGTCCATTTCACAACAACCAAATTGTAAGTAAGACATGTCCACACAGGTGTTCCTGGGACAGAACTAACAGGTGTCACCTGTACATGTCCCATCTAGCTACTACGGTGTTCAAATGAAAACAAACTACATAAAAGTCCAATAAAATGGAACTGCGGACTACGTGTCGGGTACATGTGGTGTTCACTGTAACATTCTGCCAACTTTGTTGTGTATGTGGAGATGCTGGAGAAATGTTGGGAAAAAAACAACTAGAGTTTTGCTCTAGGGAAAGAGACCTAAAGACAAGAAGGATGAGGGCCAAGGATGCCCCAGGTACAGGTACCACCTCTCCCCACTTTCTGAGAACCAGGATACGACAGGAGTGTGAACGCCCCGTGGCTGGCCAGAATGGAAGACAACAGAGAAAAAACCAGTACTGTCTTGCCAGGCACCATGGAACATGCCTAAAATCTCAAGTACTTGGGAGGCTAAGGCAGGACAATCACAAGCTCAAGGTCCACCAAGGAAATTTAACGACTTACTGAGACCCTATCTTTAAAACAAGAAAAATTAAAAAGGGCTGGGGATGTAGAGCAATCAGTGGAAGAGCACTCGCCTAGCATGCATGAGGCCTGGATTCAACCCTGAGCCACACTTTTGCCTCAATTACATGCAACATCTTAATGCTACGTGGCCCTGTGAGATATGACACATTCGCGGGGTGTGCACGCCCTACACTGGCTCTCAACCAAGGCAGAGCATCAGAAATGGTACCTCGGGTGACCTCTTCCCGTGCTCTTCCTTAGACCGTCTCTCCCTTACGTCTGTGAGGTGCGGGACCTCTCATTGTGGAAACGCGAGCCTTCTCCATGCTTCCTTTCTTTAGGTCTTTCTTCTCCTTCCTTATCAGAGAACGAGTTGCTCTTGTCTTTGGAGCATTTTTCTCTGTTTCCCCTTGTGCTGCTCTTTTCTGGATGTTTCCTTTCTCGATCTGCCTCTTCTGGCTTCCACTGTCTTCTTTCACCTTCTTCTTTATAAAGCCAGCACTTCAGGGGCTTGTCTTTACTGTCACCATACTGCAACTGTAAGGTGTACAAACACGTCACACAGACATATGCTGACCGTCACACACGTCAAGGTAACAAAGCAAAGCTACAGAACTGCCACTTGCCCCCTTTCCTCCTCTGTCCTGCTGTCAGACATCTTCCCAAGAAACGTCATCTGTTATCCTGGAAAGGAAAACCCCCTATTCACACCATCATTCCACTGTCAGACGCTGCTGGCAGCCCGGCTGCCCTGTAAGAGATATGACGCCCAGCAGCCCTGACTACATCCGGACAGCGGAGTCCAGGTTCTTCATCGCTGCAGGGTGGATGGATGCCGAGTGTATCCAGAGGCACGGGGCTAAGCAGGGAGGCGTGATGGGAGATGCTTTGGGCGTCAGGAGACAGGATCCTGTGGGTGTCTCTACCCCACCGAGCCAACCTCTAGAAGGACGCAGTGGGACCCGAGCTCCTCCTCTCTCTCGCCCTCTCCCTGGGCAGAAGCAGGCTTGCCCACCACACACTCCCAAATGCCGTGCTGTCTCACCAAAGGACCCCAAGCATGGGTCCAACCGATCTGGAACCTCTAAAACTGTGAGCCAAAGTACATTTTCTTCTTTTTCTTTCTTTTCTTCCAATACCAGGATAGACCTCTGGGAACTCTACCACTAAAAACATCACCAACGCTTTATTTTTTGAGACAGTATCTCACTATGTTGCCAGGCTGAACCCAAGCTTGCTAGACTCCTACCTCAGGCACCCAAACCGCACATGCCACTTTCCTCTTTGTAAGTTAACTAGCTCTACCATTTCAGTGTAGGAACAGAGAACAGATTAATGCATGCAGCAAATCAGACAGGGCATCCACAATCCAGATCCCTCTTTTCCGTTCTTAGCGTCCCTAGCTCCATCAGTCCTACAGCCTTCTGCTGTGCGACCCTGCGACTCTGGGGGAAACAGTCCCTTCAGGGAACACCACAGCTCCATGCTGATGTGTGGGCCACAAGAGTTAATCCTCTTCTTAAAGGCCTCTATATGGCCTCAACAATGACCTCTTAAGGATATGAATCATACGTCTGCTAACTCACAGTAGAAGATCCCACCATCACTGCCTATAACCATAAGGTCAGTAAGAATGCGCCCTGCCTTGTGTTTTTATCACCCTACCTGTAAGCTACGTTGTTCTAACCAGATAACGCCGCTCTGAGAAATTCTTTATGGATGATTCTCCACCCCAACTTTCCTTTTCCCCTAATAACTACAGAGAGAGACATCTACTCGGCACTGCACTGCCAAAGTCACCCCTTCCTTTAAGGTAGAGACATGGACAGTTGCCTGTAGATTTCTCTTAGTCCCTGAGATTGTGAGCAATTCATGTCTTTGTCCTTTGTCCAGAAACATGACTCTGCTGCCCTCCTCGTATATACACTGAGTCACTCTTTCTCAACCAGTTCTACCCAGATACAAAGTCATGAAAATGGGGATCACTGGAGTCATCTTTGTATCCCCGGAACTCACTATGCACATCAGTAATAGGTGGCATCCTCTATCAGGTGTCTATCAGGTTTCTGCAGGTAACGATTTCAGCTCAGACTGCAATGTGGAAGCTCCGGCAAACCTACTCCTGTCTTTCCCACAGTCGTCTCCGCACACCCCACTCAGAGACACTGGACTCTTGATCCAAACCATCCATCTTAGCTCCCTGGCCCTCCCACCCCTCTGCAGCACCTACAGCCTCGTCCACCCCTTTCTTCTGGTCTCCCCACTCCAATCCAACTGCAAGTCTCCACAGGATAACTTCCAAAGGAAAACAGGTGGTTCTGACTAAACTCTTCAGCTGAAAAGCTGGATGTAATTGGTGTATCATGCACCAGAATAAACTGTATGGAAATTAAAGAGTTAAGCATTTATAAAAACTTTTAAGCAAGATGCAGAATAAAGCACTACGACTCTGGGTGGAGAAAGGGCTCTCCACGCATGGCATCAAAAAGAGGAGCAAGAAGGGACAGGACGACTCCACCTCACAAAATAAAGATCCCCAAGTCACGTCCAGAACGAAACAGCAACAGAAGTGACCAAGCAGAGGTCAGCCGTTTAGAGCAAGCTTAAAAGTGATGGTGTTCAGGTGGTGATTTAAAAAGAACAGTAAACTCTCTTGAGAGAATGGTCCCAAGGGTAGGCGGACAGAAGTAACAACATCTGCTGTTCCACGGCACAGGAGGGCCACTGTGGTTGACAACTGATTCAATACTCTAAAGCAGCTATGAGGGGATTCTGAATGTTCCTAACACAAAAAAGGATGTTTGAGGTGATGAGCATGCTGGTTACCCTGCCACGATCGTCACATAGAACACTCAAATGTTGCACTGTGCTCGTGAGTATTAATATATGCAACTACTGTGACATATTTTTTGTATTTGGGGTGGAGGGGTGAGATACGGTCTCATTCTATAGCCCAAGCTTGTCCTAAACTCACTCTGTAGCCCAGGCTGGCATTGGACTCAAGGTAATCTTTCTACCTCAGCCTCCCGAGTTCTGGGATTACAGGTGTGCCACCACGCTCAGCTTTATTGGGTGCTGGGAAATTGAACTCAGGACCTTGCTCCTGCAAGGCAAGCACCTTAACTGTTGTGCCATTCCTCTAGCCCTATATTTCTTTTTTTAAAAGAAAATATCCAGAAATTCCATTTTCTTCTAAATCAACATAACAACATAAGATTAAAAACGGTAATGTCCAGTTACTGCCTATGACATAACGTTAGGAACATAACCATCAGGATAACTAATGCCCTAATGCCTAACCACAGGCTTATCTACAAAATCATGTTCACACTGACATTGTAGGCAAATGAGCCAACCCTAAGATGTTAGGGTAAGCCACCCTGATATGTACACTGGCCAACCCTAAGACGTCAGGGCTAAACACTGACATGCACATAAACCAGCCCCAAGGGGCACTGATAAGAGACCCTGTCCTCTTGGAAAAGCTCAGACAAGACAGGAACACCAGCGTCCTCAACCTCACAGGACTGACTCTGCACCTTTACACTGGTGCTGACCACTCCGCTGGCCTGCTGGTGGACTTCCTCCAAGCCAGACCCTTGGCCACGGACCCCACCTCGGACCTGAGTCATCGAACCTTGGGACCCTGGTGAGGTTCTCTTAAGACTGAGGCTCCTTTAAAGACAGAGACTCTCTTTTACACACTTGCTCTCCTTCCCCTGTTTGATGTGTTGTATGTGAGTTTCTAGTTTATACTTGTATTTCTAGTTGCTAATTTGGTTAATGAACTGAGTGTATGGACCAGATGACTGTTGTGTCCTGATTCCAATGCCATAAACAAAAAACATGACCATTGCTCACAACACATAAGAAATTACACTCTCATGATATACTTACTAATTTCAGGTAAAGCAAATGGAATAAGTTTACATTTACTGTGACATAGCAAGTTCATTCCCAGAAATTAACCGAAACGAATAAGTATGAATAAATATGAAATGTTTATCCCAGGGGTATCTTTAAAATAAAACATATTTAGGAGGCCAAGGCAGGAGGATCATGAGTTCCAGGCAACCTATGCAACTTAGAAACTTAGCAAGACCTATACAAAATAAAATAGGCTAGGGATGTAGCTCAGTGCAAAAGTCCTGGACTCAATCCCCAGGACCCACTGCCCAAAGGAATTCAGAACCAACCTAAAGTGT